>OZ024743.1:65144093-65146593 GCA_964016885.1 Eledone cirrhosa
ACAAGAGCGGGCTGAGGACCGAACCCTGATGTACTCCTACTTGTATCTGGAATTCCTCACTAAACTCCATTCCTACCCTGACTTTACTGAGAGTACCTCTGTACATATATATATATATATATAAGTAGATAAATATATATATATATAAGTAAATATATATATATATATATATATATATATATATAAGTAAATATATATATATATCATCATCATCATTTTCATCATTTCATTTTACGTCCGCTTCTTCCCTGCTTGCATGGGTGGGACGGGAACTGATTCTGGCTTGATATCTACAGCTGGATGCCCTTCCTAACACCAACCTCATTTACAGTGAGTGCTGGGTGCTTTTTTGCCGTGACGCCTCAACGTCCATTTTGTATATATAAGTAAATAGGACACCGAGACTATCCATTAAAGACCATAAACCGGACTTCCAGTCAAAACTACCGGTCAGGCTCATAGCCCCTTCCAAAGCGGACCTAGGTAGACTTAGCAAATCAATCATTGACCGAATTATCCCTGAACTTAGGATTAGAACTAAACTCAGTCTATGGTCTTGTACAAAGGAGGTAATAGACTGGTTCTGTGCCATTGAAACTAAGTTGAATGTTCGATTAGTCCAATTGGACATTACGAACTACTACGCATCTATATCCCCAATCATCCTTAACAAGGCACTGATCTCAGCCATGAACAGATCAAGCCCCACTAGAAAAGAAGTGGACATAATAATAACATCTAGGAAAACTTTACTAGAATTCGACGGAAGATTGTGGGAACGACAGAATAGACAAGATAGCTTCGACATCACCATGGGATCGACTGACTCCGCACAGGTTACAGATGTAGTAGGCATATACCTCCTAAATATATTAACAGACAAGATCCCCTCCTTGGGCGGTGGCTTATACCGGGATGATGCCCTACTATTGACCCGTGGACTTAATAGTAGCCAATTAAATAGACTACACAAACGACTTGGGTACATCTTTAAGACCCAAGGTTTAGCAGTAGAAATCAAACCTAACAATAGGACAGTTATCTTTTTAGATGTCACCCTAGAATTAGACTCAGGCCTCTACCGCCCATACCACAAACCTAATGAAAATCTTAGATACGTCAATAGACACTCCAACCACCCTAGGAGCATAATTAACTCAATAGTTAAAAGCGTCTCCAACAGAGTGTCCACCCTGTCGGCTAATGAAAACATCTTCAAGCAGCACGCGGAATACTACGACTCCGCACTTATAAACGCTGGTTATACTGAGAAGATTTCTTACATCGACCCAAATAGAACTGTAACACTGCTAAACATAACCGGACCCTTAGAAACGAACATAGAAGAAATCTCCACACCTAGGACAAACAATAACCTAAGACCCTCCATAGCCGGCAGTGCAGACAGCACCACACATAACTGTCTAGGAGATAAAGCCATATTCTCCAACCCCAATAACGACTCCGACTATCACACACGTTTGCGTACCAATAGAGACAAAGGACATAACGCCAATAGACTACTTGGAACCACAATAAAACATACGCCTGGCCAAAATACATACAAACTACCACCCAACCACAGAAACCTCACTAAACACCGCATAAACAGAAGTAGACCTGTCACATAGTATAACGCCCCCTATTCTATACACGTCGCCACTAACATACCGGGAACCTTCTTCAGGGCTCTCGAACAATCTTTTCCACGCACACACAAATACCACAAGCTCATCAATAGACACACCGTAAAATTCTCTTTCTCCACAGCACCAAACCTAGGTCACACAATAGCACACACTAATAGGGCAAAAATACGAAAACACATGGTTTCCCCGCAACAAACCACCACCACAACCCAGAACGAAACCACACACAACACAACACAACAACCTACACATCACACCCACACCACATGACACCAACCGCCAATGTGCCACCACACCGGTTACACCCAACTGCAACTGCAAAAAACGGGCCGAATACCCACATAACGGGGAGTGCCTCGTTAAGAATATTGTTTACCGGTGTGATGTCACAGCCGGCAATAAGGAGTACTCATATATAGGTGCGACATCCACTACGTTTAAAGAGCGCTGGTATAACCACAGAAGCTCCTTCAAACATAGACTGAAACGACCTCAAACCAAACTGGCCGACTTGATCTGGGACCTCAAGGACAGGAATATTGAACCCCAGATTTTGTGGTCAGTGAAAAGACGCGTGGCATATATCCCCAGTGACAGAAACCACTGCAGATTATGCCTGGCTGAGGCGGCGGAAATAATTAAATTAAAATCCGCCATAAACTATAGGTCGGACATAATTGTCAATTGCAGACACACCAGGATGAACACCTTTTCTGCACAAACATTCGGGGGAGGGCCACACACTAACCATGACCCACCGTAATAATAACCACATCTGCCCCGTATCACCATCGTCCATCTCAACGGATTTATTAATTTTAATTTTAATTTTAATTTATTTTACTTTATCT
>OZ024743.1:65151593-65161593 GCA_964016885.1 Eledone cirrhosa
AGATATTCTAATAGAGACGCTTTTTACTAGGTTATCAGTGATGTTTTGGGGGTGGTTTGAATTAACATTAATATATCTAAGGGACTCGTTAGGTTTGTGGTACGGGTAATAGAGGGAAGTATCTAGGTTGAAAGTGACATCTAAGAAGTTGGCCCTAGTCATCAAATTAGATTCTATAGTTATACTAAATCCTAGATTAGAGCTTAAGTTTTTCCGAAACCCATCGGTGGTTCTAGGGTTAACCTTATGCAGGGCGAAGAGGCCGTCGTCTTGGTATAAACTTCCGGTTAGGCTGGTAAAGAGGTTCTTCAGGTGATGTAATCACATGAATCAAAGTTCTGTTCAAACCATTTATTAGCTTACAATTGTTTCGTCCAAACCGAGGTTTGGAGTCTTCGGAGCAATTTTTCAATGATTGTTTAAATACATGACCTCCTTTCCAACACAAGAGACATACAGAAACCTATGTATATATCGATGCACAGTGGGGTGACGTCCATTATAATATTTTAGCATGGCAATTTACATTCAAAAATTAAAATCATATTAAAAGAAAATTAAAACAAAATTAAAGTTAAAATACAACATCAGCAGTTTACGAAGATAATGCAAGAGGATAGTTTGAAGTAGTTAGTGTATGCACTAGTTACACGTGGGATATGCATATGTGTCTTATTTATATAAGATTAATGTGCGGCAAGGTGTTATATGCAATACAAGCACTTTAAGCAGGTAATCAAGAGTATTAATGGGGGTTGTATTGGTAAAGTATTTTTTATGTATGATGTGGTTAGAAAAAGCTATCTCACTTACCGCTTTTCATAGGTGCCGCTAAACTCCACTGCAGGTTACTCCTCTTCCACGTGCGTCCAACTGCTTAACACTGGGAGCTGCCAAAACTCGCGTCCACACCGTTGCTGGTCACCACTAGAGAGGCCCTCTGCTGGCCCTTCCGGTCGAGCATCCTTCCGGCCAAGCACCCTTCCGGTCGAGCACTCCCCCGCTTCCGGCCACCGCACGCCACACCATACCCCCCCCCTGATCTCAAGGATCAATTTCCCCCTTGTCCTTCTGCATATGAAAGTCTGCTGTCCAGGTTGGTGGTTTACGACTTCTTTGCGATCGCCGCAGTGTTGGGGCAGCACTTTGGGTTTCCTCTTCCTCGGAGTCCGTTGACACAGTGATTCTACGGACATCCAGGACATGACGTGGTACTCCGTCCACGGACACATTGTTCTTGGAATTTACGGTCGTCACCGTTCCCCTTCCCCATTGAGATGTGCAACGTGCATCTGGGGGCTTAACCCAGACTTCTTCGCCCACCTGCACGAACGCACTCTCTCTCCCCACTGGCCGTTGTGGTGGCGTGCACGGGTGCCGCCACTCGTATCTGAATACTGCTCTGTGTGGCACCGATTCCTCGACCTGTCCCACTCGAGGGGACATGTTGTACCAGAACACTGCCTCCATTGGTGAGATATGGCCCCGCTCCGCCATTGCCTTGATCGTTCGGTGGTGTCGCTCCACAATTCCATTCCCGCTCGGCCTGTGCGCTGCTCTGAAGAAACGGTCCACCTTCCATCCTCAGCGCCTCTGAGCGGAACGCTGCGCTGTTGTCCATCAGCAGTTCGTCTACAGGGCCCTGCTCCAAGAACACCTCTCTCAACATCCGCATGATTTCCTCAGTCGTTCCAGTCTTCATCTCCCTCCATATCGCCATCCGTCCTGGTCCACAGTCGACCATCGAGAGGTACGTTCCCTGTCGGTAGTGCGTTACATCCACCGCCAATCGCTTCCAGTCGCGATCCACCGGGAGGCTTCCCGTTTCGTGTACACCCGGGGCGGGATCAATGGACTGACATCGGACGCAGCCTCTAACCACCCTTTGAACACTGTGTCTGTTAATGTCCGATCGATTCTCCTGGCTAGGAACAGGCTCCTATCCACTCCCATGTGGTGCATGTCATGCAACCCTTTTAGATCCGACTCGGTCAGCCGACACACGGCAGCTATCTCATCTACCTCCTCCGGCGCTTCCATCCAGGCTTTCTTCACCCTAGTTAAGATGTCCGCCCTATTTTTCTCTGAGGGCATGAAAACTACGCTCAGCCTCAGGTCGAACTCGGTGGCCAGCTCTCCTAAAGTTCCCAGGCCGCGCTTTATCAGCATCTCCGCCGCCCCTCTCGTTCGCACTCTCTTCTCACTGGTGAGCACTGATCTCATCCATCCGAGTACAGTAGCCGAGTTGGTGCGTCCAACTCGGCCACATTGATGTGGTTGCAGTCATCCTTCCTAAGCCAGGCTGCATCCTCGACCTCAACACTTCCTGTCTCCAACGTGACACCCAGCGCTATGCTGCTGGCATCGCACCATACGGTCCCGCTCTGTGATTTGGGAACATACCAGCGTCCCCGCACTGGGTCGTCGGCCTTCACCTTCCCCACGATCTCCTGCATCATGGCCACCGTCCTCTCTCCCACTCTGTCACTCCAAGTCACTCCTCCCGCTCATCTCTTGACATAGCTGCATGCCGTCTGGAGCCACCCAGCAATCGGGTAGTGACCCACCAACTTTCCACACACCGAGAAAAGCTCCAGCCTACTCATACTTGGGCCCAGTTCTGGAACTTCATTTCCCCTCTGGAATACCAAGACGCCCGTCCTGTCTCGCCGTAGCCTAAGTCCCAGCGTCGCTCCTCCCTCCAACGCTTCTGACGGCTTTGCAGCCAGTCCATACCCCTGTAAATGGCTCGTGACCTCTGCCGCCGACACCACAGACTCGTCCACTAGGATGTCGTCAATATAGGAGTTAGTGGCCCTCTTCATCTTGTCGGCCTTTCCCAGAATGGTCTTGAGGACCGCCACCATGATCTTCGGTGCGGAGCTCAGCCCGAAACCGAGCCTAGTCAGGCAATATGTCCGGCCCTTATACCTGACCAGCTGATACTGCCAGAGCTTCTCATCTATATGCAATTGCAAGTATGCCGACTTTAGATCTACGATTGCTGAACCCCCGTCATGCGTCTCCACTCACGCAGGTTTCCCCACAGACATCCGTGACCTCGCCACCCGTGTGGCATGACACGTGCTCGTTCAGCTTCCGAAAGTCCAGCACCGGCCTCACCTTGTTCTTCGTGAGTTGCGCCACCGCCATTAACGGCAATACTCCGCACTTCACCTCTTTCCAGGGAAGCAGTATGCCCTCTTCAATCCATCTCTCTACCTCTCGCTTGAACTCGCTCCTAATGTTTCCCTTCAATGTGTGTTGATAGCAGCCCACTTTGGTCTTCAGTGTTGGTGGTTCTCCCTTCCAGTACCACTCAACAACCCATCGCTGCCCATCGAACATGGCCTTGAAGTCTTTGTCCTGCACAGTGTAAGCGGGGTATTTCTCCTCGTGGGCCTTCTGGTTCTCCTGTCGCGCACTCACAGCGCATACCGATGCAGCGGCGCCAAACAACACACCAACGTTATTCACTGTGACGCCTCCTAGATGGCCACTCCGATCCCATCCACCACGCTGTCTACTACGATGGCAGAAAGCCTTATTTTCCTTCCCCGTACCGCTATTTCCATCTCGCTGCGACCTCGGCATTCAATTTTCCTGCCGTCGACTGCCCTTACGCTGCTCTTCCCTCTCCACCTCTGCGCCACCCCCGTGGTCACCAGTGTCGTACAGCCCGTGTCCACGAGGGCTCGCTGTGGCTTTCCCCTCACGAAGACTTCCACCACGGGCAGCGCCTCTACTCGTAAGGGGCAACTACCGGCGCAGTAGTTCCCCTTGGATCGTTTCCCTGGTCGCAGTTAGTAGCGATGTGACCTGGTCGCTTACACCAGTAACATATTATTTCCGGCCTTGATTCTCTGCAGTCTCTAGCCATATGCGGGCCCTGGCACCGAAAACCGACCTCTAAACGTTCGCGGGCGACCGCGTGCCGTGGTTGCCTCCCTTTCACCATTTCGCTGCCAGCTGTCTTGAGCCTCTGTAGTTGCTATCGCCGCAACACTCTTTTTGGCATCTTCTGCTATGATCCGGGCTTGTTCTACCAGTGAACGCATTTCCATTTCTTTGTAACCCGGGATTTGCTGCAGTTTCACCGCTATGTCGTCTGGAAATCCATTTATGAACGCCAACCGCACCGTGCGTTCGCATTCCACCTGATATCCAGCCAACATAGCCAATCGCCGTATTTCTGCTGCGAAAATGTCGGCGCGCTCACCATTCCATCTAATTCTCGCCAGCTTAGCGAAAGTGGCTAACGGTCCCTCAGTGAATGCGCCTCTCAATCTTTTGCGCATCTCTTTGGCTGTGTTCGTCCAACTCAAGGAAGAGTACCAACGCGTCCCCCTCGAGGTACAGTGCCACGAGGCCAGCCACATCTATCTTCTGCAAGCTTGCGACCAGCCGTACTTTACGCAGCCAAGCGACAACATCACCTTCCCCGGTAAATGCCCTGATAGCTTCGCTTGTTCGTAGTCTTGTCGCCATCTTCTGATTTGTCTTGCGGTACGTGATAAAAAAAACAACAGACTCCTCTCTGTTTTTCCAGTAGCTTTTTTTTTTTTTTTTCAATCAGATCTGTTTCCAGTGCCGAAATAGCTTGTGGTTAGAAAAAGCTATCTCACTTACCGCTTTTCATAGGTGCCGCTAAACTCCACTGCAGGTTATTCCTCTTCCACGTGCGTCCAACTGCTTAACCCCGGGAGCTGCCAAAACTCGCGTCCACACCGTTGCTGGTCACCACTAGAGAGGCCTTCTGCTGGCCCTTCCGGTCGAGCATCCTTCCGGCCAAGCACCCTTCCGGTCGAGCACGCCACCGCACGCCACACCATACCCACATATGATAAAGAAGCTTGTGTGCAGAGAAATATTAAAAATGAGAAGCAAAATAATGTTATGGTTTTTGTATACACCACCATTTTCACAATCCAGGAAACGTAATATATAGATTATATGTCCTTCACATAATTAACGATGATTCAGTATTGGAAGCTTGATGTATTAGGTTAGATTATTACAGCATGTTGTTCTTTAATCCAATTTAATAGAGCAGGTTGTTTTTGTTGCGAGAATTTACATCGTTTTATTTTCCGGAAGTATGTGTGTGATTAAGGGGAGTTAATGCGTGAGGGGAGGTAACTAGCTGATTTCTATAACTAAATATATTATTCCAATGTACATTAAACGGTGTCCCAATTGAGTCCCTTAAATATATGGTTATAAACAGTTTCTAAATTTAAGTATCCTATCTTTAAATTACAGTCTACTCTATCAAGAAGTACTAAAGGTATCCAAATTAGGATGATTACCCTCTATCATAGAGTGCCACAACTGAATATTCCATATGAAGAGTCAGATCTCCAAATCAATGATCTTTGTAAATGTAGTCTACCCACAGAACCTGGCAGGGTTTAATTAGAACCACGTCTATATATAACCCCTGGTAAGCTCTGGGTCAGCGCATGTCTGTTTGCATGGCAAAGTTAAATATCTCTAGGGTAGACCAGAGAGCAATTCTCACTTACAATGTCATTAATCTGTCTATCAAGTCATACATTTATGTATAACTCGTATACCACTTGTACATAATTCATTGTACTCAACATATAGGTTATATAGCTCTTTTATGTTAATAAATTAATCTTCTATTTATCCAATGATGGCACTCCATACACAGAACAACATTAGCACAAATAATTCAGTGTTTAAAGTTTACATTTAATTATATAGTGGTGTAATGTAGTCTAAGTCATTGAAGGCAATTATACTAAAAGTAGATGTACATGGGGATATTTCTAGGGTAAAAGGTTCTAGATAGATGTCACTAATTGTGTTAAGATAGGGTGGATCATTGAGTGTGGAGTTGTGGTGTAAGGTGTGCCCATGAGGTGAGGTGTGTTGCTAGAAGTGATGATAGGTTCAAGTCTGACGTTCCTATATATTGGGTTTAAAGTTTTGGAAGGAGTGTCGGAAGCAATGCTGGCATGACGCGAACACTTCTGATTTTTTATTAAGGAGGTTATGGTTTGAGAAGATAATAGTATGGGTCTCTAGTAGACAGAGGTTACAAAATTTATTAGGTGGTTTGTACGATGTCGCCTTACCTATCACTTCCCATTTAAGTGTATAAGATCTATTTTTAGTTTTTAGATAGTGTATATAGCTAGATAGTGAAGTGGAGTTGGCGAGACTGTGTTTTTTGAAAGAGTGCGAATTGTATCTGGTTTTGAAGCAGTTTGAAGTAGAGCCTATATAGGTTTCAGAAGAGTTGCTAGTTGTGACGGTGCATGAGTATATGATATCCTTGATTAAGCATTTTTTATCTAAAGGGCAGGTTCTATTAGATCTACAGTTACAATTATTCTGGGTGTTAGTCTGCCGGTTATTATGTTGTGTAGAAGTCTGGATGGTAGCTGTAGGATTATGGTTATGGGGTTCGTCGTTCCCAGCGTTATTGCTTACACTAGTGCTATTACTATTATTACTATTGTTATCAGGGTTAGTTGATATAATGTTATTTTGAAGGTTTACCACCTGTTGTGATTTAGTTTGTTGGAAGTAAGAATTAATTTTTCTTTTATTGCTACTAGCTATGTGGTATGCTATGTTAGGCGTAGTAGAGTAGGAGATTTTAATTGTGTTTTTGTTTAAAAGGCTATGATACTTGTGGCCAGATGGGAAGTTTTTATCTAGGAGTGAGAAGAAAGCCTTAGGTAGGTTGGTAGAGACGTTTAGATTGAAAGGAGGGTTAAAAAATGTATTATTTCTTCTTCTATTTTTGTTTTTATGTCTGGTGAGTTGTTTCCTTTTATGGTACTATGGTAACTTCTGTGGTGTGGGTTACGTTTGTTGGCATCCTTCGTATTAGTGTGTGTGTGCTTGCTATTCTTATTACTAAATTTCCTCATGGACATATTGTGCGAAATAATGTTGTAGCTATGTGTTTTTGTAGGTAGGAACTCAATCTCTATATTATGGCCTGATGCATACACTAACTACTTCAAACTATCCTCTTGCATTATCTTCGTAAACTGCCGATGTTGTATTTTAACTTTAATTTTGTTTTAATTTTCTTTTAATATGATTTTAATTTTTGAATGTAAATTGCCATGCTAAAATATTATAATGGACGTCACCCCACTGTGCATCGATATATACATAGGTTTCTGTATGCCTCTTGTGTTGGAAAGGTGGTCAATCATTGAAAAATTGCTCCGAAGACTCCAAAACTCGGTTTGGACGAAACAATTGTAAGCTAATAAATGGTTTGAACAGAACTTTGATTCATGTGATTTCTATATATCTATATATATATGTGTATATGTATGTATATATATGTAAATATATATATATATATATATATGTAAATATATATATATATATGTAAATATATATATATATATGTAAATATATATATATATATATATATGTAAATATATATATATATATATATGTAAATATATATATATATATATATGTAAATATATATATATATATATGTAAATATATATATATATATATATGTAAATATATATATATATATCTCTATATATATGTAAATATATATATATATATATATATATATATATGTAAATATATATATATATATATATATATATATGTAAATATATATATATATATATATATATGTAAATATATATATATATATATATATAGATATATATATGTAAATATATATATATATATTAATAAGAGGAATTCCAACTTTGTCTGATTTACTAATTTTATTTACAATCCTTTAAAATTTATAATGGTATTATAATGAAATAGTATGATAGAATATTAAATTCTAAGTGTTAATTGAACAAGTACTTTCATGCTTTCGCAATCTTCAGGTTCATAATATGCGGTGACAGTCAAGTTTGCAATTTTCAACTGTAATGAGATGGGTAAATTTTGTACCTTATATACAGTGAAAAGTGGCTCCAGAATGCTAAATCTTGCAAACTGTATTTCGACCAATCGGTGTGTAGTTTCACTGAATAACTAAAGCTGATTGGTTTAAGCGTCACGGCTGGTTGAGCATGTCTAACGACCAATAATTAATCCTATCCAAAGCGTCAATTGTTTTGCTATTTTTAGAAATGATGAAAATTGCATTTTCTAGTAATCATCACCATCAACATCACTTTTATTATTATTATTATTGTTGTTGTTGTTGTTAGTGGTCGTAGTCGACATGGTCGTAGTCATAGTCATAGTAGAAGTAATACCCCTAAGCGTTATTGTTCATTTAGCTTGGGTTTGAATTTATCAATAAAATTCTTTTCTTTGATTTTTCTCTTGATTTGACTTGGGCTGTGTAATTTGTAGAATGGGAATATTATAAATATTCCCTGACCACATGTTGCTAGATGGTTACTTAGGGGTATCTGACGGACATTTGGGTCTCTGATTTGCTGACGGTGTACTCGTGCACGTTCCGATAGTGCATTTCCAGTTTGACCGACATATAGTTCTTCATCAATTCGGGCATTTAATGCAGTAAATTAGATTTCTGCTTTTGCAGTTCATATTTGCATTTGGGAATATTTTTCCAGTTTTTGTTTTCATATATTGACTGGCGTGTATGGATTGACATGTGCCGCATCGACTATCATTGCATTTAGATACAGTGAATGATTGGTCTTTGTTGTTAAGGTCAAACTTTGCTTTTGTTAGTAATTGCTTCAAATTTTTTGGCTGTCTTTTACTAAGAGTCAAAGATCTATCTGTGATTAAGCCTTTTAATTCATTACTTTGAGCAATGATCGGTAGGTTTGCTTTGGCAGTGTTGAAGATATTCTGGTGACATGGGTTGTGTGTCATTATAAATGGTATGACCAGTTCTTGGTTTCTTCTTCCTTGGGTTGTCCTAAGTTGTTGTATAGGTATTTTTATAGCCCGCTGTATGCCATTTTCTATAAGTAGAGATGGGTATTTTTGTTTGAGCAAAAATTCTCTTAGTTCTGTTAGGCGTTTGTACCTGGTATTCGTATCTTCTACACTGGTACAAATTCTTCTGGCTAGGCAGTATGGGATGTTGCGTTTTGTATGAGGTGGATGGCACGACTTAAAATTCAGATATTGATGGGTGTCTGTGTGTTTATAATATATATCCGTGGTAATGGTGGTGTCGTTTTTGATTATCATTATATCTAGGAATGGTAATTTGGTCCTACTCATCTCTTTTGTGAATTGGAGAGATGGGTGTAGGTTATTCAGGAAGATATTGAACTCATCCAGAGTATCTAGAGATTCTGTCCAGATGATGAAACAGTCGTCAAGGTATCTCTTCCAAGATTTTTCAATGTACTTTCTAAAGTCAGTACTATATTTTTCCTCTATTTTTTGGTAGAGTTGTTGTTCTTAGTATCCCATTACAGAGTTCGCGTAAACGGGAGCAAACTTTGTTCCCATCGCTGTGCTTCTAATTTGGATGTAATTCTTTCCATTGAAGAAGAAAGTGTTGTTTTCCAGAATAAGTTTAACTGCGTCTAATATAAATGGCGCTGTGAATCTGATGAGAATCACTTCTCTATGTTTTTCCACCCAGTATTGAACCGCCTTTATTCCTAAATCATGTGTAATGTTGGTATAAAGGCTTACCACATCAAAACTAAGTAGAAGTGAATTCGTTTCCGTGGTTTTGGGAAGATGGGACAGGAAGTCGATATCATCCCGGATGAAACTGGGTATGTGAATACATAGTGGTTTCAAAATAATGTCAACAAAATTGCTTAGACGGTGGATGGGGCATGTTGGACCAGCTATAATAGGTCTAAGTTTTAAGTCTTTTGGGTGTAGTAATTTAATGTACTCACTGTTTTGTTCTCTTACTGCCAGTTGTATTTATTTTGACTTATGAACTTTCGGTAGGCCATACAGGTTGCTGGGTTTTGGCTCAAAATTGGTGATGTAGTCTCTTTCCTTATCAGTAAGTGAGTTGTGGTATTTTGAAGCCAGGTTGTTGATCTTCTTCATGATGTTGTGGTCTATA
>OZ024743.1:65166593-65174093 GCA_964016885.1 Eledone cirrhosa
AAAGGTGTAAAGGTTTTTCCTGAACCCATCCGTGGTCCTGGGGTTGATTTTGTGGAGGGCAAAGAGGCCGTCATCTCGGTAGAGACCGCCGGAGAGGCCTGTGAAGAGGGACTTCAACCTGTGGAGGATAAACAGACCCACAAGGTCACTTATTTCAGCCGAGTCGCTAGCACCCATGCTAACGTCGAAGGGGGTCTCAGATTTTTTGTTGATCCAGTGGGATCTGTCATGGTAAAGAAAAGTCTTACGTGCATGGAGGATCACATCCTGCTCGGCTTCGGTGATCGTGGTAAAGTTCCTGGCGAAGTTAATCGCGTCAATCAGCAGCCTCTCTGATATGGAGGCGTAGTAGTCCTCGATGTCTAAATGCAGGAAACGGGTGTTGCTTTTGTCGGGCAAATCCCGGAACCATGTGATTGCCTCGCATGTCCTATTCCAGAGTGGGAGGGGTGAGGCAGCACGTAGTCTAGGTAGAATCCTGTCCAAGATCTTCTTACTGACGGATCCTATGTCAGACTTGGTCGGGTTAATCAGCCGGACCGACGGTTTATTATCAAAGTTGTTCTTGTGGTCTTTCAGGGTGAAGTGTGGGGACTTTACCCTCAGAGGTTCTGTCCGGTCTTCCAGTTTAAGGGAAGTGGCGATCTTCTTTCCGGCTAAGTTTGTTTCAGTCAAAGTAGTGTCATCAATTTTTTTGTACTTTGCTGTGATGGCATTATCAGCAAGCTTGTTGTAGGTGTCGGGAATAACCGCATAAGTATTTTTTGTTTTGTCTGAAGGGACGTGGAGGTACGGGGAACTTTTCATTTTCAGAAGTTTCTCCTTTAAGTCCGTTTGGAAAGGTATGTTGACTTTCCTGAATTTAATATTTTTGATCATTTGAAAGAGGTCTTCAAATGGTTCAAGTAGGCTGTTGGTGGGTGGAGCCTTATTAGATTTAAAGCCGTACATCTCATTATTGGTAGATGCTACATCAGGGTGGTCAAAAAAGAACGATCTCCATCTAATTCGTTTGATGAATTCATCAGTCCGTCTAATGAGGGCTTTTAGGTACTGTTTCCATGGTGGGATAGGAATGTTCTTCAAGGAGGTATTGCTTGGATACGTAGGTCCCGGGTTGAGTCGGGGATAACCACAGTAAGTAAGGTACTCAATACATGGCAGAGTAAAATATATTTATTGTATAGAAGGAGCTTCTACAGGACTAGAACTGTTTCATTCAGATGAAATCTTCAGGAAGCTGGGTGTCATATTAAGTTCTGGTATTTATACATTTAGGTAGTGGTAAGGGCGGGGTGGTGGATGGGGGGGGGGGGATTTTTTGGGTAGGTTGGTATTTAGATACACAGGACCATAACATGGCACAGACCGTTTTTTCTTTGGGGAGTGGTCAATTAGCTGGAGTGCTTTTGTAAAGTGAAAAAGAAAAAGAAAAAATAAATAAATTAAATAAAAATAAATAAAAACCCCAAGAATAGTAATTCAACAGATATATAGTAGGGAAATTTTTTTAGGTGGGTTGGTATTAGAAGATAAACAAGACCGAATCATGGCACAGACCATTATTCTATGGTGAGTGGTCAAGTTAACATACAAGCTACAGGTGGCCAGAGTGTTTTTGTAGAATGAAAAGAATAAAATATATTTACATACTCACAACCACATACATAAACACTTACACACACATATATATGTATATCTATACATATATATATATATATACACACACAAAAAGCACATACACACACATATACACACACACGCATACACACACACATACATACATACACACACACATATATATATATATATATATATATACATATATATATATACATGTATGTATGTCTCTCGGTATAAACTATTCTATACATACATATACATACATATACACACACATACATACACATACATACACACACACAAACACATACATACACACACATATATATATATATATATATATAGATTTTGAGTTTATGTTGGTTGTATACCAACACCTCAGTATGCAGGCTGGAGCATTCGACGAAGTGCGCAGGTTGGTTTGGTTACTCCGGAGTAGTGTAAAATAAAGTTAAATAAAAGTCAAATGATTAAAATTTAGCTTCGTTTATTACTGCTATATATATTTCAGTGACAGCCATCTTTGGCTGTGACCTCTTCAGGCAGTTTGAATTAGTATGGTATAGACAACTTCTTTAGGTGTATAATATTGTCAATACTCTGATATGCCCAGTTCCTTGTTGGGTTGTTAATTCACTGAGGAACTGGAGTCATATGAATTCAAACAAACGAATTTCAGTGTCAAAGGTCCCCTTCTCTCATTGGTCAGTTATTAGAACATTCCTCATTCTGTGTGTTGTTATTGTTGGAGTTAGCTTAAAAATTGATAAAATAGTAGAAGGGACAAGGTGTTAAAGGAACAAAATAACAGAAAAAGTGTCAAACTTCCCATTGGTCAGTTCTGAAAGCATTCCTCAGTCAGAAGTCTATAGAATTCTTTCTGGGGTGAGGCTCCCTGTAGTGTTTTTGCCTGCTATTGTTCAGTACATTTGACCTCCACCATTATTTTGGTACTGTTGTTGGTGTAGTGGTCAGCTTATATCTTGCTGCTGCTAACAATTTAGAAGTATCCAGTTTGTGTTTTTTTCCCTTCATCCCTCCCGCCACCATCGTAGTGGTGGTGGTGGTGGTGGTGGGGGGGGGTTCTTCCATGTATATGAAGAAATATAAGGTAATAAATGAAGAGAACAGAAAATAAATAAATAATATAATAAAATAATTAATATAATTTGTGTAATTTGAAAATAAATAAATAAATAGAGAATAAAGAATAAATGAGAGATTGGTGAAAAAGTAATGAAAATGCATATGGAGAAGTGAGAAATAATGTAGGATAAAGTGTGTGTGTGCTATAACCAATCTCAAGGTCAGAATATGTTGGATAGATTGGTATAAGACAATATGTTAAGATGAGATATTCAAACTCAATGTGTTTGTGTTATAATCTATCTCAACTTAAAATAAATATAAGGTGATACAGTGAAGAGGGCAGAAAACAAATAACAAATTAATAAAGAGAAATCAAGATTTAAGATTGGAACTTGAAAGTCAGAAATCTGGTAAATTAAAAGTGTTTGTGTTATAGATGTTGGCCAAATTATTATGGCTGTGTCCGATTCTATCTCCAGGTTATCATGGTGTCTGCTCCGCCTGGGTTGTTCCCTGTGGCTTGAGGGGAATTCACAACCTAGGGTGTTGTTATTGCCCATATAGCTTGAGGGAGGTCTGGCCGAGAGGTGTTTTCATGTTCTGTAGAAGTCCTTATAGCTTGAGGGGAGTTCACATCTTCTTGTGTTGCTACTGTCCATATATCTTGAGAAAGGTCCCGGCTCTAAGGTGTCTGCATGTCCCGAAGAAGTCGGTTCTGAGGTTTATCAGGCCGCTTCCACCTCTTAGTATCTCGAGGGTCTCGTTCAGGCATAGTTTCCATATGCAAGATCCCCCTTTATCGGGTGGTACTTTCCTGATTATGTACCAGGCCAGAGAGTATGGGGTCCTGTCCAGCTTAAGCTTCCAGATCAGGTCGGAGAGAGCTGTGCTTTTCCTTTTGGCCTCCCTCTTGAATGAATGGCGATGGTTGTACCAGCGGTCCTTAAAGCTCGTTGATGTGGCTCCTATGTAGAGGTGTTCGGAGTTGGGGGTTTTAACCCTACAACCGTACACTAGGTTCTTCTTGAGACATTCATTACCAAGGGGGCATGATTCGGGGTTTCTGCAGTTGCAGAGGGTGGTCGGCCTCTGCCTGCCTAGATTAGGGTTCTCATTATGTGTTACATGTTGGTCCTCCCCCATGCTCGGTGGGGGGGGGTCCTTGGGTCTGTTTGTGTTTCTTGGGTGGGCTCTGGGTCTCCCCTTCCCTCCTTTCACATGGTTCTGCTGAGTGTTTGTATTGCCATCTTCTGGTTGTGTGTGGTTTTTAAGCCTACTTCTGTTGATGCTAGCTATGTGTTGGGCCAAATTTCTCATGGTGGAATACGAAAGCTTCACAGTGTGTCTGTTGAAGATCCTGTGGTATCTGTGGTCCCTCGGGAAGCATTTGTCAAGTGCTCCAAAGAATAATCGGGCCAAGCTTTTCTTTAGGGCCGCTGAGTAGGGTGGGTTGTACCACGTGATTTGTCGGTGTCTCCTCCTATATGTGTGGGTCGGGGGCTTCGTGATTTGTTGGAGATTTGTTGGGTTGCTGGTGGTTTCCGCACTATGGCTTCCCCTTTGTGCTCTATGCTTTTTGTTATCTTCGCGGCCCGGATTTGTGGGGTGGTTGTTGTCCGCCCCGGGAGATCCATCGTGGGGTGGTCGCTCGTTTCCTTCCCCCCCCCACGTGTCCTGCGGTTGGGGTCGTCCGTCCTGGGGTAGTTAGCGTCACGCCTGAGACTGCTACTCATATTGTGCTCCATCTCGTGGTCAAGCGCACTAGTCCCCACCGCCCGTGTGGTGGTGTCTGGTACATGGTGCCTATTTGATTCTACCCTGCATGTATTGTTAGGGTTCGCCCTCCCCCCTCTGGCAACGCGGTTGTGGGTGTCTGTTGGGCTATCCACCTCCCGGCTTTTCGGACTATATGTTATATTTTGTCCATGTGCCGCCTTCTTTAGAGCTGCGTTGTAATATTCCGCGTGGTTGTTGAATATTTCCTTACTTGCGGACAGGCTGGAGATCCTGTCCGAGACACTCTTCACCACTGCCTTGGTTATGGATCTAGGGTGGTTTGATTTGGCGTTAACATATACGAGTTTCTAGTTGGGCTTGTGGTAGGGGTAGTATTGCTCAGTGTTCAGGTTTAGGGTGGTGTCTAGGAAGTTAACTACCTTCCTATTTGGGTCTATTTCTATGCTGAGCCCCTGGTTCTTAAAGAAATGGCGAATACGCCTCCTCATACCCTCCAACATATTGGTGCTGTGGTCATGTACTGTGAATAGAGCATCGTCACGATATAATCCGCCGCCCAGGCAGGGGATTTCATCTTTTATCTGCTTCAGCAGGTAGAGCCCAACCAATATTATACACCTAAATTATAGGTAGAGCCCAACCAATATTATACACCTAAACAACATATGTACTTGTCTATACCATACTAATTCAAACTGCCTGAAGAGGTCACAGCCAAAGATGGCTGTCACTGAAATATATATAGCAGTAATAAACGAAGCTAAATTTTAATCATTTGACTTTTATTTAACTTTATTTTATATATATATATATATATATATATATATATATATATATATATATATATATATGCATATACACATATATACACATACACACATACAAATTCATACACATATACACATACACGCACTCGTTCACACACATATATGTATCTATATATATTGGGAAAAAGTAGTGGGACAAATTATAAACTGAGCCTGATAAAAGATTAAAATATTTATTATCACTACTAAATTATTAATATTATCATCAAGTAAATAATTATTTATTATTTATTATTTACCATTCACTATTTATTACCTATCTTTTATCTTTTATCTATTCATTATTTAATCATTCACTTATTAAATAATAAATAAATGAATTAACTAACAAACAAACAAACAGATAAACAAATAAATAAATAAATAAATAAATATCCTCCTCAGCATCAGGATGTGACTGGTGGTTGATCTTCCTTCTCTGAAGCCGTTCTGGTTGTCCCTGAGCTTCTCCATCTCAGGCTGGATCCTGTTAAGAATCATCCTGTTGAGGGTCTTTGCCACAAGTGACGTCAGTAAGATCCCCCTGTAGTTGTTGGTGTTAGAGAGATCTCCTTTCTTTGGCACTGGGACGATGTTACTGATCCTCCACTGATTCGGGGCAACTCCTTTCTCCAGTGCCCCGTTACAGAACCCCAGGATGATATTATCAAAATCACACCTCTCCATCACCTCTGATGCCACTCCATCTTCACCATGAGCCTTGCCCTCCTTGATCCTCTTCTTGGCTCTCTGAAGCTCCTCTCTGGTGAAGGGCTCTGTCTCAACATCCAGTTCCTCAAACAGCCGCCTGATCTCCCCAGTGCTCTGGGCTGTGGAGGGTGGCTCTCCTAGTAGGGTCCTAAAATGGTCTAGCCATTTCCTCTTCCTATCCTCGGGCCCTGTTCCCTGGATCTGACTCGAACACCTTCTCTTTCTCCCTGTGATCTCGTTGATGATCATCCAGCTCTCCTTACATCCAGATCTGTCAACCGCTCTCTCCACACTTCTGATCTTCTCTATCAGTGCCTCCTCTCTGACCTCAGTGTATGTGGTACAGAGTTCTTCCCTCATCACCTCCACAGTCTCCATCCTCTCCTCCATAGGATCAGCATAGAATTGGTCCTTGGCAGCTTTCAGGTGTTCTCTGGCTGCACACACTTTTGGGTTTGCAGAGCTGACGTGCTTCTTTTGTTCCTTTTCCTCGGCACCAGGGTTTCACTTGCTTCCGCCACTGCATTGGTGAAGTGCCTGTACCTCCTCGTCACACTCTCCCCAGTCCATCCAATCTCTCTCTCCTCTGACTCTCCACACAGAGCACTAAACCTGTTTCTCACTTCCACTGTGAACCTCTCCTGTAGCTTATCATCTTCCTTGAAAGATCCCCAGTCATAGATTGCTCTCTGGAGCCGAGCCTTGCTCTTTCTTAAGCTCACCCGGACCTCACTCATAACAAGCCGGGTATGACATTAAACTACATCCAGTGACAAGGCTCCAGTTCGGGAGTTCAGGAGTTGTGGGGAATGTGGAGTTACCCCTTAGTTGTCATGACTCCCAGGTCTGCCCTGGCCTGGAGTAGTAGTACCTGTTAGGGCTCCATTTATGGGTTAAATAACTACCTTATTCGAGTGGCGCCGGTAAGGTATTGTCAGCCATTGAAAAGAAATATGGAGAGTCGATCTAACAGCACTAGGGTTAGAGCTCCTAATTACACTGTCAAGGAGCAGTCTGATCGTTATGACTCTGCTGGCTTAGAGCCACAGAGAGGGCCAGTGGATGATGGATCAGCTGTCTCTGAGACAAATATAAAGAATGCAGTTTTGTCCTGCAGAAGAGCCAATCAAAATGGGCACTTTGAATGTGAGGACTATTCGGACGCTGGAGAAGAGAGAGGAGTTAGGACATCTGTTCGAGGAGAGTGGTATACAGATACTTGCGATCCAAGAACACAGGATCCTACATGATGAGCCCGTGAGGAGTGTGATGATCGGGAAGAGGAGCCAGCTCATCACTACATCGGCAGTGAAGAACACAACAAATGCTGCAGTAGGAGGAGTGGGTTTTGTGTTCAGTGCAAAAACAAATCTATTGGTGAGGGAAATAATGCCTGTCTCCCCGCCAGTGTTGAGGGTGACCTTCAATGGAAACCCAAGACTGACAGTCATCTCAGCCTATAGTCTAACCGAGGGGGACAGTGATGTGAGTGCGGAAGAGTTCCATGAGGAGGTGTGTAGAGCTGTCAACACCA
>OZ024743.1:65179093-65186593 GCA_964016885.1 Eledone cirrhosa
AACGTACAATCCCTCTATAGAATGTCGAAGTGGAGTCTCCACTGATTGCTGTGCCTTGTTGCCAGAGGACTGAGAGCGCCTGAGCGCATTCAATGTGCCAGGTGCCCATCGTTTTCGGTCTTTTCTTCACCCAGGGCTGCAGCTCCGTTAGCGAGACGAGCTGTGGGAAAGCCTGTCCCACAAACGGTGCCCACACCGGTTGGGGGTCGGTGAGGAATACCTGGAGATGCGCAGCCTCAGCGCATGTTTGCGCATCATCAGCCACGGCATTCCCAGCCCTCCGTTGGAAGGGTGCTGACAGCAGACGGATCTCCTCACCAGCGGAGCCTGCTTCTTCCACAGAAACTGGAAGAGCATGCGTTCCATCTTGGCGAGGTGTTCACGGAGACAAGGCACGACAGTCAAGCGGTAGTAGATGACGGACGCTATGAAAGTGTTCGCCACTTCCGCTCGACCTTTCAAGGACAGTTTGCACTCTGCCCACTTCTAAGTGAGTGCAAACACCTTGGCTGTGACCTCGTTCCAGTTTTTCTCCACCTGGAGGTCTGGACCGAACCAGACCCCGAGCAATTTCACCGGTCCATCCGTCCAGCGTCCAACGACGCTGTCGGATGTCATCGGTTTGCCTCTCCACGTACCCAGTTGCAAACCGACAGACTTGTCTGGGTTTAGTTTTGCTCCCGTCAGCGTTTCGTATTCTTTCAGTAAGTTGCCGATCACCCCGATTTCCGAGGTGCTCGACACCATTACCGTTACGTCATCGGCACAAGCCGACGCCGCTTTGCACAGTCCCAGTTCTAGGGGCATGCCCTGCAACAGCTCCAATTTCCGCAGTAGTGGCTCTAGAGTCAATACATACAGAATGGAGGAGAGAGGGCAGCCCTGTCGAATGGAACGCGTGATTGCGAACGGCTCCGATAGGTAGCCGTTCACCTTGACCCACGAGCAGATGCTGGTGTGCATCGCCTCGATCCATCCTTTGAACACGGGACCGAAACCGGCCGCCTTGAGAACCGCTTCCAAGTATCGATGGTCGACCCTTTCGAATGCCTTAGACTGATCCAAGTTGATCAGAGCCCCACCGAAGCCGGGTTTACTACCCACCCTCTCTATGATGTATCGCATGAGGTGGAGGTTGTCTTGTAAGGACCTGGTCGGGATTGCACACGTTTGCGCTTTCCCGACCAGGTTCTCGACGATAAGCGCCAACCTCGTCGCTAGCACCTTGGCCAAAATCTTTAACTCTGTGTTGAGCAGAGTTATGGGCCTGAAGTTGTTAATTTCGTCCCCCTTGTTCTCGTCTTTCCTGATCAGCGTTACTACGCCCTTGCCTGCAGAACTGGGAATTCTCCCATTCTGCTGCCAATTGCAGTAGATGGCTTTGAGGACGCCAGAGAACAAGTCCGGCATGCCTATGTAAAATTCGTAGGGTAGACCATCTAGACCGGGTGACTTGCGTTTCCCGCAGCGGCCCAGAGCGTCCCGTATCTCAGTGTCCGTGATCGGTCTTTCCAGGGCATCCCTAGGCCACGCACATTCACGGTTCCAACTCGTAAACTAGCCATGTTGGTGAAGAAAAGTTGGAGAAAAAGGACGAAAGGTGCACTTACTTTTTCGTTTCCTGGAGATTGGGTTGTTCAATCTCCATTTGGGTGCTGGATGGGATGTTGGGTGGGGTGGGGAAACATTTCAACAAGACGCGGTTGATGGGTTTGTGGCAGGGGTTGCCCACGTCCTGTGAAAATTTAATTTTTAGGTCTTTATAGGTTTCCATAGAAACCCTTATAAGTTTAAGGTGTGGAGACGATTCTGCCTTGACGAAAGTTTTGCCCTCCGTCTCCACCTTGGGGTTTTGGGAGATGACCTCCATCAAACTCTTGTTGTTTGTGTTGATGTATGCGTATTGTTTGTGTTTTTGTTGTGTTGTTTTAGTTTGTTGTTCATCTGGGAGTTTTCTTTTTATGGTGGGTGCTTGTGTTTGGGGTGGTGTTGGTGCTGGTTTTGCTGATAGGGGAATGTTTGACTGTGGTGTTTGTGTTGTTGTTTGTGTCTGTGGTTGTGTGTTGGTGTTGGTGATAAGAGTTTTGGGGGTTTTGTGGTGTCTCTTTTTTTGTTTTTTAGATTTCCGCGGTTCTCCCTCTTCTTCACTTAAAGAAGAAGAAGAAGCAGCTTCATCCGTTGATGAATAATCATCGTCAGGTGTGTGGGGTAAGGGTATGTTGTGTGGTGGTGGTGTTTCGGTATGTGTGTTTGTGGTAGTGTTTGATGGAGTGGGATGGAGTGGAGATGTGTTCTTCAGGGGTGTTGTCTCTGTTTTTTCTGTTGTTGTTGGTTGAGTGTCTGTTTGTTTTGGTGTGGTTGCTCGTTTCATCTGTCGTTGTACTTGTGGTGGTGGTGGTTGTTTTGGTGTTGGTGTTGGTAATAGTGTTTTTTTTATGATGTTGTTGTGTTTGTGGACAAGAGGCTTTTAGGTGAGCTGTGCTACCACAGCGAAAGCAATGAAATTTTCGTCCTTCTACCGAAATGTTTATTTTGTTGTTATTATCAATAACGGCTCTTTCGGGTATTTTGGAGATTCTCTCCGGTTTCATTTGCAACAGAATCTCCAAATCTGTGCCTGCCCACCTTTGTCGAATAGATTTTCGTATTGAAAGTATCATATCTGTTTCTGGCTCTACGAAGCCAACCAAGATCCACCAGATGTTAATGTTTAGAGGTATGTTTTTTTTTATTTTTTGTGTCCTTTTCCCCATGTATGTAGGGAAAAAGGTGTATGCTTTTGATACCATTGGTGTCACAGAGTTTTTTGGGGCGAGTGCCTTGCTTTTAAACAGTACGGAAACACTTCCGTACTGTTTTGCTCGCTGGAGAAAATCGACATTTGCTAGAATTTCCTTGAAAATATCTTCTATATCTGCTTGATTAACAAATGTCGGCTTTCTTGTCGAATTTGACACAGTCCTAAAAGTGACTGATCTGCGGATTGTGTCTTCCTTTATTTCAAGGGAAGAGTTAATTCTAAACCCACCTCTTTCTTCGAAAGTTACAAATTTTCTCCCTTGCTGGAGCATATCTCTTGCGTTGGAGATAGCAAGATTTAATGGGTTTAATTCCTGTGTTTTCCTGTGTATTATTGTTATTTTTCTCCGCTTCGACGGTAGAAATTTTAAAATTTTCAAGTGTTAATATATTTTTCTCTTTGGTGACAGTTGTATCTATGGCGACGTCCATAGTAGCAGAAGCAGATATAACATTAATATCTACCTCTTTCTCTCTCTTTTGTCTATTAACGTTCTCCAGCGTTTTTGTGTTGCTCAAGTTATTTAGTTTGTAAAATCTGATATTTTAAAACAAATTTTTAAAATAAAATTTTCGCCCCTACAGGGGCGAAAAATGGGATTACCACCCAGCTGACAATTCAGCTTGGGGGTTAATCTACAAAGTGTTATGTTTTTTCAAACAATTAGTTTGGTTTTTTGCATAGAAATTAACAAAAAAGCTTACCGGCGATGTTCCACACGTCTGACAGAAAGAGAGACAGATAGATATGTTTCTTTATTAGCCACAGGGGCACAAAAAAAGGGGACAAATACAAAGGGGGAAGTTTACATACAATAAAAACGTGTAAAATGTTATCACAAATGAAATTTAAAAAATTAGTCGATTTTCCCCAACAGGGGGAGACAGTTCATATGGGTAACACATACCCCCGAAAAAATATGAAACCCTCATCTCCAGGAGTACGAAGAGTTTGTACTCCTTTCCTCTCCTCCTCCTTTTCCTCAACCTACAGGCTGATATAGAGAGAAGGCCCATTCACTCGGGCCATTCTCGCCACTTCCACCCACCTTTCACAAAACTTGCTGGGGTACAGCACCTCTCTCTCCATCCTGATTCTTCTTCCAAAGTGGTATTTGAAAAAAAGAATCAGTTGTTGGCCTGAGAGAAAGGTGTCTGACCTCAGCCCTTTCAACCTTGTCCACCATACAACCTCTTTCGCCATAGCTATCACACAAAGGAAAACCGCCTCTCCTTCGTTTTTGAAGGAGGGTGGCGGTTTGATCATGACAGTAGACTCGGTGGTCAACCGGATTGGTCCCACCTGCGACAATAGTCGTTCTACATAGCCCCACAGGTCAGTGACGCCCGGGCAGTGTATGAATGCGTGCGCGGCGGTTTCTTCGTTACGCACGCACCTCGGACAGATCTTTTTTGCAGGGTCCCTGTCCGGGCGCCCATGTCTGTAGAGCTTGTCTCGAACTGGTAGAGCTCCTCGGTAGCACTGCCAGGCCAGGGACTTTTGGAAGTTGTCTATCGGTCCCGGGCGGAAGGTCCTACCGAACAGACTGGCCAGTTCATCTTCCTCTACGCCTAGAGTTTCACCGAGCGCGTCGTCGCACTTGCTGCGGATCAACCCTCTATAGAATGACGAAGTGGAGTCTCCACTGATCGCCGGGTCCGCCTGCCAGAGGGCTGTGAGCGTCTGAGCACATTCGATGTGCCAGTCGCACATTTTACTCGGTCTTTGCTTGACCCAGGACTGCAGCTCGGTCAGCGAGACGAGTCGTGGGAAGGCTTGCCTCACGAACGGGGCCCACACCGGTTATCCGGTGACGAATACGTAGAGATGCCACAGCCTGAGTGCGTGTTTGCGCATCGTCAACCACGGCATCCCCAGCCCTCCGTTAGAAGGCTGTTGGCAGCAGATGGATCTTCTCACCAAAGGAGCCTGCCTCTTCCAAAGGAGTTGGAAGAGCGCACGCTCCATTTTGGCGAGCGTTTTGGCTGGACAAGGCACAACGGTCAAGCGGTAGTAGATGGCGGACGCTATAAAAGTGTTCGCCACCTCTGCTCGACCTTTCAAGGATAGTTTGCACTCGGCCACTTCTGGGTGAGTGCAAACACCTTGGCCGTCACTTCGTTCCAGTTCTTCTCCACCTGGAGGTCCGGACCAAACCAGACCCCGAGCAGCTTTACCGGTCCTTCCGTCCAGCGTCAGACGATGCCATCGGAAGGCATTGGTTTGCCTCTCCACGATCCGAGTTGCAAACCGATGGACTTGTCCCGGTTCAGCTTCGCTCCTGTGAAACTTTCGTATTCCTTCAGTAAGGTGCCGACTTACTCGATTTGCGAGGCGCTCGACACCATTACTTTTACGTCGTCGGCTTAGGCCGACGCCGCTTTCCGCAGTCCCGGTTCCAGAGGGATGCCCTGCAATAGCTCCAACTTCTGCAGTAGTGGCTCAAGAGTCAGTACGTACAGAAGGGAGGAGAGAGGGTATCCCTGTCGAATGGATCGCGTAATATGGAACGGCTCCAAGAGGTAGCCGTTCACCTTGACCCTTGAGCAGATGTTGCTGTTGTGCATTGCTGCAATCCAGCCCCTGAACACGGTAGACCGTCGAGACCTGGAGATTTGCGTTTGCCGCATTGGCTCAGCGCGTCCTCTATCTCAGCGGCTGAAATCGGCTTTTCGCAGAACTTTGCCTTGCTGTCTGAGAGTCGCGGTAGGCCGTCGAGGTATGGACCGAAATCCATAGCCCCTCCCGGCGCGCCACCCCTCCCAGATCGCCACCTTTCCCGAACAGTTGAGCAAAGTGCCGCTGAAAGGCCGCACACATCTGCTTCGGCTCACGTATCACACGTCCATTTTGGTCCTTCAAAGACCGAATCGTGGACTTGTTGCCACTTTTTGCCTCCGTCACTCGGGCCCAGCTAACAGGTTTGGCTCCCTCGTTTCCCAGAGCATGTATTTTGCTTCTGACAACGCAGCCATCGTGCTTTGCGTCGAAGAACTGGTCCAAGGCTGTTCCCGTTGCTAGCATGCTGGCTACGTTGCCACTTCTAATTGCCTCGTCTACTTTATCTACCAGTTCCTTCTCGGTTCTATTTCTATCTAACGCTAATTCTTTACTAAAAACTATCGAGTCTAATCTAACTGCCCTCTTGAGAGAGTACCACCATCTGTTGTTGACAATTCGTCTACTGTAGGCTTTGCTTGTCGGTAACGACAAGTTCAGCTTCCAGTAGCCGTGTCCTTGTCTATGGGTTCTATCAAGGTTGGCCATGCAGGTCACTAGTTTGTGATCTGAATAGGCAACCATGAACATTTGTGGACAGCTTAACATGTCCCTATCCTTATTTCTAACTAGAACTCTATCTAGGTACGATCTAGATGTTCCGCTACGATTAGTCCACGTCCACAGTGGCGCAGTCGGAAAATCTAGTCGATATCTATCGGCCAGGTCAAATCGGTCGATTAACTGTTTGAGGCTGTTACACCCCCCTTTATCGGGACATGCTCCCACATAGTCCCAACGTGCATCTAGGATTCCATTCCAGTCCCCCACTAAAAGCAAGGAGTGGGACGTTCCCAGAAAAGTCTCTAGACGTTTGAAGAAGTCTGGCCGCGGTGTCCCGGATGGGGCATATGCGGCCACCAGCCTGAAGGCTCCACCTTCACTACCGTCAACCTCTAGGACCACCAGTCGACCCTCCGGGTCCAGATGTACCGTCTGTGTTATGAGGCCTAGGTGTTTCTGCAGCAAAACGGCAACTCCGCCCCCACCCCCCCGGTTGACAGAGAGATGCGTAGATCTCAAAGTCATCGAAGATGGGGGCCAGCTGTCGCTCGCTGTGGATCCTGGACTCGCAAATGGCTACCACATCCATACTGTGCGACCTGAGGTCGTTTAAGAGTTTGCCCTGTTTCCAGGGCATCCCCAGGCCGCGTACGTTCACACATCCAACTCTTATATTGGCCATGTTGGTGCTGAAAAGTTAAAAGAGGAAAAGAGATCACTCACCCTTCGTCTCCTGGGGACCAGGCTGCACGATTTCCATGGGGGTGTTGGAGGGGTTGTCTGGATGGGTGGTGGTTTCCGGCAGGGTGGGGAAGGAGATATTTGGTGGGGTGGGGTCTGGTGGGATGGGGTTGTCTGGGGTGGGGAGACATTTGAGAAGGACGCGGTTAAGTGGTTTCACGCAGGAATTCCCCACATCCTTCTCAAATGTTTCTTTTAGGGACCTATAAGTTTGTATAGGGACCCTAATCAATTTTAGGTTCAGTTTTTTGTTATTTTTAATAGAGTGGGCGAAAGCTTTCCTTTCGGTTTTCACCGAAGGGTCGTTCGTAATGGTCTCCATTAGTGTTTTGTTTTCAGTGTTTATGTAAGTGTAAGTGTAATTTTCTTGTGTTGTATTTGTTTTTGTCTGTAGTTCTTGTGTGTGCTTTCGTTTTGTTGTAGGTATTTTTCGTTTTCAGGAGGTGGGGGTTTTGTTTGTGATGTTTTTGTTGTTTGTTGGTGGTTGTATGTTTGTGGTAGTGTTTGCTGTTTTTTGCTTTTGTGATGTCTTTTCTTTCTTTTCGAGCGATGGGGTTCTCCCTCGTCTTCACTGGGTGATGGCGAGATAGCCTCATCTGTTGTATCGTCTGTGTGATTGGGGAGGGGTATGTCTTGGGGAGCTGTTGTGTCTGTATGTGATTTTGCAGTGGTTTTAG
>OZ024743.1:65191593-65249093 GCA_964016885.1 Eledone cirrhosa
AGGAAGTAGGACAGTCTGTAGTTACTAGCAATGTTAGCTCCACAGACTGGCCGTGTTGGTGGTCCCGCGACAGGGTCACAGCCCGTTTTATGGTCTTTTCGAAGCCCATACAACGCCGGCACGTCATTGTTCCAGGCCTGGAAGTTGTTGGCAGTCCTTTTGTTGGGCTGCATTATATTCGTCCACATCACCATATGGGCATTGAGGGCTTTTTCTCTATCCTCATGCTCCTGTGGTGTTACCTCTCTTGTGTTAGTGATGTGGGGTTGCATTGCCTGGATGTAGTTTGGCAGGCTGTCAACCGACATTCTGCCAGACTTGTCTGTTGGAAAGCATGCTATCTCTCCATTACGTGAGCGCTGCATGAGCTTACGCAAGCCATTTGCAGATTTTTCTCCCAGTTGCTGGGCCTCTATTCTATTATGCTTCTTGCTATACTGTTCTATAATATTTCTAAGTTCGGATTTAGCTATACTAAATTGTGCTTCTGTTTGTTCATCGACCTGCGACGGCAACTGCGTGCGTTTGTTAAATGGTAAAGTCGTGGCGTGGACTCGTCGCAGGTCGAATGATTTATCGGAGGGATTATAAAACGGAGAGTTCCAGGCTGCTGCTTTATGTGTACTAGTGCTATTGTTATTGTCAGTTGTGTTGTTTCTATTTCTATTTCCACCAACAGCCTCATGGTTGTTTCTATGTCTCTCATAATTACTCCTGTCTCTTTCCACTGGCTCAATGTTGTTATCTACCCTATTTTGTGTGTCTGTGTGTTCGTCTTGGTTATTCTCTTTGTCCTTAGTCTCCCATCTCCTTTTCCTTTTAATTTTATTACTTTCCCTTATTTCTCTGATTTCTGTGCTACTGTCATTACTTGTTTTCTGTGTCTGTGTGTTTGTTAAGATTGTGGTGGTGGTGAGAGGCATTGAATGCGTGTGTGTTGTTGTTGTTGATGTGTGCTGTTGTTGATGTGTGTTGTTGTTGTCTCCGTGTGTGTTATCGTTTTTGTGTGTGTTGTTATTGTTGTTTGTGTCTGCGTGTCTGTTGTTGTTGTTTCTGGGTATGTTGCTGTTGTTGTTGTTGTTGATGTGTGTGTTGTTGTTATTGTTGTTTGTGTCTGTGTGTCTGTTGTTGTTGGGATGTGTGTTGTATATGTGTGTGCGTATATTGTTGCTTTTGTTTTTGATGCTCCAGCGTAGTTTTGTAAATGATTTTTCTATTTCTGACAGACAACTAATCATATTTACCTTCTTGAATGTCGCAAATTTCGGCGGCAAATATAACACAGACATTTCATCATTATCTATTTTTGTGTTCCCATAAATGTTGGTGTTTTTGTTGTTGAACTCTTCTGATAATGAGGTGTCGGCCATGTTGATACCGTCAATTCTGTAGATTTGTAAATTTATAAATTTATAAATATATAATAAATTGAAGTGAAAGCAACTGGTGCGTGTGTTTCTTATTGGCAATATGACCCTCCCAAAGTATAACAATATATATATATATATACATACATACATACATACATACATACATACATATATATATACATATATATATACATATACATATATATATATATATACATATATATATACATATACATATATATATATATACATATATATATACATATACATATATATATATATACATATATATATACATATATATATATATATATATATATATACATATATATATATATATATATATATATATATATACATATATATATACATATATATATATACATATATATATATATATATATATATATATATATACATATATATATACATATATATATATATACATATATATATATATATATATACATATATATATATATACATATATATATATATATATATATACATATATATATACATATATATATATATATAAGCCCTCAGGTGACCACTGCTTAAACAGTGGTAACATGAGGGCCGCTTACCCTCAACAGAAATGTTTATGTAGGAATTTCCATCGTTGTGGTATTCTAGCTATCCGTTCTGGTTTCATTTGGACCAGAACTTCTAAGCTTGTACCGTTAAATATGACCCTGGAGGACTTTCCTACCGAAATCACCGAGTCTTCATCAAAATTGATGAAACCAGCTAATATCCACCAGATGTTTACATTTGGTGTGATATTTGTTATTTTTATTTTTTGGGTCCTTTTTCCCATATATGTGGGAAAAAAGGTGTAGAGGGGGGGGACACAATTGGTGAAACAGAATATTTCTGTGCCGTCAATTGGTCTTTCATTGTCACTGATAAACTGATAAATTTCAATGACCCACTCACAGACAATTTAGCCGGAGGGTCAATCTATACAGTAGTATATTTTTTTAAACAAAAATTTTTGTTTTTTATAAGTAAAAAGACAAAAACTTACGAGCGCGACTGGCACACAACTTCCTCTATCTATGTTACATGATAGAAGTGTAATCCTGAAATACAAGATAGGATTAGAAAAAGCTTAACATATTTGTGCTCAGTGTGGTCAGTTCGAGAGCCTGTTGCCAAAGAGAGAGATTGCCCTTTTCTCTTTCTATTATAATATCTGGAACGGAAGTTCAAAGAATGTTCTAGAAATTCTACGGGAAGTAACTCTAGCTACTTCCCTTTGTCTAGAGAGCGCTACATATATATATATATATATATATATACATATATATACTAGCAGTGTATCCTGGCGTTGCAAGGGTAAGAACATTGGTAATACCACCTCCAATGAGAAAAACGTTTATTTGTGAGTGTCTGTTAAAAACTCACGAAAAAACTGACAGGAAACTTGTTTTATTTGGAGAAAATTAAGAAGTTGAAAGTACAGTTTAGCTGTCTACGTGCATTGTTCATAGAAATATTGTTGAGCCCCTTCTTTTCATACTCCTTCTGTGACAATTGTCCTCCGGCGTTTCCACTCTGTTTTGGCCTATTGGAGTAAATGTGAAAGAGAAAGTTACAGGTTAAGTTGGAAGAAGGTTCCAGTGTCATAGCAGTAAGGCGTAGGCTACTTACCTCAAAAGTTCATTCGCACTCTTTCCACTAAGTTACTCTTTCTCTCTATCCCTCTCGGTGCAGTCCTTTGCAAATTTCTCGCGTAGGCCTGGTGTAGATTTGCACCCGATCCATCTGCCCGATGTACATGTCCGCTTTGTACGGCTTTTGGAGGAAGGAGTGACCAGCAGTACGTTGTTCAGTATTACGAAAAGGTGTGGCAGAGAATCCTGCGTGAACTAACAGCTCAGGTGGAAACTGCTTACCTCGAAGATTCATTCGCACTCGTTCTTGTCAATGCTCTGTGTGGCTGCCTCTTTGCGAACGCCCTCTTTGTACGCCCTTCATGGAAAATGCAAGAAGCAATAGAGCATGCTGTATTTTAGTGATGAGTCTTGTGAACTTGGGTGGAAACTGCTTACCTCGAAGATTCATTTGCGCTCGTTCTTGTCAAGGCTCCGTTTAGTTGGTATTTTTTGGTCTACAGTTAGATGAATGGCGCATAAAGGGTTAATGTCTATTGGCAAGAAGTTTTTTGATTAATAAAAGACGGGTTAAAGCAACCTGCAATGTATCATTCTGCGTTGATGTTAGTGGTTTTCGTTATTGTCAATGGGTTTTTTGGACGGCAAATTCGAGACCCTTCTGTTTCTCCCTCAATAAACTGACTACTATGAAAACCTTTCCATGTTGGCCTGCGGATGGTAATGCAGAACGCAAAGGTGAATGTTCAATGGTAATGGGAGTCCTATGTAACAGCAGTAACATTGACATTGCTTACAACATGTCAATCTGCGGAGGATATAGCAGTGGCCGTTTGATGTAGGGGAAAACTGTGGAAGGTTTCATCCGAGCTCTTTCTGGTCATTCCTTCTGCCTGTGGTTGTTTCCGAATTCCTGACTTATACCTGATTGAAGGAAGAATGGTAATATGAAGGTGTAAATTTCAGTAGTATAAAACCTTACCTTGATTTAGTTCGTTTGAGCACACATGGTATCTTGGCGTAAAACTTCTTGGTAGACAATGTTCTTTGTTTTCCCTCGTGGAGTGTACGCTAAAAGATTTCCTTTGCTCCCCACTCTGGAGCAGCCTACGTATAGCTGACCATGTGAGAAGCATGATTCTACCAAGTGAAGTCCTGCCACCGAAAGTGTCTGCCCCTGGGACTTGTTGATAGACATGGCAAAACTTATGCGAAGCGGGAATTGAAGGCGTCTGAAGGTAAACGGAATTTCTTCACCTGATGGAATGAGTGGTATTCTGGGAACATCCTCTCCTTTTTCACACCCTGAAATAATGGTGGCTTCAACAATGTGCTGCATTACCTTCTTTATAACCAGACGTGTGCCGTTGCAAAGTTTTGGAAGGTCCAATTTCCTAAGAAGTATTACTGGAGTTCCAATTTTTAGTCCAAGTTTATGAGGAGGCAGTCCAAGAGGTTCTAGCGAATTGAGGAATTCAACAGGGTAGTTAACCGCTGTTTTTTGGAGCTAAAATAGCTCTTTCACATAACGTTATCAGGAAGACTAGGAAACACTTGAGCCTTGAGGTCCTCGACTGTTGACAGTGGTACAAATCGCACTGAGTGACAAGTCGCCATCTCTAGCGAGGGTAATCTTGTCATCGCCAAGTGACAAAATATCCGAAGCAAACTCTGCTGCCAGTTGGTCGCTGTGCAGTTGGGCTCTCATGTTAGTTGTCAGGGTCAACCTTGTTACCTTTTGCCACAACAGAGAGGACTTGAGGTACGCCCGGACTTCATCTGCCCTGGTTCCCTTGGGAATAATGGGAAGGGTCTGTCGGAAGTCGCCGGATAGGAGAAGGGTGACAGCTCCCATCGCAGTCTGGCAGTCTCTGATGTCTTGCAAAGTAGTGTCTAGTGTTTCCAGAGCTCGTTTATGGGCCATTCATCCCACACTATGAGCCGACACCTTCAGAGAACCAGTCCCTTGTCCAAAGTTTTGCTAATGTTGCATGACGGTGTTTCGGATGTTGCCAAGTTCAGGGGGAGCTTAAAGGCAGAGTGCGCTGTCCTACCGCTGGGTAACAAAGTTGCAGTAATACAAGAGGATGCCACGGCTAACGCGATGTCCTTGTGCTGCCTCACTTTGGCTAGAAGAAGCTTAGTTACAAACGTTTTTCCTGTCCCTCCAGGTGCATCTAAGAAGAAGATTCCTCCTTTCTGGTTTTGCACATGGTCGAAAATAGTGTTGTAGGCCCGCTGCTGTCAGAAGGAGTTTTGGCTCTGTTTCACGGATGTATTGGGCAAGAGTGTCAATATCATAGGCTGTTTCGCGAATGAGCTCTGTTGGAAGGTTATCCGTCCCTGTCCGTACTGGTTGCGGCAGCCCGTAAGTTGGCAAAGTATTCCCACCCAGTGAAACAGTCCTGTTTTCCACGTCAATCAAAGCACAGTTGTAGACATCGTCACTGGCAGCATTAAGGCTAGGATACCGCAATTGTGCTTGGTGGTAAAAGTCTTCCGCCAGGGCATCTCTATACTTCAATCTGAGACTTCGCAAATGTGCAGAAGCACTGCAAAGAGAGCCCTGAGACTTTTCGGCGACTGAGAAACGGCAGCCTCCGCGAGCGTAGCATCCCACTGTGTACCGTCTTCTAACAGTCCATGTCTTAAGCAGGCCTCTCTGAAAGTAGCGCAAAGCCGACTGTTGACTGTTTTCAAATGTTGGTAAGATGTTGGTCCCCTAACCTCATGAAGTAGCAGACGAAGGTAGAAACACTCTTGTTGGCTTGGATGAACTGCGTAAACTCTCCCGAGGCAACTGTCAAATTTAATGGCAGGGTATCCATCAACGTTTTGACCCACCTTCCTCCATTATCATTTCTTTTTTTCCTAGATGTAGTAGGACGGCACCTGTGGATACAGCAAGGTTTAGGTGAATGGATCGACTTGACAAAGGCTAAAGAAGGCAGTGAGGGTAGTGTCCTTCGGTTCCTCAACCAATTGAGCAGCAGTGGAAGCAGTAAAGTATACGCGTTGACCGTTTCAAGGTGAACAGCAAGTTGTTGGATGGGCAGGTGCCTTTAATGCAAGGGGAAACCGAAAATGCACCAGAAGGCTTCGTTACTGCTTATCTACCTACCCACTTGGTACTGTGTAACTTCGTCTCGATTGCCGTCTTGCTGCAGGCCAAACATGGCATTGTCTGAGCCCTTATTGATGCACTTGCAGACATATTTGATTGACTTCACGAAGTTGCAAAACTCTACGTTGATGTGAGCGTCGAACGCCTTGGACAGAATAGGGCATGGGGCAAATGGCTTGGTACTAACACCAATAATAATGTGTGCAACGAGGGTAAGTGATTATGTCTCAGGAAGTATTGCAAAAAAATATTAAAGCAACTGGGGTAAGTGAGAATGTCTCAGGATTGTTAGCAAAAAAATTAGTAAATGACACTTACTGATTGAAAAATAAGCCGACCGTCGGAAAGGTATTCTCAAGTGTAATTGTTAACCTGGGCTGGCTTGCCTCGCTTATGTACCAAGAAGACCTAGCTAAAAATTATCATATTTTTTTCAATCATCATGCATGCGTGTAATGACGCATGCACACATTTCTACATTTTTTCTCGTATAGCTTTATCGATTTTTATTGTCATTATGCTCAATTATCGCTCACAGTGCGTGTGACAAAATTGCCGAATTAAATGACAAGAAAGGCTTAAAGTTTTAGTGAAAAAAACGCCTTTAACAACAGAAAATGGAAAAATAAAAGCTGCTGTTAATATCTTTAGACAAGATCTCTGAGCAATTCCTTGTTGTCCCTGGAGCGAAGTGGTGATATTTGTGGACCGGTTGGACCATACACCTCGCTGAGCAGATTGTATAAGAGCTTTGTATCATGTCTATCTGAGCCTTTCTGGATTTCATCAGCCTTTTTTCTCCACCAGGTGTCCTGCATGGCTCAATCGATGTTGTACACATGCCTTGATCTGCTTGAAGGTCCGGTCACTCCTGTCAGAATGTGTCTAACACAACAATGATGTCAGCACTTTTTGTTTCTCTTCAAGCAAGGTCTGGATCACTGCATCATTTTCATCGAACCAGCACTAACATCATAGATGGTTTTCTTCATCGAACCAGCACTAACATCATAGATGGTTTTCTTCAATGATTCCCACGTGTCTTCACATTCCATGAACTCAAGGGAACTCAACAGCTCAGCTCTGACTTCTGTCTTCAGACAAGCCAGGTTTAGTTGTTTTGGAAGTGCAACCTTCTCCCCCTAACTTTGGGCTTCACAACAAATTGAAATTTGGCGCACACCAGACAATGGTCAGTCCAATATTCTGCGTCTCGCAATACACAAACTAATGTGATATCCCTGATATCACGTTTTCTCGTTAAAACAAAATCAATAAGGTGCCACTTCTTGGAACCTGGATGCATCCAAGTTGTCTTATATTTGTCTTTCTGCTGAAAGAGTGAGTTCCCAATAACAAAATACATCTTAGCGCACATTTGCAACAGAAGTAGGCCATTGTTATTGCACTTACCTACTCCATACTTGCCCATCACACTCCAAGCCTCCCAGTCATTACCAACACGTGCATTAAAATCACCAAGGATAACAATCTTGTCTGCATATGGTATACCATGGATGACCTCTTTCAAAGACATGTAGAAATCTAGTTTTTCATCATCACTGGCACATATAGTAGGAGCGTACACACTGACCAGAGTCACAAAGCGGTTTTGAATCAGAGGGACTCTCATAGACATTATCCGATCATTGAATCCACAAGGAAGATTTTCCAGCTTTGAGACGATTCCATTCCTGACAGCAAATGTGACCCCTGCCTCTCTCCTACAACCCTCTGCTCTACCACTCCAATAGAAGGTATATCCTCCCTTCTGTTCTGAGAATTGACCCGCACCTGCCAATCTCATTTCTGAAAGAGCAGCAATGTTCATGCTATAGCGATTGAGTTCCTTCGACACCAAAGGAGATCTTCTTTGAGGGCGAGTTTCACTGGATTGGGAATCAAGTAAAGTTCTTACATTCCAGCATCCAATATTCAGAGGTTTGAACCTCTTTGCAGTTGCAGGATGACGACTGGGCTATATACCTAACTTATTGTATTTTTTATTAAAGATAGTGTAGTACCTATGTTGTGTGGGGAAGTGTTTATTCAGCAATTTGAAGAAAGTCCTAGCTATTGGTGTAGAGACCTCATGGTTGAAGAGGAGGGGGGGGGGGAGCGGTTGTACCAACTAATTTGCCTATGCCTATTTCTCCTAGGTTGTTTTGGGGTTTTTTCTAGATAAGTAATCCTTTCTTTAAAGCCACTGCGAGCAAGGGCATCGTTGTAATAAGGGGCAGAAGCACTAAAGATGTCTTCATTGGTTCAGAGACCGGAAATTCTGAGTGAAACGCTTTTAACTAAATTATCTGTAATATTTTTGGGGTGGTTTGAACTAACACCTAAGTATCTAAGGGATTCATGGTATGGGTAATAGAGGGAAGTATCTAAATCTAGAGTGACATCTAAAAAGTTGGTCCTAGTCATATTTGATTCTATCATCATCATCATTTTACGTCCGCTTTTCCCTGCTTGCAAGGGTGGGACGGGTCTTATTCAGCACAGCATCTCTCCACTCATCACGGTCCTTCATCATCTCCACCGTGAGCTTCAATGATCTGAGGTCTGTTCTCACCACCTCCGCCCATGTTTTTCGTGGTCTACCTCTACCACGTCTTCCTTCAACTGGCATTTCCTGGCACTTCTTCACCCATCGGTCATCCTCCATGCGCATCACATGTCCATACCACCTCAGTCTTCTCTCCCGTACACTACATTCTATCCCTCTCAGACACAGTTTCCCTCTCAACACATTTATGCTGGGTCGTTCATGCACATTTACACTGCACATCCAACGGAGCATGCTTGCCTCATTTCTTTCCAGCCGTCGCATATCCTCTGCAGTTGCTGCCCATGTCTCACTACCATGCAGCATCGCGCTCCTCACACAGGCGTCATACAACCGGCCTTTCGTACGCAGGGAGAAAGCCTTCTTCGTCAACAGAGGAAGCAGCTCCCTAAACTTCTTCCAACCCGTCCTTATTCTAGATACTATGGCCTCGAAACACCCTCCTCCCATGCTAATCTGATCTCCTAGGTACCGGAAGCTATCCACCACTTCTATAGCGCCCTCCTGCATTTGAAAAATGTGTCTATCAATGCGACTTCTACTGTCTAATTTCCCTGTACATCTACTGCATACATATTTCTCCCTACCTGTTAGTTTGCCTGCTATCCCGCTACATCTCTTGTGTACCCAGGATCTGCATTGTGTGCATTTTATAGAATTTATGCCAGTTCCTTTTCTTTATATCGAACATGGCCATTTCCCTGACGGAATCAGGGTTTTGTCCTCTTTTCTACTCATCAACACTTTTGTCTTAGCTAGGTTCACTCTCCGCTTCCAACTGCTGTTTCCATAGCCAGAATTTATTCTCTAGCTCCTCTACTGATTCTGCTATAAGAACCAGATCGTTAGCATAGAGAAGTTCCCATGGACAGCCAGTCTTAAACTCCTCTGTTATGGCTTGGAGGACTATAATGAACAAGAGCGGGCTGAGGACCGAACCCTGATGTATTCCTACTTCTATCTGGAATTCCTCACTAAACTCCATTCCTACCCTGACTTTACTGAGAGTACAAAGTTTGCACTGTCTTCACAAGCCATTCCTCAACACCTAGCTTCCTTAGGGACCATCAGATGACAGATCGGGGTACCCTATCAAAGGCCACCTCTAGGTCAACAAAGGCTAAGTATAGAGGCTTATTTTTCTCTAAGAACCTCTCTTGCAATTGTCTCACCAAGAAGAGGGCATCTGTTGTACTCTTCCCAAGCACAAAACCAAACTGCATCTCATCTAGTTTGACCCTTTCTCTAATTAGTTGTGCTAATATCCTTTCTGCCACTTTCATAACCTGATCTATCAGTTTTATACCCCTATAATTGCTCCTCTCCAGAGCATCCCCTTTACCTTTGTAGCAATTTATGAGAATACTGCTGCACCAGTCTTTGGGTATGACACCACCATATATAGCCTGATTGATGATGCGTGCAACCAGTTTAGTGCCTACGTCCCCTGATGCCTTCAGCATCTCAGCAACTATTCCCGATGGTCCAGCAGCCTTACCATTTTTCATTTCCCTAATTGCCTCTTGGACCCTATATTCGTCAATCTCAATAGCTGGTCCCTCAGTCGGATCTACTAAGGGTAATTTCTCTCTCTCTCCCATTCGTTCTCCACATTCACCAGTCTCTCATAATGACATTTCCAGGCCTCCTTTTTCTGATCGTTCGTGACACTAAGTACACCGGCATCATCCCGGACACATTTATCTCCAACAACATCCTGATTTGCATTGACACACTGCCTTGCAATGTGGAACATCGCACGCCTCTGATCTTCCCGTCGCAGAACATTGGCAAATCTTTGGTTATTCTAAATCCTAGATTACGGAAGAACGAGCTTAAGTTTTTCCGAAACCCATTTTGCAAAACAAAAAGGCCATCATCTCAGTATAACCCTCCGGTCAGGCATGTAAAGAGGTTCTTCAGGTGGTTTAGGATGTACAGGCCCACCAGATCGCTAACTTCAGCTGAGTCACTTGCTCCCATACTGACGTCAAATAGGGTCTTAGACTTCTTGTTAATCCAGTAAAATCCCTTGTGGTGTAGAAAGGTCTTACGGGCGTGGAGAATCACATCCTACTCAGCGTTGGTGATAGTGGTAAAATTCTTGGCAAAAGCAAGTGCATCCTTCAGTAGAGGCTCTGAAATAGAAGCGTAGTAGTCTTCTATGTCCAGTTCCAGAAAACTGGTGTAGCGTTTATCGGGCGATTCTTGGAACCAAGAGATTGCCTCAGAGGTTCTGCTCCAGAGTGGGAGAGGTGAAGCTGCTCGCAGCGATGGTAGTACTCTATCAAGGATCTTTTTGCTGTTTGAACCGGTGTCCGAATATCTGGGGTTGATCAGTCTAACCGACGGTTTGTTAAGGAAATTTCCCTTGTGGTCCTTCAGGGTAAAGTGCGAAGTCGTTACCCTTAAAAGTTCAGTTTCGTCATCTAGTTTAAGGGTCTTTGTTATCTCTTTTCCAACTAATGGTCTCAATCAATGCCATCTCGTTCACCTTTTTGTAAGTGGTCGTGATTGGATTTTTTGCCAGCTTCTTAGAGGTTGGTCGTCATCATCATATCTTGTCGCGCCAGTGCCGTATCCATTGAAGTGCAGTGTCGTTTGCTTCCATCAGGTCTTGGTCGGAGCATGTGGGTCCCAGTGAGCACCTACGGAGGATGTGGGCTATGGTCTGGGAAGTCTCACCGCAGGGGCACTCAGCGCATGTGGCCAATCCCCACTTGTAGAGGTTGTCTCCAGTTTTGCCCGTTTTGGCTCTGGCCCTGTTTAGGGTTACCCAGTCCTTTCTGCTAAGAGATGTTCCATTGGGGAGGCTTTCATTTAGACTTGGTAAGGCCGCGTTGGGTGGGCGGCAGTCACTCTCCCTCCACTTTTCCAACCTGTAAGCCGCCAATTGTGTATGCTCCAGGCTTTCCACGGTTAAGAAGCTTTTTCGAGATTTTAATCGTCTTCTTATTTCCTGGTGGCCATAGAGTGGATGCCTGGGATTGTGTTGTTGTTTGTACCGTTCAATTTTTGTGTTGACCTCTCGTCGTATGTGGGGTGGTGGAATGTCGGCAAGAGTGTATACGGCTGGAAGGGGAGTTGCCTTTAATGTTCCGGTGATCATCCGGCATGATTTGTTCAACTCTGGGTCAACTCTGTTTGCATGACATGACGTTGCCCATACTGGTGAACAATATTCTGCGGTGGAGTAGCAGAGTGCCAGTGCTGTTTGCCTCAGTATTATGGGATCTGCACCCCAGCTGGTGTTGGTTAGTTTGCTGAGGAGATTATTTCTAGTTGCCAGTTTATTTTTAAGTTTGTCTATGTTGTTTGAAGGAGAGCGTTCTAACAAGGGAAACTCCGAGGTAAACTGGATGAGGGTGGTTTTCCAGTTCATTGCTGCCCCATCTGAGTTTTAGTTTCCTGTTTGCTTGGTGGTTGTTAAGATGGAAGGTACACACCTGCATTTTGCTGGCATTAGCGTTAAGGTACCATTTATTTGTAGTATGCAGAGAGAGTTGTCAGGGCATTTGATAGTCTTTCCTCGATTGTGTCAAAGGAGCCTGACTATGCTGCGATGCAGAGATCATCCGCATATATGAATCTACGAATATTGTGGAACTGCGGTTGGTCATTTGTGTAAATGTTGAACAGCATAGGGGCTAGCACAGAGCCCTGTGGGAGTCCGTTGTTCTGGACCCTCCACCTACTTCGCCTGCCATCCATCTCAACAAAGAATCGCCGATTGATGAGCAGTGACTCAATTATGCGGACTGCAGAGGTTGGTAAGTCCACCTTATATACGTTTTTGGTTTTATCAGAGGGGATATGGAGATTGGGGGAACTTTTCATTTCAAAATTTATATCTCTGATCATTTTGAAGAGGTCTTACTCAAATGGTTCAAGTAGGCTGTTAGGGTGGTACCTTATTCATTTTGAAACCGAATTTCTCATCATTAGTAGATACTACATCAGAGTGGTTGAAGAAGAAGGTTCTTCATCTAATATGCTTAATGAACTCGTCTGTACGTCTGATGAGTATTTTTAAGTATTGTTTCCTTGGAAGGATCTGGATATTCTTCAAGGAGATATCGATATCGAGTTCTGCAAAAACTAGATGGTTAGAATTTAAAGGTTAATTCCGCAACTTTACAAAATACTAGCTCAGTAAATGTGTGTAATATAGCTTCCAGATTTTTGTAAACAACTAAAACAAACGATTATGTCTTAAGCAGAATCTCATATGCATTGTTGGGATATTCTATATAAATTTGGTCATTCAGATTCGGTGTTTGGCGCTTTTGAAAATAAGACATCTTTGGTCAAAGTTTTAAAACTATCTATCTGACAAGAAACATCAGATAAGAACATGGTATTTGTGTCAAACATAACATACTGAGGTTTTATCCCAGTATTCTGTTTGAGACTCCACCTATTAAGGGGACCTTATAAATATTTCCTTGAAGGACATAAAAATAATTCCTAAAAACAGTGATGTCAGCAAGAATGTCCATGAATGGCAGTGAAAGTGAAATAATTACATCTATTCAGTTTATAAGAAATTATGAAGGTGAACTTATGAAATACTACAAAAACGCAATCTTGTGGTCCTATAGCAATACTTCTAGAATTATGTTTTACCTGGCATTTCTTAATACATGTAGAAAAACAACTACTATCACAATCAACAAAAAAAAAAAGCAAATTCCTTGCTACAAACGAAATACAGTTAGAAAGGGTAAATGATTTAATGAGACACTTGTTTCTGCTTATTGTGCGATAACTTCTCCACATCAGGTGAAATATTTGTCGATGACAGGAGCAAAACATCATCCAGGTGGTCTTCACGCAACCTTGTTCTTAAATGACTTTTAGTATATTTCATTTTGGAAAAAAAGTTGTTCACAAGCATATGTACTTCCAAATATTGATATCATCAGTTTCGCATTAGTCAAGATGTTTTTATATTTTCCGCTTGGCAATATATATTTCTTGTAGAAGTCAGCAGTGGATTCGAACTGAAATTTCGATTTCAAAGATTCGTCGCACTGTAAGTCAATTAACTCCAACTGATATTCTTCTGCCACTTGCTTCACATCTGTTTCGTACGGAGTACCAAATAACTTAAATAGAGTTCCATATTGCCGGGAGTCAGCAAAACGAGAGGAAAACTTGCTTCTCAAATCCTTAATAGAGCTCACAAAGATGTCTGGTATTATATCTCTCTTGTGATTTTGGAGACTTGGGAAATGAGAGTAGTTTCCTTTTCGAAGTTTTCTCTCAAAAGCAGTAATTTGACCAAACATCTTTCCTTGTTGTTTCCTTGAAGCTCAAGATTCAAAGTGTTCATGTGGGTCATGATGTCCACTAAAAAAGTTAACTTGACAACCCACTGTGAATCCTGAAAGTAAGAATTATCTTGGTCTTTGCTCTCTAAAAACATAGAAATCTCTTCTCTCAATGCATATACTCGTTCTATCATTTTTCCGCGGCTAAGCCATCGAACATTTGAAAAATATGTAAGGTCGCCATACTCTGCTTCAATTTGTTTTAGAAATTCTTGAAACTGGCGGTGATTTAGTCCTCTTGATAGTATAAAATTCACTGTTTTCACGACCACTGTCATCATGTCCTTAAAATTCAGTGACTTTGCACATAATGCTTCTTGATGAATAATGCAATGAAGTTTGATTAGTTTTTGATCAATACCGATGTGGTTTTGGAGCAATGCAACAAACCCCTTTTTCTCTCCAACCATTGCTGGTGCTCCATCTGTGACTACTCCAGAAAGCTTTGATAAATCCAGATTCATTTCGGTAATCCATTTTATTATGCTTTCCAAAATATCTGCTCCAGTGCTAGTGTCCTTCATAGGAATCAATTGTACAAATTCTTCCACAATATCAAATGTTGGTTTTACACCCCTCACAAACACTGCAGCTTGACAAGTATCCTTTATATCTGTGGATTCATCGATAGCAATGGAATAATACTCCAGATTATTTAAAATGCCTTCCAAGCCACTCCTGACATTTGCTGCCAGCTCTTCAATTCGCCTTGTTACTGTTCTTGCCGATAAGCTGATCGCAGAAAATAATTCCCTTTTTTCTGGACAAACATCTGCTCCCTTCAACAATAATTCTTTGAAGAAATTTCCATCAGTAAAAGGTTTCATCCTTTCTGCAATTAGTTTTGACACCTCGTAGCTAGCACAAGTGTTTTGGTCACTTTCTTCAACTTTTCTAGTGAAAAAGGATGATTGCTTTGTTACATTATTTCTCGGCAGTATCGGTAGAGGGTCGGACGCCATGCTTTCCAGCATAGTTACGTCCCTTTACGATCTGAGTTCAAATCCTGCCGAGGTTGACTTTGCCTTTCATCCTTACGGGGTCGATAAAATAAAGTACCAGTAATGCACTGGGTATTTGCTGGCCTTGTGCCTAAAGTAGAAACAATTATTTCTCAGCCGTGCAACTTCGTTTACTTGTGCTTTTCCAGTAAAACTGTTGTAATGATTATGACGAGTTTCATAGTGCCGTTAAATATTTGAAACTTTCTTCACGGCAATGGTTTCTTGACAAATTAAGCAAACACATTTTCCGAAGTGCTCAATGAAAAAATGGCTAAGTGTCCAGCCATCGTTAAAAGTTTGGCACTCCAAATCCACTTTTCTTTTCTTAGCTTCCATGGGCTTGTTTTTGTTCAAACAAAAAAGATTTATGGAAAGGAAAAAGAACAAGGTACAGGTATGGTCAGGCAAACGAAGACGACAATAATTCACGAGTGATTTTTTTTGAATGAAATATGGGTTTAAAAGCGAGTCATGCGAACCGTAAGGTAGTATAACTTCCAGTCGCTGATGAACATGCATACTTCCAGCCAACATTTGTGTTTGTTGACTGGAACAAAACCACATACATGAAATCACAGGAAATAACAATACAGGTGATATAATGCTTAATAATACAGGTGATATAATGCTTGGCGGAAAGCCCAGAAAAAGATGGATAAGAAGAAATAATAATAAATGGAAAATATAATAAGGTTACAAAGGTATCTGTAAATATATACAGTATGAGCAGCGATTTGTGATGGGCAACAGGTTGGCACAACTTGAAGTGCACTACTGTATCTGTTTTCGATACTAATTAGATAATTAGTGTCCAGTGTAAGATGGCGGGCCGGACAAAAATCACTCGAGGGCTGGATGTGGCCCGCGGGCTGGGGGTTGCCGACCCCTGTCCTATAGCAATACTTCTAGGATTATGTTTTACCTGGAATTTCTTCATACATGTATTTTTAACTCAATATACCATATATATATTGTTTTTTCTAATAATCTAATATCTATGAAACTACTAGCCTTAAAATATGATATTTTATAAAAACCATATTCAAGCGTTTAGTATTTTCAAAGTTATAGTAGATAAAATATGTTTTTTTAAATGATAATGTGGTAATTATCACATTTTGCTGAATCTTATTGACATCAGTGATCACTGGTGAACAGGGCATTATATAACAAGAACTAGTTAGTGGTGTCTACCTTTATGTTAAGTTTTGTGTGATATAGGATATGGTACCATTGTTTATTGGAACCATATATGTTATTAGTAGACAGGTATCTTCTATAGGGTCTTTGTCTAGTTTTGGAGTAACATGAAAATATATTTTATGGGATGGTAGTTTAGCAGTATTAGTTATAGATGTTATCGAGATACGAGTGACATAATAATGATTTCAACAGCAGAAATTAGAGAGGAAATATACGTTTATTTTTGATGTAGCACAAACAATGGTGTGGTACAGAGGCTGGTTTCTTGCGTGTGATCAGTCGGCTCTCCAGTGGCTGTCTGTCTTTTCTTTCTCGCGTTCTCAACCGGCGTTGTTCTATCAAGGGGCGTGAGGCGTCTTACTACAGTACCTCGAGCCAGATTTTCAAATTATCGAAAATCGATGTCATTACTCACATGTGGAGTAAGATGGCGAACAATGCAACAAGGGGGAGCTATTCACTCTAACAAAAATTGAATCCAGAATAAGGATTTGAAAAATGTTTAAAAAAAACAAAAAACAACATGCATGCATAAAAAAAAAACAAGGCAAAGAAAAAACAGAAACACAGAGGCAAAAAAAAAAGTGCAGCTAACATAGTCTAAATATAGACGGTGCTGCAAAATTTTTTGGGCCAGTGGACCCTACGACCTGAACGGGTCGTGGTCTTGTAACGTGGCGATTGAGGTGGTGTAGGGACAGGCAATGATGGTGGTTCAGGAACAGGCGTTCGCTCAACAGGCAAATACGAAGGGGTTCGTGGATCAGGAACCACAGCGTCCATGTCAAGGTGCGCCTGCTTAAGCCTGTCTATTGTAACTGTCTCCCTGGACCCCTTAATATCTAACGTGAAATGCTTAGCAGAGCGCGCTAAGACACGGTAAGGTCCAGTGTAAGGCTGTGTGAGCGGGGGCTTCACAGAATCTTTCCTTACAAAGACATGCGTCCACGAGGCAATATCCCTCGGGACAGCAGTCTTGACAGTTTGTTTCCTAGTGTCCATTGGCGGCAAATCCTGGAAATAGGAGCGCAAACGGGACACGTAGGAAGCGTGATCTTGGGCATCAAGATCGATAGGGGCAAGCATTTGCCCGGGCAACGTCAGTACTTCGGCCGGTGAAAATCCAAAGTCGACCTTCACCGTTGACCGAATCCCTAGTAGCACAATAGGGAGGTACTCGCTCCAATGCGCCGAGTCCATTGCGGCCATTAAGGAGGCCTTCAGTTGGCGGTGAAAACGCTCCACCATACCAATCGAAGCGGGATGGTACGCCGTAGTTCTAATATGTTTAGCACCAATTAATTTTGACAGCTCGAGGAAAAGGCTCGACTCGAACTGTCGTCCACGGTCGGTAGTTATTGTGGATGGAACTCCATAACGAGAGATCCATCCAGACACAAGAGCACGTGCTGTTGTCTCCGCGGTGATGTTTTTCAAGGGGATGGCCTCAGGCCATCTCGAAAAACGGTCAATGACGGTCAGCAGATAAGAAAAACCATCGCTGACAGGCCAAGGTCCGACTATGTCAATATGAATATGTGAAAAACGCGCATCTGGATTAGCAAAGGTACCCAGGGGAGCCTTGACGTGTCGATGGACCTTTGATCTCTGGCAAGCGACGCAGGAACGGCACCAAGCAGCAATTTCACGCCTCATATTTGGCCAGAAAAATCTAGCTGATATGAGCTTTGCTGTGGCAGAAGATCCTGGATGCGAGATACTATGTAATCCCAGAAACACGGTCCGACGATGATTCTCTGGAACGAAGGGCCTAGGCACGTCCAAAGAGATGTCGCAGAGAATTTGGCCAACTGCAGTCGACAGAGGCAAGTATTTCATCTCGCAATTCGCAAACTCGGGCGATGTGACATCGGGCGATGTGACTCAAGGGGAGGCTGATCCGCAGCCAAACAAGTCAGATCTATGTCAGAGGATGACGAGATCGCTGTCATGGGTAAGCGGGACAAAGCATCAGCCGCTGTATTTAGTGAACCCGGAATGTGCTGGATATCACTCGTATATTGCGAGATGAAATCAAGGTGTCTCGTCTCTCTGGGCGAGTATTTATCAGCCTTCGCTCTCAAAGCAAAAGTCAATGGTTTATGGTCAGTGAGGATAGTAAATTGTCTACCCTCTAGCACATGTGAAAAATGTTTCACGGCCAAATAGATGGCTAAAAGCTCTCTTCCAAAGGTGCTGTAGCGCGTCTCAGCAGGATTTAGCTTTTTGGAAAAAAACTCCAGCGGTTGCTGGTAACCATTGATGTTTTGCTGTAGTATTGCGCCCACAGCGATATCCGATGCATCAACACAAAGCGTTAGCTTTGCACCGGGTACCGGGTGAGTCAGTAACGAAGCATTAACCAAAACAGTTTTGGCGTGCTGAAAATCAGCAAGTTGAGTGTCTGTTAAAGAAATATCTTTGTTCTTCCTCCGACAATTTTTCAAAATTTCTGTCAGGGAGAAAAGCAATTTTGCACAATTTGGCACGAAACGCCTATAAAAGTTAACCAGACCTAAGAACTGGCGTAACTGACGTAGTGAGGTCGGTGGAGGCAAATCCTCTATGACCTTAACTCGCTCAGGCCGGGGTCGAATACTGTCAGCATCGATGACGTGACCCAAGAAAGTCAGTGACTCAGCACCAAAAACACATTTGGGTGCATTAAGCTGCACGTTATACGCCTTCAATCGGCGGAAAAGAAGATTCAAATGGTGCGTATGCTGCTCTGGAGAAGAACTAGCAATGAGCAGGTCGTCAATATAGGTATAGACGAAATCGAGGCCGCGAGTAACCTCATCCATAAACCGCTGAAAAGTACTAGCGGCATTCCTTAATCCGAACGGCATAGTCAAAAACTCGAATGACCCAAATGGCGTAACTATAGCCGTTTTTGGAATGTCATTTTTATGGACAGGAATTTGATGGTACGCACGAATTAAATCCAGTTTGGAGAATATCTTGCATCCCTGCAACGAAGACGCAAAGTCTTGCAGATGAGGGATAGGATAACGGTCCGGTACCGTTATCGAATTTAGGCGTCGATGATCTCCAGTAGGTCTCCAATCGCCATTCGCTTTCGGTGCCATATGTAATGGGGACGCCCACGGGCTCGTGGACGGACGAATAATCCCCATTTGCAGCATATGATCAAACTCTGATCGTGCTGCTTTGAGTTTGTCCGGAGGCAAGCGACGAGGACGAGAGAAAACGGGAGCACCAGTTGTAGATATGAAGTGCTCCGTGGTATGAGTTGGTTCATCAACTCGAAAATTTCCCCGAGTCAGTTGCGGGAACGAGTTCAACAATGCATGGAAAGGATCACCGGTGTTAGCAAGAAAAAATGTCGGGCTAACCGTTGGAACTCCTGCTGCCTTGCCAACAACAGTTAATCCAGTAATGCCATCAATTAGGCGTTTACGACGAAGGTCCACCGTCGATGAAAAATGGTGGAGAAAATCCGCGCCTAGAATCGGATACGGCAAGGCAGCGACAGTAAATATCCATTTAAACTCGCGCCGCAGATTACGAAACTGCAAAGGTAACGAGATTTGTCCGAAAGTTCGAATCGGCGAACAATTTACTGCCTGCAACTCAATAGGCGTCTCAGGGGGAGTCTCCTTCATACAACACACAGGCCATACGGAACAAACTGCACCTGTGTCAACCAGAAAAGCTCTACCTGACAGCAGGTCCTCAATGAAAAAGTGGCGGTTAGATGTTTCGCAGAGCGCACTATCCGCCGTTAGTGACTCTGGTCGTCGTTTCCCTTGTAAGCACAAGGAGGCCTACAATGGGCGGCTTTTTTACCATATCTGTCATGGTAATAACAATATGGTGTTTCTGGTGTGTTGGAAGGGCTACGATGGCGAGGAGTTGAATAACGTCGTGAGCGGCTCCTCTGCCGTCCAAAAGACCTGAATTCCTGGCACAACTCCGCCATTTGACGAGTCATGGCTTCCATTGTGGTGATTAATTTGTCATCAGACGCTGATGAGCGTGATTGAGGAAGAGAAGAGGAAGCAACGTACTTTGGCTTCGAAGTGTCTCTCTTCGTCACCTCTACAATTTTGTCAGCAGAGACAGCAATGTGGTCGAGGGTATTCACCTCTAGCATATGGGCTAGGATCGCCTGTACCTCTTGAGGTAGGCGAGAGAAGAACAATTGCTTCAGGAAAGGGCTATCCTGATCTTGGGAATCGCTCAAATCCCGCAAATGCCAGAGAAAAGCGGTAGGGGTCCTGTCACCTAATCGTTCGTCCTCGATCAATGACCGAAAACGACTCTCTACCGACTTACAATTCCTTCTCAAAATCTCGCCCTTCAAAGACTCATACGTCAAGTCAGAGGGGGGGGGGTCTGTAATTAGGTCTTGGACCGAATCTGCTAGATTAGGGGGAAGGCCGCTAATCAGTACAGCGAGGCGCTGGTCAGATTCGGTCTTACAGACCGTAAAATACGCCTGTAACTGGGCAAACCACATCTTAGGTTTTCCAGTAAAGGCGGGCAAATGTGGCACATTCATGTTAACGTTTAAAATCAAAAAAAATATATATACATATATATCTAAACAGCAATTAATGTACCCTTGTACAGTAAAAAGAGAACAGCCAATATTGAGAAAAAGTTAAAGGGCAAAAAGAAACACATTCAAAACATTAGGAAATATGAAAAATACATAAAATACATATATATATCTTTTAAAAAAAAATTTTCCTTCAACGTCTGTCCCCTCGCGTTGCTTCAACGAACCAGCCAAATCAAATAAGGTAAAAAAGAGGAGAAAAAAAAAATTTTTGTTTTTTAAAATATATCCACGTTGGATATCAACAAAGGTAGCCAGTGGCTAAAAATCCCTTAGAAAAAGGTAAGGCATGTATATCCCCATGCAGGGCAGTAATGTTCACAAAAAAAAGTTTCTTCTCTTCTCTCTTGATCAGTCATGGAACACACACGCAATTCAAAAAATGTGTTCGTCGGAAAATTACAAAACTGGGAAGGAACGCAACGCCACTTTTCTTTTTTTTTTTGTAAGTTGCGAAAAAGTTGGCAACGGCAATGAAATATTCAAGTGAATAAAAAAAAAAGGCTGCTCTAAATTATTTACATGAATGAATCGTTTTGATATTTCCGATGTGTGGTGGTTTGCGTCGGTAAGGCTATGAAGCTGCCACTCACTATTCCCTGTTTTGGTCAGTGGTTAAACAATGTTGTCGCTGCTGCTGCTGTCGTTGTTGTTGTCGAGTGTAGCAAAAAGTTTTTGAAATACTACTAATTTTTCAAAAAAAACTTTGAAAGGAATATATTGTATCTTCGCAAGTTGCGAAAAAGGCCAGCAATGTGGCAATAAAAGTCCAACTGAATGAAAAAGAAGGGCTGCGTTAAATTCTTACGTCGGTCACCACTTTAGCAGTATTAGTTATAGATGTTATCGAGATACGAGTGACATAATAATGATTTCAACAGCAGAAATTAGAGAGGAAATATACGTTTATTTTTGATGTAGCACAAACAATGGTGTGGTACAGAGGCTGGTTTCTTGCGTGTGATCAGTCGGCTTTCCAGTGGCTGTCTGTCTTTGCTTTCTCGCATTCTCAACCGGCGTTCTATCAAGTGGCGTGAGGCGTCTTACTACAGTAGTTTCATTTCTCCAAGTTTATATAACGAGGAATTTCAAGTAACTTTCTATTAATTTCCAGTACCTTCCATTCATTATCATTAATTTCAATCTTTTTTAGTGTAGACACCTTTTCATCCCCACCATATGCTCTTTGGAGGAACTATTTATATGTATTTTGCTCTTCTCGAATCACCATTTTGACATCCTACATTGTTTATCTCTACTGTTACTACTGGTTATTTATATGTCCATGACTTGCTCATACCAGTAATACACCCGTGAATAGCATGAATGTTACACTATTGAGGAGGCCTTATCAATAATATTTCCTTTTCAACCTACTGTGGTTTGTATTTACAAGGAGTCGTACATATGTAATATTAATCCAGCTTCACGTATCAAAAGAGTCTTTTTTGTTAAAAACTAAGTTTGGCTCCTGAGAAATTTTTAGTAAAATGAGACAATGCTGATATCACCCCCTTCCCCTACCATCACCACAAAAAAAAAATTAATACTCAAGTTGTTTGAAACATATATTCTAGAACATGATTGTTGAATTTTATATCTTCAGACCATATATTTCCTGTATAATATAAATAAAAATTACACATACTCTTGGGTCCCAAATAATAGGTGTGAAGCATAACAAACTGAGATTTTATCCCAGTATCCTGTTTAAGACACCACCTATTAAGGAGACCTTATAAATATTTCCTTGAAGGACATAAAAATAATTCCTAAAAACAGTGATGTCAGCAAGAATATCCATGAATGGCAGTGAAAGTGAAATAATTACATCTATTCAGTTTATAACAAATTATGAAGGTGAACTTATGAAATACTACAAAAACACAATCTTGTGGTTCTATAGCAATACTTCTAGGATTATGTTTTACCTGGCATTTCTTAATACATGTATTTTTAACCAATATACAATAAATATATATTGTTTTTTCTAATAATCTAATATCTATGAAACTACTAGCCTTAAAATATGATATTTTATAAAAACCATATGCAAGAGTTTAGTATTTTAAAATCTAAATGTGATGATGAAAATTTCAGCCATCCATTCCTGCATTACTTGAGTGTTGTGTGATGGTGTAGTGTGTTGCTGAAGCACATTAGACCTCCCATTACATTGTTCTATAATTTTGACACTGCCTGGGACTTCCCTTCTCTCTGAGGGGTAATACCAGTGAGTGAGTCCACTCTATAGGCCACTATTTTGTTCCAAAATCTGCTGGCATATATATATATATTAGGGTGGCCTTTAGCAATAGGTAATTTTCCAAAAGTTTTCTGCTCCCGCGCTCTAATCCTGTTCCAATCAACAAAAGAACAGGGTGTGCAAAATTTCAGCTCACTTGGATAACTTCGGCGACCCTGAAACGCCTTGAAGTTGGAACATAGTACACACAATGATTAATTCTGTTCCAAGGTGGTATACTGTTCTCTATGTCGCCCATTTTCTTTTTTCTTCTTTGAGAAATTTATGTGAACACATCCAGGCAATCCCAGCAAATGGTGAAAAACATTCTGAATCAAATCTATCAATAGTTAATTTGAAAAATTCCGGAAATAACATGAAAAACTTAGGAAATATTAGGTTTTCTTAATAAACAAGACAACTTCTATAAGAGAAATGCATTTTTATTTACAACAATAATTTGTATCGAATCAAAAACATAATGATGAATGTGAACACTGAACATTACTTTTGCATAAGAGAGGATTTTGTGGCAGTTGGTTATGTTTTATGGTCTTCAGTAACGATCTGTAAAACAAATTGTTTCTCAGTTTCATCTTTTGTGAGAATGTTATTGTAATCCTGAATGAGTTTGACACCTCTTTCTGTAACATCATTCACAACAACTGTCTTCTCAAGTTTTTCAAGTCTGCTTTTGTAACCAGGATCATCCTATCATGTTGAAGGGTCTTTGACAAGGTAATTGGTGTTGATAGAAAATCTCGTGAAGAAAGTTTTTGTACCAGGAGTTACAAAAGACGAAAACTCGATGTTTGTAAAAGAAGAAAAGTCATTTTGGTGCAGAATGTACCTCTTCAGTTGATTTTTTTTCTTCTCCCTCCTCTTCACCTTAGCTTCCAGTATAACTTGAGCAATATTTGCCTTAACCTCTGTTGGAACATTGTCATCAAATATGGATAGAACCACAGTTTCGGGAGCTAACTACCTGAGATGACTGGAAAATTTTTTCGCACCAGCCTTACTGATATCTGGATCAATATCCTGATAATTTATCAGTTGACGCATGAATAGGAAATCATGATAAGGTGCTTTAATTGCTTTTGATGACAGAAACCAGGCTCGAATGTACACACGAGCAAGAAAAATACTTCTTAAAGAGGTCTTCTCCCCAGGAGATAACTGAAATTGATCTTGAAACAGGTATATCTTGAATGCATAAATTGTTTTTGACACCCACCTAGCATGACTTACAGCTCCTGGTGTACGAAACGATATCCTTCTTCAGAAAGCCACCAAGAAAAATCATCGTTAACTCCAACAATTCTTGGCAATCATCTCACAGTTGTTTCTGCGTAGAAAGGTGGTATTCAAGAAATCCAAGAATGGTAGAGCAGACATCATCAGGTACTTCATTGCTACCAGTTATGTAAACCTTCTAGTTGAGTTTCGTCCAGGTTTCTCTAAATCTTTTGAAAAATGCCATGTCTGAACCAGAAGTTGCACCCATCAGTGAGTCGAAACAGTTCCTCAAAACTAACTAAAAAATGTGATTTGCGATTGAACAATTTTTCTAGATTTGACCAGGCACCATTTACTCGACTTGTGTTGCTTGCTGTCGTATCACCGCAAGTGCCTGCACTTTGTTGGTTATACCCCACTTTTCCACTGCTTGGTAAACAGCCATGGCTTACTGTTCTCCTGAAGATGTTGGAATTTCAGGAACTGCCAACAACTGCTCCTTGCCTTGAAAAGTTACTATTATTGCCAGTCTATCAACCTTTTCAACGCCTGTGAGTGCTGGGAGCAGCTTTTCATCTCAGTGTAACACTAATTCTTGACAGTTGTTTAGGTTAAATTTGTGCTGTATTTCTGTGTCTCACTTCTCTAAATTTTTCTCTAAGGCGTTGAAAAGAAGTGTGATTTATTACCAGCTTTTCAGTATCACGCCCAAAAGCCTCTGCAGCAGCCATTAATATGTAAATCCCATTTCTGTCAGTGATTTTGCACCTATCAAAATCTTCAGAGAGATGGAGAGTAAAAAACTGCAATGTACCTCGAGTTGCTGGAACTGGATGACGGCGAAAAATAGGTGTTTGGCCTGTAGCTGCGCTCTGTCTCCAGCTTTGCAAGTTGTCTTCTCCATTATATTTATTGTCACTTATTCTTCTAATACCAAGAATAAGTCTGAACAAGTTTTTAATTTACACACGCACTCATACACGCATATACTTTCATACATATAATTATACACATGCATACACATACACACATATCTATACATACATAAGTACACACATATACATATACACACGGACATATACACACGCACACATACACATAGTCACCCACATATATACATATATGGGTGGGTTCAAAAGTAAAAGGATAAAAAAGAGTGCAATTATATATAGAAAGAAGTGTTCGATGCATTGTATAAAAATAACTCAGTAAAGGAAATGAAGAAGTCAATTAGTGAATAATATAGGTGTAATACAAAATGAGTTGAATGTGTATCATGGGTGTGTTGAAAGTATGAGTTCGTGTTGGATATGAGTCTAGGGTAGTTAGTATAAGAGAAAGTGTTCAAGGTGATGAGTGTCCAAAATGGTGTTATGATTATTCCAACGGGAAAGGAGATGAGTTCTTATGTGGGCAAATTAAAAAAATTTCAGAATTTGAATTAAGACAAGTATTGGGAGATTTCGGATTTTGTAGAATCCTATATTTTTCTGTTACACACACAAAGTACATCTTCTTGGGCCTTTTTCATATTTTTTTGATAGGTCTAAAACAGACCTATCAATTTCTTATGGGATCCCACACTCTGTTTACCAGCGGCGTAGTTCTCTTTTTTTACTGGTGTTGGAAGGAAGTGACATGTGTATAATATCTTTTTTTTTAAGTATCCTGGGTCATGCCTACATATCGCTCCCCAGTAGCTGGTTGGTTGGTGTTAACAGGTCTTATAGTTGCCTCGTATACAACAGATCTAATGTTGTATTTGCCTTGTAATTGACATTCACCTGCATTTCTGCATGAACATCGTGGGATTCCTCTGTGTGTTTTTCCGGTGGTGATTTTGGATAGCTAATCTTGAAAAAGTTTCTATTAAAAATTTTATTATATTTATGGTGATGGGGAAAATGCTTATCTACTAATTCAAGAAACTTTCTACCTACATTAGTTTTAACTGCTAAATAAAAGGGTGGTGTGAACCAGATTATTTTTCTTTTCTTATTATGTTTAAAAGTATTAGTAGGGTTAGAAATATATTTAATTTGTTCATTAAATCCTCTATTTTTAAGGGCTTTATTATAGTAAGGGGCTGCTTTATTAAATATTTCTTCAGAAGAAGAGAGGGTAGATATCCTACAGCTAATATTAGGGATGGAGATTTTAAGGCATGATTGTTTATATATTTTAGATTTTCATTAGGTTTATGGTAAGGTTTAAAAGAAGCAGTAAGTAAATCAAGATTAATATCGAGGAAATTGGTGTTGGATAGATTTGTATCTGTAGTCATTTTAAGGTTTAGATTAGAAAATTTTTTTATTAAATCTTTACGAAATGTGCCATTGGTGGTATGAGAGACTGCTAGTCCGTCATCTCGATATAAACCGATAGTATGATTGGGGAATTTCTCTTTTAGTGTGTCGAGGAGGAATAAGCTGACTAAATCGCATACATCGGCACTATCAAAAGAACCCATTGAGACATCAAAAGTGAAGCTTTTCTAGCATGCAAAATTATATCCTCTTCTAGTTCCGATATATCAGTAAATTGTTTAGCAAATTCTAATGCTTTGGCTAATAAGGAGTGAGTGATAGAAGGGTAGAAGTCTACTATATCAAATTGAGTGAATCTTGACATATTTTTCTCTGGTATATTATTAAACCAAGATATCACTGAAGATATATTTAACCATTGATAATTCTGTTTTACTTCTTATTTTGTTTGATGATGTTTCTTAAGATTGTTATACTGGCAAGACCAAATTTCTGATTTAGCAGGGTTAATGAGTCTACAACTAGGTTTGTTATTGAAATCTACTTTATGGTCTTTCAGTATAATATAGGCTTTCAGTTCTATTGTCTATTTTAAATTTACTTGTAATATCTTTAGCTTCATTATTTATATTATTATAGGTGTTATTTTTGGCTTTTTGATATTTGGTAGTAATTCTATCAGTTAAGAGTTGGTTATATAAATGGTTATTTACTTCATATAAGTTTTTAGTTTTATCGGAAAATACAAACTTATTATTAGAAGACTTAATATTAGAAATATCATTAGCAAGTTTAGTTTGAAAATTATTATTGTACTTACAAAATTTTAGTTGGTTGATCATATTAACTAAGTCTGATTCAAAGGGGGCCATAACTTTAACTCTTGGTGGGTATTTACATGACTTGATGTCAAAGTAATCCTTTGAATTTGTGCTGAACTGTCTGTCAAATATCATAGCTTTCCATCTCATTCTTTGTACAACACTCTCAACTTTCTCAATCAGCATTTTAGTGAAAGAAGCATTAGAAGGTGTCGGAATGTTTTTAATAGAGTAATCCATTTCATATATTTCCATTGTTGGTTAATTGAAAAGTCTCCATGCTGCCTCATTGCTGCTAATATATCGAACCATCTGGTAACATATTTGCTCATCATTTTTATCTATATCTTTTAGCCCAAACATTGCCATATCAGATCCCTTATTTATATACTTACAAACATACTTGATTGATTTGACAGAATTGCAAAATTCCACATTGATATACACATTGAAAATTTTGCACAATATTTGACTATATGGAACAATCCACCTGTTATCAATTTCTAACTGACAATTCTGTTGTACTCTAATGCTTGCTCTGAATCCTCCCTGGCAGGGTTTACGACGTCTGTAGAGTGGATAACCATCATATCCCGTTTGAGTTTCATCCAAAAATTTCCTGTGGATAGTCTTTGGTGCACTTACCATCCACCATACAAATAGAATTGAAATTTATTGTACCACACACCATGAACCATCTGTGTTTTTACAGTTTCAAATAGTTCTGGGTCTCTTTCTGGATCTGGTAATTCAGCACTAATGATGGTATCAATTTGGTCGAGATGAATTTTTTCATTTAACCAAAACAGCATATGTGCACGAGGAAGGCCCTCTTTTGCCATTCAATAGTGTACATATGAGAAATAGTTGGTCCAAAAATGGCAATGTTTGTGTTTGGGATCAGATAAACCATTTTCAGAACTTTTTGAAGAAACACTCTTGCAATAATATATTGTTGATGATTAGGTTCTTGACCTGGAAGAAGGTTAGATTTTATTTCCTCCGATTTAGGATTGCAGGTAAAAGTGACAAAAAAGATCTGGTTTTCCATATGTCCTGACATATCATAGCATCTTGTGTTCGTTCATGCATCTATCGAGGACCACCTGTGAATGGTGATAGGAGGATAAGTTGCCCCATGTTTTGAATATCACCATTTGTTCTGAGAGCATCTTGGAGATAAACATAATTTTCAGCCCTTAACTTTTTTTTCATTGTTACAAATGTAGAGGAGACGCTCATTTTCAACTTTAGCATACATATCAACCAGGTATTGATGAATTAGATCACGATACATGTGTGGAATTGATTTGATTGTTCTGGTCTTACCATCTGTTAGTGAGAATAGAAGTCATTTGACGACACCATTTTGTTTGTAATTGGCTCTCCTGTTGTAGGTTCAATCTGTGGAATATTGAAATGATACCCATCTTATCCATTCCACAGAATAAGAGGATACTGGAGAGCATCATAAGAGGGATGAGTCTCTGAAACATGTTTAAAGTTATCTCGAGCACAAATGAGAATATCATGATTTGCATGGGGATCACCTACCACCATAAGGATGGCTACTTCATTAGATGTGGGCTCATTAAAATGACGTACATGTTTACCATGGGGTCGTTTGTCAGCGCAGATAACAATTTGATAATCACCTTGAAGTTGTTCAATAACTGTTTTAAAGGCTTGAACCAGGGCATTGTTTTCATGCAACATATTTTGCAATTGATGAACAATGTTTCTATCCAATGTTTCTGAAGTTTTGACACTTCCTTCGGGTTTGTTGTTCTATGTGACTCATAAAGTAAATTTGGAGGAACTTTGGTTGTTCATTTATGGGCAACAGAGAACCAATGAGGTGATAGACTTGCCCTTGAACTTTGAATGGCGGATAAATCCATGTTCAACTATCTCCTTAGATGCACCAAACGATGTCATTTGAAATGCAGAGTTGTATTATCTAATATTGTTCAGAAAATCCTTTGACTGGATGGAAGTACGTTCCAGAAGATCCATAAGAGGTTGGGGAGGAGCTGGTAGTGCTGGCAATCTTACCTTACCACGTGAGCAGCACATGCCATTTGTTTTATTTAGAAATTTTAAAGCTTTGCAGAAACGACAATTTTAGTTTAGCACACCAATTTGGACAGAATTATCATTTTTATAAGAATGGGAGGGATCATATTTTAAAGCAGCTCCAGGAGTTGTGAACAACGAATTTGTACGTGGGCTGTTTCTGAGAGCTATTCTATTGGACCTATGTCTAATCTGGCGTGCTAAATGTTGTTTTAATGATTCAGTATTAAGTGTTGCAGCATGCCTTTGCTGATCTTGAGAAAGTCTTATCTCCTTTCTGTCTAGAAACTCCATTTAACGTGCTGCAGCATACTTTTGCTGATCTTGAGAAAGTCTCATCTCCCTTCTCTCTTGAGACTCTCACCTTCGGTTCTCTTCAATCCTCCTTACTTTATATGTGTTTCTTGAGAGATTACCTATTTTCTTTTGTGGCATATTTCTTTCCAATATTGTAAACAAATAATTATCAACATATAAAAACAGATACAGTTGTGTATATGTAGTATGTCTCTATTTTTGTATGCAGTTTAAATTAACCTTATACAAAATGTGACGTCCTCGTCGTGGTGGTGGTATAAAATGTTGTGAAACCTACCACTTCATTTATTTTGTGTCAAGAGTTTTACCTCCAGCCGTTTGTTATGTCAGTTAAACACACACACCCACACATACACCCACACACATACACACCCACACACATACACTCACACACATACACCCACACACATACACTCACACATACACCCACACACACACACATCCACACCCACACACACTCACACACACTTACACACACACACTCACACACACATACACTTACACATACACTCACACACATTATGTATGTGTGTGTGTGTTTAATTCTCTGAGGCCTAACGTAGGTAACGAACTCACAGACACATACACACTCATATACAAAATGTGACGTTGTCCTGGTGGTAGTATAAAATGTCCTTTAGTTGACTATAGAAAAATTATTTTAGATAAAATGTTATTTTGTTTTAATCGAAATGAAATAAAATTACATGTTGACACTACCGCAGTCTAATAATATTACCTTGTAAAATTTGATTTGATTTGGTCGAGACGTTTGAGAATGCATAGAAACAGACAGAGAGACAAAGAATTTTATATATATAGAGATTATTAAGATAGTAACTTAATGTATGATTCTTATATAAAATTGTATTGGAGTGGGTGGCTTTCATAGAATCAGAACTGGTTTGGCAGGATTGGTAACTAGAGGGTTAAAATTGTTGAAGTTTATATCTTCAGACCATACATTTCTTGTATAATATAATTAAAAAGTACACATACTCTCGGATCCCAAATAATAGGTGGTGGTGGTGGTGGTTGGAAAATTGGTAATTTTTCTAGGTTGTTGCTGTTGATATTTTTAAAAAATCAGAATTAGTCTTTTAGTTTACATATTGAGACCCCAACCCATCCTATTTATTTTATAAAGTATGGGGTTTCCTAGTAATGTACCTTTTTTTTGTCATGTGTTATGTTTTATAATGGGCTTTTTAGTTTTAGGGTAGTTAGAATTTTTGAATATAATACCTGTATGTATATCTTCTCAATTCTTATTACTTGCACCATGTCAACTTTGATATATAGCTCAACCTGTCCTCAGTGAATTTTAACCCTTTAGCATTTAAACCGGCCATATCTAGCCAGAATTCTCTCACCTCTTTCTGTTAAAACTGGCTGTAACCGGCTGCATATACTGATATTAAGGTATTGTTCTCAAAATAAATATCAAAATCTCATAGATTCGATATTATGTGAGATAAAGCCTTTATTGTGAAAATATAATCTCTCTATATAGAGAAATCTAAATGCTATATATAGATAATATAGATTCTATAAGATATAGAAAATATAGTAATTATTATATAGAAAATATAGTAATTATTACAAAATGGTCCAATATAGTTGCTAATAATTTGATTAGTTGTAAAAAGTCTTCTAAAATGCTGTAAGTTCACTGTGTGAGTGTGTGTGTGTGTGTGTGTGTGCGCTCTCTAGTTTCTTTCAGTGAAAGTGTCGTGTTTCAGTGACCTTTAGTTTTGATGATACTAAAAGTATGAACTGTCTCAACTCTAAAGTAATTTTGATAAATTCTACTAAGTGAGAGTTACTGTTAAAAAATAACAAAGAAAAACAGAGAGAGATTTCCAGCAGATTTTCTGATCTACAACAGTTCACAAATAGTTCATTCCAGTTCATTGCTAGAATGTTTCAGGTTCCTTTTCCTGGATTTCAAATTTTGAAGCCAAGAGTTTGAAGGAGATTATTTGTGTAAATTAGGTTAGTCAAAGTGATAATGATACATGCAGTTGAACTGTGGCTTTAAGGGTATCAGGAAAGGGTAAAGCTGATTGAAAAAAAAAAAATGCATAAAAATGTTGAAATTTCATCTCCATAATTGTGATATACCATCATCCCTTGTGCCCCCCCCCATCTCTCTCTCTCTCTCTATCTCTCTCTCTCTCTCTCTCTCTCTCTCTCTCTCTCTCTCTCTCTCTCTCTCTTTCTCTCTATATATATATATATATACCACACACCTCCCACGTCCTAACACTTCACCCCTCACACATGCCCATATACTCACCTTACTAATCCCTACACACCCTTCCCACCAAAACCACCAGCCCACACTGTAATGGGGTTGTGTAGGTGTCACGGCAAAAAGCACCCTTTACACACTAAATGTGGTTGGCATTAGGAAGGGCATCCAGTTGTAGGAACCAAGCCAAAATCAGTTCTGTATAAACAAGAAATGAAAGAAAACTCACTCTCGTCTTCCTCTAAGCATGAAACTAATATGACTTTATGTTATTGCATCCTCTTTGTTTCCTTGTTTTATACTCCGACTCGGATTACCTATGGACTCTGACTCTGGGACCTTTTGAACTATATATATATATATATACACACATGAAACATCGTCCCCCACTCTCAAGCGTGAACCTAATACCAACACTGTTCATACTGCACTCTTTGTTATTGTTTTTGTTTTTTTACTTTGATATTTACCACGCTTACACGGCCATCTACATCACCTCTGGACTACTTAGCATGGATTACCATTACCACCGATCCACCAGTCTTCCGTAGGATTTCTACCTTTGGCTCAACCCTGATCCAGTTCGCTGTGACTAACCTCTTGACTTTCTCCCAAAAACTTTTTCTCTTTCAGTCTCCTGTTTGTCTCTGATTTTTTTTGTTTATGATTTTTCTGTTTATTTTTTTCTTGTTTATGATATTTTTGTATTGATTTTTTCGTTCTTATTTCCTTACCTGTCTCTGTTTCCTCACACCCTTTCACCACTTGTTTTAATTTTAATTTTTTCCCCCTCTTTTTAATGTCTTCCCCCTCACACCCTCTTGGAACTCTTTTCCTTCCTACCTTTCTCCTGATGAAGGGCTTATGCCTGAAATCCCCCCCCCCCCTCTCAAGTGTGAACCTGATACCAACACTGTTCGTACTGCTCTCTTTGTTATTGTTTTCGTTTTTTACTTTTATATATATATATATATATATATATATATATAATGAAGAGTGGAGACCCGGCAGCTGAGCTCCTGCTGTTTCAACAGCTTGTTCCAGATTCACACACGCACACACACATATCAGATAGGGTGTGGCAAAAAACCAGATGGACTATAACCCACCAGAGTACGATACTTGGGGTAGTAGAGTGGGTAATATGAAAAGATTCAGGGGTTCTGAATCTTTTCATATATATATATATATATATATATATATGATGATGATATAGAAAAAACACAGTTATATTACATGAACAGGCAAATACATTGTTAACTTGTGAGCTAATTTGCTATGTATGTGTTAAAATAAATATAAATTTTATATTTTACCTATGGTCATTAAAAATTTGAATTTATTATATATTTGTCTTTTGTGTTGCAATTTATCTCTAATCCATCCTATGTAGATTGTATGATAGTTACTGAACTGTTAACATCATGTAATCACTTAGCAGAAATCATCATTGTTAATTTAAATGTTATAGTATATTTACTTGTGGAAATTTACAGTTAACTAAAGCAAATTCTTTAACCCTTTACTCTATATTTACTATTGTATTTTCACGGTAAACGTTTTATCTCACACAATTATCTCACATAATATTAAATCTAAGAGATTTTGATGTTATTCATTTTGAGAACAATGCCTTAACAGTGGTATGAGTGGCGAATTATGGCTGGTTTGAACAGAAAGAGGTGAGAGAATTCTAGCCAGATAGAGCCTGTTTAAATGCTAAAGGGTTAATATTTAATGTGATGCAGCCATAGTGCTATTTTGTACTTTTCAACAATGTTTTATACTGCCATGGTTTGTTGATTCAAATGTTTACAATATTTTTACTAACTGCTAGTCATGGGCAAATATTTGGCTTTCTAATTTCAAAATTGCTTGGAATTTTTTAGCAGTGTGGTCCACCTTATCATGAGCCATATCCTATATGACCCACTGCTCAAAAGAAGTAGCTCATATCTCTACTAGATTAATGTGATGCAGTCACAGTGCTGTTTTGTACTTTTCTAGAATGTCTTGCTAATGTGGTTTCATGTGGTACAGGATGTTAAGAATTAATTAATAGTTTTTTTATTTTTATTAGTGTCTTGCCAATGTGGTTTCATGTGGTACAGGATGTTAAGAATTAATTCATAGTTGTTTTTTAGCCCTAGGCTATCTCTGAAGGAGCAGACTTATAATCAAAACTATTCCAGTTGTGACCATCATGAAGCATGGTATAGTGGTAAACAATAAATATTAAATTGCTAGCTTAGGTGGAGGCATGGTTACATTGTTAAGTAGGCTGCTTCAAAACCATGTGGTTATGGGTTAGAACCCTCTACACAGCACCTTCGGTAAATGTCTTCTACTTAACCCTTTCATGATTACGTTTGATATATAATAATAATAATTGTTTTTACTTTTGGCCCAAGGCCAGCAATTATCCCAATGTATTACTGGTACTTTATTTTATCGACCTTGTAAGGATGAAAGGCAAAGTTAACCTTGGCGGGATTTGAACTCAGACCATAAAGGGCCGTAACTCTTTGCTGCAAAGCATGGCGTCTGACCCTCTACTGATATTGCCAATCCACCGCCCTTATATATAATAATAATGAAAATTACTATGTACAGTGCTCAGGTGCACTACAACTCATCAAAAGTGCAAGTATAGTACATAGAATAATGTACAACAGTCAGGAAAGTGAACAGTGTATGAGTCATGATGCACACACACACACTCGCACACATGTGTGAATGGAGGGGGATATTAGGTGTAGTGTTGGTGAATTTCAGGAAGCATGGAAGTTTTGAAGGATGCAGTATCTATTTCAATTAATTAATGAAGAATTTTGAGGGATTTACAAAAATTATTTATTATTTCATTACTAATACAGTAACTTAATGTAAGGTTCCAGTATAAAATTATGATTTTAATTAAAATTGGAAACCTTTATAATTTCATAGAACCAGAGCTGGTTTTGGCTGGGCTAGTAACAAAATGGTTAAACTTGAGTTGACTAAAGCTGTAGAAATAAAATTTGGTAGATGGCAGCTGTGAAAGGATATTGGATGAAATAAGCATAGATAACCTAATGACCTCAGTATCAGACATCTTGTGGAGAGGCCACATTGTGTCTGGCTCTCCCTGGAATGTAGGGTAAGTCTGATCCAAGTGCAGAGGTTCATCATGCTTATCTCAGTTTCCTCAGTGGTAAGTGACTGAGAGTACAAGACCCCTCCCCCCATGGACAGGATGTCAGTCTATTACAAGGTAAATCACCAGCTATTACAGGAACCCATTTTCAGCTGAGCATTGTCTAAAACCATCCTTCATGGCACAGTTGAAGGAGGGCGAAGAAGAGGCAAAGAAAATCCTGGTTTGAAACCATCAAAGACTGGACTGGTCACACACAGAGACCCTTCTATGTGTGACGGAGAATAGAGACCAGTGGTGACAACTGACTGAAAAAGTGTCTAGAGAGGTACCCCCAATGACTGGCTACACTAGTGGCACATCTAGTGTGGCACCCCACACGACTGGCTACATCAGTGGCACATCTAGAGTGGCACCCCATCGACTGTCTGCACCAGTTGTGTGTGTGACAGCTCACACCTATGCAGGTTTAGCTGGCCTCCTCCAAGGTATATCTCGTTGGAGGTGTCTTGGGCAATTTAATGATAGGGACCCCAGTCCTATCATCTCATTTCTACAGTTGAGTAAACTGGAGCAACGTGAAATAAAGTGTCTTGCTAAAGGAAACAACACATCATCCGGTCCGAGAATCGAACTCACAACCTTTCGATTGCAAGCCCAATGCTCTAACCACTAAGCATTGCGCCTTCAGAAGCGTCTGCACCAGTTGCGGTAGATCGATTGATTGATACTGGAGCAATATGAAATGAAGTGTTTTGCTCAAGAATACAGTGCATATCGGGAGTTATTTTACGCTGAGCTATGTAGCACAATGTCGTCTGCAAATATCAGCCGACCAACAGGAGAATGTCTTGAACAGATATAGACAAGCTTGTCAAGTAATAAATATACAGTAAAAAGCACCAAAATAAGACTGATTACTCGAACTGAATAATACTATAATTCTCTCTGTCTCTCTCTAATTGTTTCTACTTTTGGCACAAGGCCAGCAATTATCCCAGTGCATTACTGGTACTTTATTTTATCGACCCCGTAAGGATGAAAGGGAAAGTTAACCTCGGCGGGATTTGAACTCAGATCATAAAGGGCCGTAACTCCACGCTACAAAGCATGGCGTCCGACCCTCTACCGATACAGCCAATCCACCGCCATATATACATATATATATATTATTTATATATATATATTATATATATATATATATCAGTGGCGAAGGGTAACCTGGAAAGCAGGGCATGAAGTCCAATCGCCATGGCGGAAAGTGGGGTTGTGCAGTCTCCCCCCCCCCCCCCCCCCCCCCCAACTCGCAAAATTATTCAGGCTTCTCCACTATTTGTAAATGTGATATGAGCTAATTTTAATGAGAAAATGCCCGTCTACCAACAGACTAATCTTCAGTCTTGATACCCCTCTCCACTAAACATGATGTCTCCCTATTAATAAAAACCTAGCAGCAAGCCTGTCATGATATTGATTACGTCAGAAATATGAGTAAATAATAAAAATTTGAAATATTATTTAAAATAGTATACATACATACTGGGATCTTTTATTAAAATTCATCTGTAAATCAGTTCAATTCTTCGATTCTTTTTGGCAAATTAATCGATCACTTTATTATAAAATGTATCAGGACCTTGCTCTACCTTCATCTTCAAAAGGTCTTTGTTCATGGAAATTATGACCAAATTGCTCAATCTCTCTTCACTTTGAGAACACCTCATATAATTATTAACTCTCTTTAATGAAGAAAACGGTCTCTCACATGAAGCAGATGTAGCAGGTATGGTCAGAATTAGGTGCAATAATTTTGTTACTTCTGCCAGAGCTTCATTTAGTTCAAGTTCCAGTATAATGTCTGCGATTTTCTGGATGCTTGACGCTTCCTTTGCAAAAGCTGCAGCATAAACTGATTTCAACTCGCATTTCAAGCCATCCAAATCAAATATGTTTGAATAGATATCCAAAGATGAAAATGCTTCCGTCGGAAATTTTCTTAAGCGTGAAAAAGCTTCGGATTCAACAATTCAACAAATTTGAAATCTCCCATTGTCTTAAATCTTTGCTCGACGTGAACAATAACTTCATCCAAAATGTTGTTAAACAAAGTTCTTAAAGCACCTTGTGGTTCTTGATATCGACCACGTTTCTCTGGTGGTTCAGCAACATCATCCAGAACCCGGCAGTAAAATTCCTCAAACTTGTTCTTGATATTAACTAATTGTTTTTGGAAGTTTTCCACCTCATGAATGGACCTCGAAATATCAAGTGAACTTTTTTGAAGAATCGAAAACAGAATTTCTGACCCACACAATATGGTTTCAAAAACTACTAACAGAAATCTAAATTGAAAATCTTCGAGGATAGCAACAAATCCTCTTGCCTGTGCTAATTCTGAAGCATTCCAATCCTGGATTTTCTAATATTGTTGAAAATAGCTCAGAAAACATAGTAATTTTATTGGATAAAATAGATACCTGTCGAGATGAATAATTCCAACGTGTCTCAGGTAATTTTGGAAATCGTCTTCCAACGATTTCATCCCATAGAGTTATTCGAGTTGTTGATTTAGACATAAAAGATGAAATTCCTTTTAAAGTTTGAAAGAAAATTCGACATTCACGAATACTTGAAACTGATTGAGATAGTACCAAATTAAGTGAATGTGCATAACAGTGAACAAAGATGACGTTTGCACCAAAAATCTCCTTTATTCTTGCTTGCACTCCGTTCAAATGCCCAGCCATCACACTCGCTCCATCATAAGTTTGTGCAATGAATTTTTTACCACAATTGAATTCATTAACGAATTTTCGAACTTCTTCTGTCAGCGATGCAGCTCTTCTATCTTTACTAACATCGACGTATCCCAAAACCCTTTCTTGAGGCTGTTCTTTCTCATCTACAAATCGCAAAACGCGTGATAATTGAGATTTCATTCGACAATCCGTCGTCTCATCAAACATAACAGCAACAAAGGATGTTTTTCCGATCATTGCTTTAATTTCACATTTAATTGTAGCAGCTATACAATTAATGATCTCGTTTTGAAAGTCCAGAAAATATACAGTTAGCATTTTCTTCACGAAATCTAAATGCGATCTTAAACAATCATCGTATTCCGCTACTGCTTCACATATAGCCAAAAGATTACCCTTATTGTTTGAGTCTTCTGTTTCATCGTGTCCTCGAATTGATAATTTTTGACAGGACAAAATTTCAACACAATGAATTAACCTTTTCAATACATCACGATTTTTCTCAACAGTTCTTTTATGCAACTGAATCGAAGCTGCTTTCCAGTGATCGATCTATGTATCAATTCGAGTCGACCAAAGGTTTTCAGAGCAATTACGGAACTCAAGTGGTTCTGAGATTTTTTGTGTCTTGTCAAAACTGTAATCAAATTGTTCAAATCGCAGTAACCGGTGGTTGTCCATGTATTACTATGGTGACAAAACAACAGACATGGGAAACAGAACAATTTGTTCAGAATGGGACATCCCATCATCCACTCATATTGTTCATAATATTTGGAATCAAAATAACGATAACATTCCTTGCCGCTCACTTTCGTCTTTGTCTTAATTTCAAGCTTAGGTTTCTCTCTTCCAAGAATGATAATATTCTTTCTCTCTTCAAAGCTTCTTGGTGCAAAATATCGAGAAAGTAGAGAAGAAACTGAACTAATTGACTCTTTTGCCATCATGTGGATGAATGAAAATGTGGAAAATGTAATTTTTGCGTAACTTTAAAAAAAATAATTTGATATATTTGAAATTAAAATTTAAAGCATTGGAATGAATAAGTGACTGAAACATTTACCTATTCAATCAGGAAAATTTAAACTTTACCTATATAATCAGGAAAATTCCCCAGCTAAGGTGACACGTGTATATTCTAGAATCGTCGGTGAAATAAGTGGTTTGGTTGGACCACTTCCCGTTTGGACCTCGTGTTGTTGACGCACGCACGCCCCTCTAAATGGGTTACCTCTGTGTGGGTTATCTTTTTATGTGTCTACGATTTAGTAAGCAGTCAAAATTCTGCTTGCCCCAAAGCTGTCGTGTGTTTGTATTTATGTGTGTGTGTGTGTGTGTGTGTGTGTTATCTTTTTTGTGTCTATACGTTTTAGTAAGCAGCCAAAATTCTACTTGCTTCAACCGACGCAATTGATCAACTCAAGATCCTATAACGCATGCACTGCATGCGTTGCATACACGGTCCCTCCGCCCCTGATATATATATATACACACACACACACACACACACACACACACATATATATATATATATATATAAATATATTTATTTAGGTTTGTTGGTTCACCACTGGGTAGAACTGGTCATTCCGTATGGTCAACCTCGATGTAATATTACGGAGAGCACTCAACTTAACGCAGCTCACTCGTCTTCGTTTGTGTAGTTGGTGGTGCTGGTACAGAGTTAATTAATATAGAATAACAGGAGGCTGGACTGGTGCAATTCCTTGAAAGGTTTATTATACTATGATCATTTCAATGACCGGGTTCAGTATGAATCCGGTGACATCATCAGGTATTCAGAATATAACAAAGGAATATAATAGACAAAATCCATGGGGCTGAAAATCAGAGACATGAGGGCGACCGAGGTAGAAGCCGAGGCCGACCGAGGTAGAAGCTGCTAAATGTTCGGTCGCCCTCATGTCGCTGATTTTCAGCCCCATAGATTTTGTCTATTATATTCCTCTGTTATATTCTGAATACCTGATGATGTCACCAGATTCATACTGAACCCGGTCATTGAAATGATCATAGTATAATAAACATTTCAAGGAATGACACCAGTCCAGCCTCCTGTTATTCTATAACACACACACACACACACACACACACACACACACACACACACACACACACACACACACACACACACACACACACATATATATATATATATATATATATATATATATACATATATATATATATTGGTAAACGGAATAGAAAATGCTGACAAATTGTTCACAGTTGAAAAATGGTTTAATTAGGAATAAAAGAGTATTAGTGATTGTATGAGTTTTTAAGTTTTTACCGGTTGCGCATTTCTAAATGCTTTTCAAAAATAATTTTGAGATAGAGTGTCCGTGTTGTTTGCTCTGATCAGAGCAAACAACACGGTAAAAACTTAAAAACTTAAAACCACAACTGAATACTAACTCATACAATCACTAATACTCTTTTATTCCTAATTAAACCATTTTTCAACTGTGAACAATTTGTCAGCATTTTCTATTCCGTTTACCAATATATAATAACTTGTGTGTTACACCTCTATTCTTTTAACTATATATATATATATATATATATATATATATATATACTATAAATTATGTCCATAGAATCATTTGATAAGATATATACACTATTTCCTCTCCCAATCAGCATAAACAACCACACAAAAAAACAATTAAACCAGGCTATAAGATTAAAAGGCACCTATGAAGAAATAATAGATAAATAAACGACAGCCATCTATTCGCGATCAACAGCTATAGAATATTTACCCAGCATTTCAATAGCACGTGGAAATCAATTAAATATATCGTCAACCATACACAATTAGGTATAAAATTAAAGTTAGAAGAAAAAATGCATATAAACATACCAGGATTACGTTTCTACCCTTTAGGGTTTCATTCGTTTTTGGAAATATCCGATCAAGGATAAATTCTCGAGCTTCTTAATCACCAGGAAACAAACACACTTGGACGAAGATTTTTCTTAAATGATCCCCGCCAGAAACGAATTCAAAATGGCTAAGAACTGTGACGTGGCATTGGTCAAGTCAGAAAGAATATGATTGGTGCCTTACGGCGAGTGGGATGGTTGCTAGAAAGCGCAGCCTAATATTGCCTAAATTGCATCTCAACCTTATGGGAGATTATCAAATATAAAGATTTACATATACACAAACTAGACAAAGTCATAGATATATATGTTTCTGGCAACCATTCACGATGTGGCTCAATGATGAATTAATAAATTAAATAATCAGAGCAATCTATATATATAAAACTGTGGTTGTCTGTCTGTCTATCGATTTTTGGCACACATCTCCTCTTAGAATCTCTCACGGAATTGCACCGAAATTGCTATACTTGTACATTGAGCCCTAGCGAAGACATCGGAAAAAAAAAAATTTCAAATTGACCCACCCTATGTGACGAAATCGAATATAATGTATCGATTTTTGAGCGTAAGTTATCAGTTATTTCCCTTTGTTCTGTTTACATTGAGCGTCTTACGTAAAAAATTACGCTGGCTTTCTCAGCGTTTAAAATGACATTAACACAATACACGAACAGTTGTCGAGCCAGCAAAATATTGACCTGCAAAATTCATCAGTTCGAACACTAAGCTTCCGTTTTGCTTCATTTCCATTTAAAAGCATTTTAAAACAATATTTTTACTTGAAAACAAGTCTATTTAAAGACTACGTAAAACAAGCAAATATTTCGTCGTTAGGCGTGCAGACAGACAGTCGTGCAGAGAGGTGATATAGGCGTGCAGACAGACAGTCGTGCAGAGAGGTGATATAGGCGTGCAGACAGACAGTCGTGCAGAGAGGTGATATAGGCGTGCAGACAGACATAACTGATAATTTGGTTACGCTAATGTTTTTCTCTGCGTTGCAGTGTTTACATTTTCGATCTTTGTTAATAAATAACCAGTGCAGTTTCTATCCCCAGCATCCTCTTTTGTTATAACATTCGGGTTATCGTTATGTTTTCTTAACTTCATAAGGCATATTGTTGGTTGAGGGAATATTAATCAAAAACACCACATGCAAGTCTGCACAGTAGACACTACAGTTTTTAAGCCAAGAAAGAAACTTAGCATTGTAACTTTAACACAGCTACTGAGCGACCCCGAGCAACGCCGGGCTTTACTGCTAGTATACTATAAATTATGTCCATAGAATCATTTGATAAGATATATACACTATTTCCTCTCCCAATCAGCATAATCAACCACACAAAAAAAAAACAAAAACAATTAAACCAGGCTATAAGATTAAAAGGCACCTATGAATAAATAATAAATAAATAACGACAGCCATCTATTCGCGATCAACAGCTATAGAATATTTACCCAGCATTTCAATAGCACGTGGAAATCGATTAAATATATCGTCAACCATACACAATTAGGTATAAAATTAAAGTTAGAAGAAAAAATGCATATAAACATACCAGGATTATGTTTCTACCCTTTAGGATTTCATTCGCTTTTGGAAATATCCGATCAAGGATAAATTCTTGAGCTTCTTAATCACCAGGAAACAAGCACACTTGGACGAAGATTTTTCTTAAATGATCCCCGCCAGAAACGAATTCAAAATGGCTAAGAACTGTGATGTGGCATTGGTCAAGTCAGAAAGAATGTGATTGGTGCCTTACGGCGAGTGTTCTCTCTCTCTCTCTCTCTCTCTCTCTCTCTCTCTCTCTCTCTCTCTCTCTCTCTCTCTCTCTCTCTCTCTCTCTCTCTCTCTTCCCCGCTCTCTCTGTTTCTCTCACCTTTCGCCCCCTCTGTCAGTTACACTTTCTCTCGACTGACCGCTTCCTCGCACTTCCACTCACTCACTCACTCTCTGTTTCTCCCCTTCTCACTTCCTCCCGTTTGACTAACAGTGGGCCTCTTCTTGCTTACATCTCACTCACGGCGGACGTCTTTTACTTTCGCTCATGAAATCCACCCAGCTTATGCTGACCAGGACTACCATGTTGCTTGTTTATTTCCTTTCTTTGGTTTGTTTTTATCCTTCTATGTTGTTCACTTGTCCCCCTCGCTTTACGCGATTACTGGTCCCAATAACTTATTTTAGTTATTGCTCGCACCAACCTGAGATATCTGATTTTTAATGCGATGAAATACCAATGATGCTTGGAAAATCACTGACGAAGGACTATTTTTATCATATGTAACCCATGTGCAAACCACGCAGTATTCTTCTTTCTTCAACCCTTTCATCTAATATAGACCACACAAATATTACTATCCTCAATACAGTGATAAATTCTTCATCTGACAGATAATAAAGATTCTTACGGCCACCAGACCTACATTGTTTAAAGCCACCGGCTTATCTTTACACTAGATATAATACACCCCATGACTGCTTTTACATGTCAATTTTATACATCTGCCTCATGTCAGCTAGTTTTACACGCTAAAATCGTAGATATACTATACTTCCCACCTAGATTGATGTGATTATTTCAAATAATTTATTGCTAGCATTGTTAGTATTGTTGTTATTGTTCTGATTGAATGCCATTACTACTATATATAGTAGCCATGCCTGTATATTCTTTTCATTCTCACAAGCTCCGATGAATTGACTGGTTATAACTTTGTATTGGTGATCGAATAACGTGAAAATAAGCGGGTAGCGATCTCTAGACCTACCAGTTCAGAGAAACAATTGTCAGCAATGAGATTAAAAACCTTTTTTGTATAGCAAACCGTGTCACTCTTCTTTCCTGATTTATCATTACTCCAAGTGTTTACAACATAGGAATTAGAGCGTACTCGCAGCATCACTATGGAAACGCTTTGTTGAGTCAAATTTAGCCAAGCATTGATATCATCCACTACCCGGAGTACCATAACTGGACTACACTTAAGTGGACTACCTATAACAATAATTTGTTACCCCGTATATATATATATATATATATATATATATATATATATATATATATATATATATATATATATATATATATATATATATATATATATATATATATATATAGAGAGAGAGAGAGAGAGAGAGAGGTAGAACACTGGAAGGTAATATCCGTAGTGATAGAGCACTCAGTCCATGGGTCGAGTTAGGTAGACGTGGTTACACAACTGTTAGTTCACCATACCGAGAACAATCGTTTCACCTTAGCGGATCCTTAGCTTGTAATGGACATGGTTATACGGAACAAGAAAGACAACCGTATGAACGCGCATACGCAGAAACGGCCACTTCACCCAGGCAATACAACACTGCGTGCGAGAGGTGTAAGGGAGATAACTGCGAAAGTCTGAAAGGTTCTAGTTGATAAGAAAATTAGGATGTTGTTGTCATTCAATCCGGAGCTTTGTAGTTATGTAAGAGGTGTTTCCAGAGACATGTGGACAACGTGTGAAGAATTCATTTCTTGAGTTTAGGCAATCGCTATTGCGTAATCTCTTTAGAATATTAATCCGTTCATCAATACATAGTCCACAAGACGGATTGCCCCTTGCGTATGGCTTGGACATAGTGATGGCTTTCCATTGAATGGAGTAGTCTATACTTGAGTCCTTGTGGGACCATACGTGGCTCGCGAGTTTCATGAATGATCGTTTGTCCGAGTACCTAAAGGTCGACTGATGGTTCGGGAAGCGTTCCTTAAATCGGCCTTCCGCCATACCCACATAGGATTTGACCTCCTGTGGTTGATTTGGTCGGTTGGAAGTGACCACAGCTTCATAAACTACAGCGGGTGTGTTACATTGCTGTTGAAGGGGACAAGCTTTAGGCTTTCGGCAAGAGCACCCTGGTGGGGTGTTGCTCTTAGGGCTGTTGGTGATGTGGGCCTTCATATTCTTAGCGCAGGAGTACCCTAGTTTTACTTTCTGTCTGTTAAAGATGGAACAGAATTTGTGACCTATGGGAAAGTGTCTTTCTAAGAGGGCTAAACATTTTTTTCCTACATTAGTTTTAACGTTGAGTGAGAAGGGAGGAGAGAACCAGATAGTTTGTCTATTGTTACGCTTTCTTTTCTTATTGGTGTTGTTGTTAGTGGGAGAGTAAGTGATAGGTTGCGAGAAGCCGCTATTAGCTAACGCCGTGTTATAGTAGGGTGCCACTCTGTCAAAGATAGCCTTATTAGAGGAGAGGTTTGAGATTCTAGTACTGATATTATTTACGAAGTTTCTAAAAACAGTGGGAGGGTGGCATGAGTCCTTGTGAATGTAATTCAGTTTTTCGTTAAGCTTATGGAAGAGTCTGTGGGTGTGTGTGCGAAGGTCTAAATTAATGTCTAAGAAATCTACGCTAGAGAGGTTGACCAAATCAACCACAGGAGGTCAAATCCTATGTGGGTAGGGCGGAGAGCCGATTTAAGGGATACTTCCTGAACCATCAGTCGACCTTTAGGTACTCAGACAAACGATCATCCATGAAACTCGCGAGCCACGTATGGTCCCTCAAGGACTCAAGTATAGACTACTCCATTCAATGGAAAGCCATCACTATGTCCAAGCCATACGCAAGGGGCAATCCGTCTTGTGGACTATGTATTGATGACCGGATTAATATTCTAAAGAGATTAGGCAATAGCGATTGCCTAAACTCAAGTAATTAATTCTTCACACGTTGTCCACATGTCTGGAAACACCTCTTACATAACTACAAAGCTCTGGATTGAATAACAACAGCATCCTAATTTTCTTATCAACTAGAACCTTTCGGACTTTCGCAGTTATCTCCCTTACACCCCTCGCACGCAGTTTTGTATTGCCTGAGTGAAGTGGTCGTTTCTGCGCATGCGCGTTCATACGGTTGTCCTTCCTGTCCCGCATAACCATGTCCATTACGAGCTGAGGATCCGCTAAGGTGAAACAATTGTTCTCGGTATGGTGAACTAACTGTTGTGTAACCACTTCTATATATATATATATATATATATATATATATATATATATATATATAAGGGAACAAAGAATCAGTGTTGCATCATATACATATTCAATTGCATATTACATGTTTCACTGTAGATCAGCCCGAGGAACGATCGATTAATGATCAAAAACTGACTCTGGAATCGGAAGCTCCGCAGATATTGGTTAACATGTAGACTCACGTCTATATCTAACCCTAACCCTCCGGACACAATTAATTTGCACTTTTAATACACTTTTTAAGAAAATTAAATCGCTAAAATAAAAGAATTTAATTTTTTTTCTAATGCATTGTTTGGCTTTCAAAATTATATAAATTTGTGTTTCCTATTCAACAATGCTTCAAACAAGCTACAAAACTCTGTCTCTCTCTCTCTCTCTCTCTCTCTCTCTCTCTCTCTCTCTCTCTCTCTCTCTCTCTCTCTCTCTCTATATATATATATATATATATATATAGAGAGAGAGAGAGATAAACAGAGTTTTATAGCTTGTTTGAAGCATTGTTGAATAGGAAACACAAATTTATATAATTTTGAAAGCCAAACAATGCATTAGAAAGAAAAGAAAATTCTTTTATTTTAGCGATTTAATTTTCTTTCTAATGCATTGTTTGGTTTTCAAAACTATTTATAAAATATATATATATATATATATATATATATATATATATATATATATATATATATATATATACAATATATTAATAAATGGAAACTATATTTATAAAACCATATTTGTTTTATTATACATATTTCAAGGGCAACCAAGGCAAATTATGGTGCGCTTTCATCAGATAAAATACAGTTTTGTTTTATAAATAAATATTGACATACCCGGAAAAAAAAGACAACCTTAATGGTTGGAGCTTCCTGGATAGTGGAGATAGTACATTTATTGAGGGTGATACAAAGTTATGAGTGAGTATGCAAATGGGTGTCCGAAAGGTTGAAAAGATAACGGTTTATTTAAATTAAACTGTTGGAAGAAGATGATATGTAAGGGAGAGAGAAAAAAAGAAAAAAAGAAAATAGAAAGGAGAAAGATAGAAGAGGAAAGAAAGAACGATTATACATATTGATAGTGAAAATAGAGTGCATGAAGAAATAAGTTTCAAAGGATAAATATACACAGCGTAAGTATATCTAAGTGAAAGAAGAAATGAGATTAACGTGGAAGAATAATATTTATAATGCTGGGTTCATTACGTTTTGATTATAATACTTATAATGATAGGTTGAAAAATTAGATTAAAATTAAATTAAAATTAAAAATTAGAAATCAAAATTAAAGATTAAAATTTACCTTAATATTAAAGATTTAATTTATTATTAATATATATATATATATATATATATATATATATATATATATATATATATAAAAACCACACATACATTTCTACTTAATATTTGTGTATATGTAATTTAAGTTCAGTGTTTGTGTAAGTTACAGTCCATGGAAGTGAGTGTGTGTATGAGTATGTATGTCTGCGTGTGTTTGTGTGTATAAATTCTACTTGATGAAAGCGTGCTTGTATATGTAAAGTCATGCAGAAGTGTGTGTGAGTGTGTTTGTGAGTGAATGAACGTGTGTATGTAGTGTGTGTGCGTGTGTCTGTGAATGTAGTGTATGTACGTGTGTATATTTAGTGTGTGCATGTGTGTGTGTGTTTTTATATATCTATTGTGTGTGTATACATGCATATAGGTAGTATGCGCGTGCTGGACATGTGTCTGTCGTCTGGTTGTGTTTTGTCTGTCGTCTGCCGTCCTCCATATATCTATATGTCAGCAGAGAGACAGAGACGGCGACTGAAGTGAAATAGTGATGGCCAGGAAGTGAGTTATTATCTGTCAGTAATGATTCGGCTGGAATGGCGGTTAATTGCTCTCCAATAGTATTTGGTTACATGGATAATAAACAGGAAACGGCGTCGGCTTTCGCAAGGAGCAATAGGAGATGGTCGACTGAGTTGATGTTGGTGATGATAATGGTGATGATGGTGGAGGTCGTGAGGGTGGCGGTGGAGGAGGTGATGGTGACGGGATGGTGATGTTGGCTGTGGCGGTGGAAGAGGCGATGGTGGTGGTGGTGGTGGTGGCTGTGGAAGAGGTAATGGTGGCGGTGGAGGTGGTGATGGTGATGCTGGAGTAGGTGGTGGTGGTGGAGGTGATGGTGATTGTGGCGGTGGAAGAGGCGATGGTGGTGGCGGTGAGGATAGAGGTGGTGGCGGTGATGGTGATGTTGATCGTGGGGGTGGCGGTGGCAGTGGAGGAGGTGATAGTGATCGTGACGGGGGAAGAGTTGATGGTGATGGTGGTGGTAGAGGAGGTGATAGTGATGGCGGTGATGGTTCTGATGTGACAAGTACTGTCACACAACGCAAACGCACAGACACACACAGACACACACACGCGCGCGCGCACACACACAGACACACACACACACACACACACACACACACACACACACACACACACACACACACACACACACACACACACACACACACACACACACACACACACACACACACACACACACACACACATATATATATACATATATATAAAAGATAAACAGAAATAACAACACAATCGGTACAGTATATGGAAGGAACATATTAGGTTAACGCTTGAAACAGCAGCAAGAGGGTCTTAACGTTTCGGACGCTAGTCCTTCATCAGAAGAAATAATGAGAAATTAGAAAGATTGAAGGGACGGGTTGGATGGAATTGGAAAAAATGTTTTTAGATAAAAATAACAGGTCCATTCTTGTTGACATCTCTTGGAAAACTGTTGATGCTGGCGTTTTGTGTATGATTTAATTTTTTAGAAAAGTGGATGATGGAGCGCGTCTACTTGAAATGAAAAAAAAAACGTTGTGTATGAAGAACTATACTTCTGCACTTGAGTGTGTACGAGCGCGCGCGCGCGCGTGTTTTTATACGACCGTACGAAGCTAAGTGGATATGTGTGTGTATTTATAAGTAAACGAGTGTGTGTGCTTGTAAGTACGAAGCTATGAGCAAAGGTATGTTAATATAAGGGTGTGTCTGTGTATACAGAGCAGTGAAGGGAAAAGTGGCGATGCGTGCGCGTATTTTGTTGGTCTGTATCAGCTATAAGAGTATATGTTTCTGACCATAAGAGAGCCATAGGAATCTAGTGGTGAATGTAGAAGCGCGTGTGTGATAACGGGCGGGGTAAACATGACGGGGCAAAGGGTAGAGAAGTAAACACGAACGTATATGTGTAATATTAAAGAAATTGGGGAGGGGAGTTGAGTCCATGAGAGAAACAGAACCTAAGGCGGTAAATCAGACTCTGTTCAGTCCTAGTGTGCGAGGCCTGTGATCTGTGATGTAAAAGGACACCAAGGACTGAGGCATGTAGGGAAAAGTGACCCGAGGAACGGAAATAATGGGTGACGGGAGTATCCATACCGAGTCGTATGTCCCTCAAATGTTCAGCAAAACGGTCCGCCAAACAGCGTTCCGTTTGTCTGATGTATAAGGACGGAGGGCATAGGCAACATGGGTAGAGGTGCAGGTGAAGGATTGGTAGATACGGAATTAACCGTTGGGATTTGTGAGAGTGGTGAGGCTGGAAATGAGATGACAAGTGTTACAGCGGGGACGAGAACAAGAATGAGCCGAGTGGAGTCGTAGGAGAGGACGAGAAGGAACTGCGTACCAGGAGGTCGCCGAGGATTCGGGCGCGCTTAAATGCGGTTAGGAAAAAAGCGAGAAGTGACGGGGAAAAAAAGCGAGAGAAAGAGAGTATAAGAGAGAGAGAGAGAGAGAGAGAGAGAGAGAGAGAGAGAGAGAGAGAGAGAGAGAGAGAGAGAGAGAGAGAGAGAAAGGGATACACACACACACACACACACACATACACACACACACATATATATATATATATGGTTAGACGATAATAAAAATATTTCAGTCATATTACACCTTAAATAGCTCATTAAATACTTTATTGGCTTAAAACTATAATTTTGTAGAGATTCATTTTTTCAAAATTATATTTAGGTGTAAAAATTTACTGAATATTAAAAGTAAGCATTGCAAACAAAAAATACATTTAAAAATAAAAATGTAATTTCACTTACCAATTCGGGCTTATACCGCGGTTTCATTCTGGTAAAGAAATATATATTAATTAAGTAATTAATCACTTAATTTAGACGCCGTAAACTCATTAGTAAGTAATGTCTTAAAACATGCCGTATGGCTATTACAAGATAATTCAAGTGTTGTGTTGTTACATGTCTAGACAGCAAAAAGACGCTAATATTATAAATAAAATTATATTTTCTCTAGAGTTCTTATATATTTGATATATATTTCTTATATATTTGAAATATTGGATTTTAGTGTTCACATTTATTATTATTACTATATATATATATATATATATATATATATATATATATATATATATATATATATATATATATTGTTATACTTTGGGAGGGTCATGTTGCCAATAAGAAACACACGCACCAGTTGCTTTCACTTCAATTTATTATATATTTATAAATTTATAAATTTACAAATCTACAAACTTATAAATTATAAATTTCTGGTTGGTTGGTTGGTTCCACAACCAGATAGTTGTTTATATATATAGTCATAGTCCTTTCGTCACACACTCTGTGACCTCTTCAGTGACTGGGGATTCCTTTCTTCGTTTCTGTGCCTTTTCTTTCTTCTATCCTACGCCATTTTGTTTCTGTGTGACACACAGAAACAAAATGGCGTAGGATAGAAGAAAGAAAAGGCACAGAAACGAAGAAAGGAATCCCCAGTCACTGAAGAGGTCACAGAGTGTGTGACGAAAGGACTATGACTATATATATAAACAACTATCTGGTTGTGGAACCAACCAACCAACCAGAAATTTATAATTTATAAGTTTGTAGATTTGTAAATTTATAAATTTATAAATATATAATAAATTGAAGTGAAAGCAACTGGTGCGTGTGTTTCTTATTGGCAACATGACCCTCCCAAAGTATAACAATATCGGTTTCAACACACGATTTCAGATAAAGAATCTTGCTAAACAAATTCAGAAACGATATATATATATATATATATAGAGAGAGAGATTACAATAATCAAAGTTCAGTTTAAATCATTTATTTGCTTACAATTGTTTCCTCCAAACCGAGGTTTGAATTCTTCGGAGCAACTATTTAGTGATCTATAACATACTTGAGCTCCTTTTCAACACAAGAGACATATAAAAACATATGCATATATTGACTCACAGTGGGATGACATCCATCAAAATGATATAGCATGGCAATTTACATATAAAAATAAAAATAAAAATAAAAATAAAAATAAAAATAAAAATAAAAATAAAAATGAAACATTGGCAGTTTATGAAGATAAAGCGAGAGGAAAGTTTAGAGTAGTCAGTGTATGAAACAATCTCACGTGTAGCATGCACGCGTGTCTTATTTATACAGGATTAGAGTGCGGCAGATTGTTAGTTGCAGGATCAGGCAGTTGAAGCAGTCAATCGATAGTATTATGTGGGCTGAATTATTAAATCATTTTTTCGCATACACCTGTATGGTATACAATCCCGAATGTAGAGAAACACCAAAATATCAAAAATATCAAACATATTATAAAACATATTATAACGTAGGCAAAACAGTACCACTGTCTTCGCGCACACCACCACTCACATAATCCATGAGATGCAATATATAGACCACGGGTCTATCATATAATCCACGATGGTTCAGTATATAACCAAGTTATAAACCATATCTTGTCGATTCTTAATCAATAGATCATGTTGTTTTGTTTTGTGTGATGATATTATATTCCGGAAGTGTGTGCGTGATCAAGGGGAGTTAATGCGTAGGGGAGGTAACTAGCTGGTTTTCTTAGTTAAATTTATTATCCTAAATTACACTAATGGTGTTTCAAATAAGTGCCTATCATATGATGTTATAACTAATTTCTAGATTAGGTTACTTATCTATAGGTTACCGTGTAGTCTATTAAGAAGTACTAAAGGTGTCTTTATCAGGGTGATTACCTTCTATTAAGGGGTATTATATCGGAACATTCTATAAGAAGAATCAGACCTCCAAATCAATGTTCTTTGTAAGTGTAGTCCACCCGCAGAACCTGGCAGGGTCCTATTATTATATATGACTCCCGGTAAGCTCTGGGTCATTATATGTCTGAATCCTTGGCCAATTTGAATATCTCCTGGGTGATCTGGAGATCAATTCTCTCATATAAAGACACTAATCTGGCCATCAAGCAATACATATACTCCCATTTTTATTTTTATTTTTATTTTTATTTTTATTTTTATTTTTATTTTTATCCTTTAACCTTTATATGTAAATTGCCATGCTATATCATTTTGATGGATGTCATCCCACTGTGGGTCAATATATGCATATGTTTTTATATGTCTCTTGTGTTGAAAAGGAGGAAAAGTATGTTATAGATCACTAAATAGTTGCTCCGAAGAATTCAAACCTCGGTTTGGAGGAAACAATTGTAAGCAAATAAATGATTTAAACTGAACTTTGATTATTGTAATCTCTGTAAAACAACTGATGTTATTACATTGAGCTATTTATCTTACTGGTAATAAGATAGTAATAAATGACTATCTTTCACTATTTGGGGTTTGTATAAAAGATATATAACCATAAAAGGTTTTATTATATACATAACCATAAATAGTATCCTTAATACTATATATATATATATATATATATATATATATATATATATATATATATATATATATATATATATATATATATATATATATATATATATATTTATATATTTATATATATATATATATATATATATATATATATATATATATATATATATATATATATATATATATATATATATATATATATTTATATATATATATGTATATTTATTAAAATAACAGATTAAAGTTTAAGCAAAGAATCGCTGCTTTCACCCTTAACGGGATCTTCTGAAACTTCTGAGTTTCAGAAGATCCTGTTAAGGGTGAAAGCAGCGATCCTTTGCTTAAAATTTAATCTGTTATTTTAATAAATATTTGCTCTACGGTTCTTATATATCTGATATATATTTATCCTCATCGAGCCCTCTTTGGATTTTAGTCTTCAAATTTATTATTATTACTATATATATATATATATATATATATATATATATATATATATATATATATATATATATATATTGGAGATACGAAATATTTATACAAATTGTATAAAGCTCTGCTTGAAGCGAAATCCTATTTCTTTCACCCCCCCCCCCCACACACACACAGACATACACACACACACACACACACATATATATATGGCGTTACAAGTATGAATATAGCCAGATATAGTATAACAAATATAATACAGAGCCGAAATACAATCTAAACTATAATAAAGTAAGGAGCGCGGGACTGCGTACGGTTATAATTTTTTTTATCCCATTAGTAAAATAAGTTGAATTACTTTGAATAAATAATGAATGAATATTATATAATTTATCTACTAAATTTCGTGGCTGTTGATTAAATATATTTTGTTTATTTAAGGATTCACTTCTTTAAAATTTCTGAAATGTCAACACTTTCGGTTGGCCATCGCTTAAATAAACATACTGATTTTCTGTCACTAATTATCTCCTAATGCAGTTTATATATAATATCGTCTTTTTTAATGTATCATGGATTACGTTACTGATTACATAAGACAGTGTAACGCAGTCTTCGTTCAATTTCTATGTATTATGTATTGTCAATTAACATTTTATTTTTTGTATCATATCTACATGTATATATACCTGCGTATAATATCAATATACACACTACACATGCTAGCAGAAAACCACCCGAAGGGTGGCTTTCTGCTAGTGTAAATAATAATCAAAGAGTATTTAATCTTTCAAACATTTAATAACTAACGACCGTTTCATCCTAGCATAAGAAAGTATTCTTCAGAGTTATTGGAGGAGTTAAATACAAATATAGGAGTTAAATATTGATGCTGAAAAGGTTTGTAAGTTAGAAATGGCCTGGGCCAATACTGGCCGAAACCTATCAAAGTTATCAAAGTTAATAGGAGACAGAGGAAACAATCATTTCTGATAAAATATCTAGCACGGCTCTGTCGGAACTGATTTGGTCGCTAAAACATAAACAAGTGGAATACTCCCTTTCTTGTTCAAAACTTTCACATGCTTTTCCATATATAAATGGATCTATATCTAGGGGTTGTGACATCTGTACTACAGAGACTCTACACATCATAAATGGTAGGCAGAAAATTATTAATAAACGCTCTGAAATTTTTAACAAAATTAACAAGAGTATATAGTTAAATAATGTTAAATAGACCACCAAATAATTAATTAACCATTCATTGATTTATAGATGCATTATAACATCAGAATCAAAGTACAAATATCTAAAATTAGAATTAGTATCTCAGTGAATAAAATCTAGTATAAAAAAATAAAATAGACTAACAGTTCATACATGCCTCAATATGAATCAAGTGACCAATCTGGTAACTTGATACCCTAGCCAGTTTACAAGCAGCAACCAATTGGAATATCTATCTCCCGCACATATAAGAACTGCAACTTGAGAATTTTAGACATATGCTTACTGGTTGGCGAAGGGAATAACACGCATGACCAGTAACATATCAATGGATATTTATATCTCGTTTAGATTTTTGTCCGAAGAGAACACGTTGGGCAGTTTTTATACAACCGTTTTACGTGTTTGAAATACGTATAACAGAATAAATAGGGATGTGCAAATGAAATCGTCTTTCTTGTTTCAGCGGATTGGCAGAATCGGTAGAGCGTCGGACAAAATGCTTCACAGCATAGAGTTACGGGTCTTTACGTTCTGAGTTCAAATCCCGTCGATGTTAACTTTGCCTTTCATGCTTACGGGGGTCGATAATATAAAATACCAGTCACGCACTGGGGTCGATTTAATCTACTTTCCCCTCCCCCAAAATTGCTGGCCTTGTGCCTATACTAGAAACCATTATTATATATATATATGTGTGTGTGTGTGTGTATGTGTGTGTGTGTGTGAGACAGCTCTATGCAGGTTTAGCTGGCCTCCTCCAAGGTATATCTCGCTGGAGGTGTCTTGGGTAATTTAATGATAGGGATCCCAGTCCTATCAACTCATTTCTACAGCTGAGTAAACTGGAGCAACGTGAAATAAAGTGTCTTGCTCAAGGAAACAACACATCACCCGGTCCGAGAATTGAACTCACAACCTTTCGATTGCGAGCCCAATGCTCTAACCACACGCGCGCGTGTGTAGGTAATATTAAGTCATTTTATTCATTTTACGCGCGTTTCACTAATAACAAATACCACCAGTTGAGATACACACACACATATGGTGACAGCTTGAATAGACCTGTTTTTTTTCTCAAAGAATGTTTTTTCTCTCTGTCACAACCCATGTTTCTTCTTTATACTGTGGCGTTTGCTTTGTTATTTCTGTTTGCCTTTTGCCCCCCCCCCATATATAATGTCTATTTTTCTAAAATGTATTTTGAAAACTGATATATATATATATATATATATATATATATATATATATATATATATATATAATGTGTGTGTATGTACGTGTGTCTACTACTTACTAATACCCCTTCGTTAAATTGGTGAACCCGGCGCGATTTAAAAAAAACAAAACAAAAACGAAGTGGTATTTAAAAAAAAAGAAAACAACATGCAACCTTTTTTTCTATGATATGATAAAACTTCACTTTTTCAAATTATTCACCAAACTTCCATTCTACTGAATATTAAACACACGAGAAACTCACCCACGGGTACTACTCGCTTTGACTCACTCAAGCACGCAACTCAAAATTGCACTCACTCATGTCAGCATAAACCTCGACTCACTGGAAAAGCATCTTACGCATGATAATACATTGAGATTCAATGGGTCGAGGTTCGGCAACAGCTATTAAACACATGATAAACAACCCCCGGTTACTACTCGCTTGAACCCACTCAAGCACGCAACTCAAAATTGCACACACTCACGTCATAGCGTAACCCTCGACTTACCGGAAAAGAATCTTACGTATGATGATACATCGAGAGAAATAGTCCTCTGTGTTGTCATATCGTAATCCGATACCGTAACCCCAACGTCCATCCATACACAACAGTTCGAAATACATGATTACAACTTTGTATATTTACAGTTTCTTCTAAATGTTACACACACACATGCATACACTGTTATACAATATATATATATTTTTTTCTCTCTCCAAATTTCTCTACACTCGAAGTGCGGGCGCAGTACCCACATTTTGTGTGTTTTGGGACACGCTTCTAGAATCAGATTTCACTACCCCTTTTATAATTGATCGATGTTCCTGCATCGATCTGGGTAGGGAACTAATGTAGCGAAATCTGTCCACGCCTTGAACCTTGGGTGACACCTAAAGGTCAAACTCTAGGTCACCACCCTTTTGGTGTGAAAAGGTTCATGCGTGGGCTATCCCCTCAAGGTGGGAGACAGAAAACGACAGGTATATAAAGACTGTATCATCCTACAGAAATACAGAGAGATCGGAGCATTACGCTAGCAACAAACTATGTAAAGATTCACCGCTACCTTCAGACCCCAGTGGTCTACAGACATACAGAGAGATCGGAGCACAACGATACAGACCAGCTATGTAAGGATTCACCGCTATCTACAGGCCACAGTGGTATACAGTCAATTACAGACCATTACCCCCTCTCTCTCTCTCCTGGTCGCAGACCAAACCAGCTTCATGAACCAACAACAAAAATAACATTGTCAACCTTTGCAACTCGTGGTAATATGTTTATTGTTCTTTTTGACTCAAGTGAAGTAAACCATCATATATAGACTAAATCATTTATTTATGTTATTACATCTAACAATCATGTTACATCATCTAACAATAACTACTACTTACTAATACCCCTTCGTTAAATATATACTACCAATTGATGTCAGTTCATTAACTTACTTTTCTATTTTCTTGTATCATATATCATGTGTGTCATATATATATATATATATATATATATATATATATATATATATATATATATATATATATATATATATACATATATATATATATGCATACATACACATGGTATTGGTTACATTTTGTTTAGGCAATATTTACTGATGTAATATTGTATTATATATTGTACACTCACACACACATACGCACACACATACACACATATACACATGCATTTTTTCCTAAAACTTATTTTGAAATCTGATATATTGATAGTTGTGACTACAGCTATGGTTGTTTGTAGGAACACTCATTTTGAACATTACTCTATATTTACTATTATATTTTCACGGTAAAAGCTTTACCTTACATACTTATCTCTCATAATATCGAATCTATGAGATTTTGATGTTATTTATTTTAAGTACAATACCTTAACATCAGTATGAGCAGCCATTTTGAATAGAAAGAGGTGAGAGAATTCCGGCCGGATATGGCCGGTTTAAATGCTAAAGGGTTAATTCAGGCTAGTGAATCTCATGGCTGTACTTTTTACTCAGCTGACT
>OZ024743.1:65268240-65270740 GCA_964016885.1 Eledone cirrhosa
TTGCGACGTCACTCGTGTCAAGCTGTATCGGCCTTTGGACAACATCTATGGTGTGGGAGAGGGGAGACCAGTATGCATGGGCAACTGCTGGTCTTCCGTAAACAACCTTACCCGGAAGGAAACTTTCTAGGCACAAATCCCTTAGTCATTTGTGACGGAAGCGGCGGGGGTGTCTTTACTTTTTTACATCTCTATATACTAAAATGTGTAAATTTATGTCCACATTTGCGAAGTCTCGGTTACTTCTATTTTGTATGTATAGAAGTACATCTTTACAACAACAATAGTTTGTTTAAATAATAATATAATAATTGTTTCTACTTTAGGCACAAGGCCAGCAATTACCCAGTGCATTACTGGTACTTTATTTTATCGACCCGTAAGGATGAAGGCAAGTCAACCTCGGCGGGATTTGAATTCAGACGTAAAGGGACGTAACTATGCTGGAAAGCATGGCGTCCGACCTTCTACTAATACTGCCAATCCACCGCCATTAATAATAATATAATAGAAGGCGGTGGATTGGCAGTATCGGTAGAGGGTCGGACGCCATGCTTTCCAGCATCGTTACGTCCCTTTACGATCTGAGTTCAAATCCGCCGAGGTTGACTTTGCCTTTCATCCTTACGGGTCGATAAAATAAAGTACCAGTAATGCACTGGGTAATTGCTGGCCTTGTGCCAAAAGTAGAAACAATTAATAATAATATAATAATGAAATTATTGTGTACAGTGCTCAGGTGCACTACAACTCATCAAAGGTGCATGTATAGTACATAGAATAATGTACAAATGTCTGGAAAATGAACAGTGTATGAGTGATGATATACATGTGTGCGTGTGTATGGAGGGGGGGGATATTAGGCAGTGTTGGCGAATTTCAGGAAGCATGGAGGTTTTAAAGGATGCAGTGTCTCGACAGTTAACAACTGATGCAGGTAGTTTGTTCCATGCTTCAGCAACTCTGAACGCGAAAAAATGTTTCCAAAAGTCATAGGTGCTGTGCTCTTTTCTGACTTTGTGGGCATGCCCACGTGTGTTTGACATATGGAAATCAAAAAGGTGTTCAGGGTTGTTGTTGGCAAGATGGTTAATAATTGTGTGGGTGTTTACCAAGTCAGTTGCCAAACGTCGGAGCTTCAATGTATCTATGCCCAAGGAAGCAAGAGTTCAGAGTATGGTAGATGCTTGATGGAGGGTATTAGCTTGGTTGCATGTCTCTGAACAGTTTCCAGGCCGCACCATAGCTATATATATCTTTAAATAGATAGCTGGAGAGCGGCTGCCAAAGATCTTACTGAGTGATATTAAGACACCCTCGGCCTTCTTGACAATTTTAGAGACGTGCTTCGTCCAATGCAAATCGCTGCCGACAGTAATGCCCAGGTCACGTCTCGTAAGAAGACTTCTTTGCATTTGGAGAAACGAAGAAAAAAGTTGTGGTGTTCATGCGTATCTAGAAACAGTAGCTTTACTGCTTCATGGAGGAAAGAAATCTCGATCACAGACCGTTCGTAACCGGAAGTGGTTACAGTCAGGACCTGGTTTAATGGGAAGTAAAAGGGATAGAGTCTTTAGAACGTCAGTAGAATGTTTTGTGGTATTCGTCTCGGCTCTCTATTCTGAGTTCAAATCCCACCGAGGTCAACAAAAGAGGTACCAGCCTTCCTTTATATCTTTTTCTCACTTCCTTTCTATCTTTCTCTGGAAGAAATCGGTTGTGTCCAGACTTTGGGAAGGACTGGATGCTGCAAGGATGAAATGTCCACGATACGCCGTATGACTTCATCATGAGTTACTGGTCACTTTATATATATATATATATATGTGTGTGTGGCGGTGGGGTGGGGAGAGGTAGAGAGATAGAGAAGATGTGAGTGTGTGAGAGAGAGAAAGGGAGAGGGAGTGAGAGATAGATAGATAAAGAGAGATAGATAGAGAGGGAGAGGGGTGTGTGTTTGTGTGTGTGAGATAGAAGGAGAGATAGCTAGATAGAGAGACGTTGTGTGTGTTTGAAAGGGAGAGAGAAGGTGTGTGAGAGAGAGAGGGAGAGAGGGACAGTGAGAGCAAGGGAGAGAGAGCGTGAGAGAGAGAGAGGCAGAGAGGGACAAGGAGAGCGAGGGAGAGAGAGCGTGAGAGAGAGGGAGAGACAGATAGAGAGAAATTGTGTGTGTGTTTGAAAGGGAGAGAGGTGTGTGAGAAAGAGAGAGAGAGAGAGAGAAAAGGTGTGCGTGTGTGTATGTGCGCGCGTGTGTGTGTGTGCATGTGGGTGTGTGCGTGCATGTGTGTGTGTGCATGTGTGTATGTATGAGTGTGTGCATGTGTATGCATGTGTGTGTGTATGTATGTGTGTGTGTACATGTGTGTGTATGTGTGTGCGCGCGTCCGTGTGTGTGTACATGTGTGTGTGAGTGCATGTGTGTGTGTGTGCATGTGTGCATGTGTGTGTGCATGTGTATATATGTGTGCATGTGTGTGTGTGTATGTATGTATGTGTGCAT
>OZ024743.1:65280740-65325740 GCA_964016885.1 Eledone cirrhosa
AATACAAATGAGGAAAATATATTTGATCGTTATCAGTTATTTTGTTTTAAACTTTTTATTAGATTTAATAAGACTCTCAATGAATTATGTAGTCTTACTTTCAGTCCAGATTGCCTCTAGTTCTAAGTTTTGATATGTCTTAGTGCAAATATATTTCAATCACTTTCTTATAATGATTAAGGCTCGATTTTATTCTCTGAATTCTATCTTGAGCTGTTTTAAGAGACAAAACTTATGTTTGATTTTGTATCATTCATGACATTCTTTACTTTGAAAGTAACAATAATAATAATAATAATATATATATATATATATATATATATATATATATATATATATATATATATATATATATATATATATTTAGACATATATATATATTTATACATATATATATATATGTGTGTGTGTGTGTGTGGTGTATGTGTGTGCGTTTCTGTGAGCGTATGTATGCATGTATGTGTGTGTGTATGTATGTGTGTGTGTATGTGTGTATGTGTGTATGTATGTGATGTATGCGTGCGTGTGGGTGTGTGTACAGGGAGCAGATGTGCTTCAGAAAGAACATGCTCATGAAAATCCGAAATAAACAGAATATAAACAGAACATATGTTAACATACTTTTGTTAAGAGAACATTAAAATGGAAGACATAAAATCGAAATAAGTCGATGTAGTTTTGTACCAGAAAGTATAGTGAATGTGTAATTATATATTTATACACGTGTGTGTATGTGCGTATATTTATATCTATACATATTTACACACACACACACACATATATATCTATGTATGTATATATATATATATATATATATATATATATATAGGTAAAATATATATATATATATATATATATATATATATATATATATATATATATATATATATATATATATATATTTTACCTCTTTCAGCCATCCGGCTGAGGCCATGCTGGGGCAACGCCCTTGTATATATATATTCAAAATATTAATAAATGAAGACGTTCACATAATCAAAATATATGTTTTATTATATATATTTCGGAGGTACTGTGCTGCTTTTTCAGTACGTCTTCATCAGATAAAATACATAAATTGATGTACGACATACCTCAACTGTCTTGATGGTTTAATTTCAGTCTTGGCAGAGCCAAGGTATGTCGTACATCAATTTATGTATTTTATCTGATGAGGACGTACTGAAAAAACAGCACAGTACCTCCGAAATATATATAATAAAACATATATTTTGATTATGTGAACGTCTTCATTTATTAATATTTTGAATAATATTAATAACTCCAGAAAACTTCTTTGTTGAGTGCTTTGAATCTATTGTAAAAATATATTCATTGAGTAATCAATGAACCTTATTCACATTTGGTTATATATACATATATATATACATATATAGTTAAAGAATGAAGATTAACATGGTTGGCTGTACAATAAGGGCTTTATTTAAAGTACTGATAATTGTTTCGTTGATCATGTGGGTCTAAAGTTCGCTAATCGCTTGAGGTTGTGTTATTCGATCTCCAATACATTATTCACCCCTGGTCAACTCATCAGAGTACGTAGATATGAAAGTACTTCACTCGAGGAAAGACTTATATAGAAAAATAGCGTATAATTAAAACAATAACATCAATAATAAAATACCGTATAATCTAAACAATAACATCTATAATAATTGTTTCTACTTTAGGCACAAGGCCAGCAGTTACCCAGTACATTACTGGTACTTTATTTTATCGACCCCGTAAGGATGAAAAGCAAAGTTAACTTCGGCGGGATTTGAACTCAGACTGTAAAGGGACGTAACTATGCTAGAAAGCATGGTGTCTGACGCTCTACCGATTCTGCCAATCTACCACCCTTATATAACATCTATAATAATACATGTATGGTAAATAGGTAGAGAAGTTACAGATGTAAAAAGTAAAAGTAAAATATAAGATAGGGTACATCAATGAATATAGTTTTACAATAGATTCAAAGCACTCAACAAAGAAGTTTTCTGGAGTTATTAATATTATTCAAAATATTAATAAATGAAGACGTTCACATAATCAAAAGATAGGGTACATTAAAAAGTAAGAAAAAGAGAGAATGGAAAATATAAAGAGATAAACAAATAAATAGGTGAGAGCGTCTAAGTACATAGTAGTAGTTTTTGAGTAAGTGTTTTTATAAGGATTCGTTGGTGGGAAACTAGATTCAAGATGTACATAGATACGTGTAGAGAGTCCGATAAAAGAGACAATAAATTAGAGATTAATTGCTGGATGCATGTATGATACTTATGGGCTAGGGATGACGAGACATTTGATAAACGCTTGTTGTAAATGTTTTGCTGTTCTAGCTTAATGGGGTTTATGCTGTTTCAGGGAGAGAAGGTGAAAGAAATGTTCAGAGATTTATGATCCAGTGACCAGTTGGCCGTTTGATAGCTAATAGCAGTGCGATGGTGTGTATTCTCTATGTTAACATCTAGGTGGTTCAGTACTGATTTGGGGATTGCTGGTTCAATTCATGGTGGTTTAAAGTTTGTGAATCTAGTAGCTATTTTATATCTACAGAAAATAGATCTTTCTATTTTGCTGTTAAACAGCATCCCATCGTACCTTAAAATATGTAGTAGTTCTAAATTACAAAGCCTGCAGTGGGACATACCGTTGCTGTGGGCTTTTGCTACCGATAATTTTGACCAGCTAATCTTATATTCTAGGTTTCTGTCCTTAAGCTGCCAGATTTTATTGGCGAGCGTTGTAGAGTTCTCCAGTGCACGGTTCTTCATGGAGTGTCTGTGGACATACCACCTTTTCTTAAACTCCCCAGCCGTGGAACCTATGTAGTGCCAGGGGGGTGGGTGGGGTGGTTGTGATTTAGGCCTATTAATGTTTTGTTGTGATGTGTTCTGATGCGTTTGTGGTTGTGATGTTGCTATGTGTTTGTGTTTTGTATTTGGTGCTATGGTGCGTGTTGGTAGGTTAATTTATTTAGATATTTTTGTGGTTGATCTTACGTATGTGTGATTCTATGTTGGCTGCAGTAGAGTAGGAAAGTTTTATAGCTTTTCTATTGAATATTTTATGGTATTTGTGTAGTGTAGGGAAGTGCTTATCTATTAGTTTAAAGAATGTAGAAGGTAGTTTAGTTTTTATAGAGGAGTTGAATATTGGATTGAACCATATGTACTTTCTATCTCTGTATCTTCTATAGTTTTTTTGGGTCCTTATATTAGTGTTCTGTTCGGTTATTTTTGGTGCTCGTTGTCTAACTCTATGCTTAGTCCTATACTTGTTATTTCTATATGAGCGGGTAGTGTTGCTGTCGTTAGGTTTGTTATTGTTGTCTCTATCTAATATGTATTCCAGCTTCTCTTTATGTCCAGCCTTATGTAAAGCTATGTTATAATAGTTTGCGTGTTCGTTAAAAATTTCTAGGTTCGAATATAGGCGGGATATTCTGAGGGATATACTATGTGCTATGGAGTTAATTATGGATCGGGGTGGTTTGAGTTATAATTAATGTAGGCTAGGTTTTCGTTATTCTTATGGAATAATCGTTATTCTTAATCCTGTGTTTAGGTTGAGAGTTACATCTAAGAAATTTGCTTTTTTAGAGTTAAGTTTCAACTGTTTGCCCCACTGTTCTTTTGTGTCGTCCTGACCTTATATATATATATATATATGTATGTAGAAGTTATATTTAAATTGTTGGGATACAACAAGCAAATATTTTTATAACTGATATAAAGCACTCAACAAATATTTGGAGTAAAAATACGATATTAACAAATGGAAACTATATTTATAAAACCATATTTATTTCATTATACATATTTCAAGGACACCAAGTTAAATTATGGTGTGCTTTCATCAGATAAAATATAATATAGATCAGTTTTATAAATAAATATTGTCATACCCTTAAAGAATGCAACCATTACTGTTGGAAGCTCTCGGATAGTGGAGTTGTAGCTTTAATTATATTATTAGTATTGGATATTTTTAAAATAAGCCGTTGGGTTACGGAGAAAGAGAAAGATAGAGAAGGAAAGAGAGAGAAACAACAGAGAGAGAAAGATAGAGAGAGAGAGAGGAGACAGAGAAAGGAGAGAGAACGAAAAACTCTAATTCATATCTTGTCGAGTTAACTTAACAATTGAGATGAAATGAATAAATAAAATTAGAAATGTTAATAATCATGAATGGAATATACATATATAATATGAGAAATTTAACCATTGTTTAAATATGATTAGATGTTTAGTTAATCAGTTAAATATTGAGATCAATATATTAAAAATTGGGATCTATATATTAAGAAATCCATATATTATTAAAGATCTATATATTATATAACACGTATACACATGCAAAAATGCATACATATAAATATATATACACGCTTATAAAAATACATATACATATCTAACTACGTATATAATATATACATACAAAATATAAAGGATTCTTTAATTTAATTTAAGATATAGGAATCTTATAAAATGTTACAATTGTTAAGATATTAAAGGAAATTTTATGTTATACACACTTTATGTTATTAAACAACATTTTTTATATAAGTTTTATAAGATTACCTGTTTATGGCTGTTATTATATGTCTATTTGTCACGAATCTTGGGATAATCATTATACATAAGTGCAATCGAATTGTATGGATATACACGCACATGTACATACTCAATTCACACATATACATACACATATGTACCCTCACAAATAGGTAGATACGCATCACGTATATATATACATACAGATAGACATACACGCATAAAACATATGTACATGTATGTCAATACACACATATAGAGAGAAGTATATATAAATACAGTACATAGTATAATTGAGTACATAAAATACAAAATAATTATATTACGATTTGGAAATATAATTATAAGCAATATAACTTTAAAAACAATATAACTTTAAAATATTATAGAATATTTCAAGTTATAATTTCAAAATAATAGTATGTTTAATATATTTAGTATAGAAATTTTCTACGTATATTTAACTTAATTTTATATCCACAAGAGAAATAAACAGAAACTTTGAAAGGATAAACTTTCGAAAATAGGAGAAGCTATCAAACAATAAAAAATAAAAAATAAAAAATAAAAAATAAAAAATATAAGAAATATTTTCTCCTTTCAAGAGCCCTCAGTATATTTCTCTAGAATAGTTTATTATATTTATTTATATTTAGGAAGAAAAGTTATTTTTACTTGAGTGTATAATCAGTCAAAAAAGATGAAGGAATCTAATGATTTATCGACAGGTTCAATATATTAATAAAATTAATAAATTAATTATATATTACATTTTAAATTTATATTTATATTTAAATGTTGAGTTTAATCTAAGTCTACAGCAACTGAATAAATTATTCCTTAAGTTCAGGGAATTTTTGGTCTTTAATATAAAGAATATTTCCTCTATACAAAGATCACAATTTTCTGAAGAGGAGTTAAAAGGAGTAGCTTTTGAAATAATATTCCAAATCAACGAATATTCAACGAATGTTCTTTAGTTTGAGGTCCCATAATAGGCTAGATAGAGAAGTTGAAGATTTTTTGTTTGGATCTGTAAAAGAATGTTTATGATTATTGAAGCGGGATTTAAACTCTGTGGAAGTGGATCCCACATAATTAAATGAATTTAAATTAGTTTTTACATTACAATTATATACTATATTTTTAGCTAAGCAATTGTTATTTAACGGACAGTTAGATTTATTTCTACAGTTACATTTATCAAATTGGATATTGCTTGGGTTATTATTGGTATTTTGGTTAGGTTTTACATTTCTATTATTAATTCTATTAATATTTTGCGCTAAATTTTTGGTGGAAGAATAAGTTAATTTTATAGTATGTCTATTAAAAATTGAGTAATATCTATGTGTTCTAGGGAAGAATTTGTCAAAAGCTTTAAAAAATAGTTTAGCAATAGGGGTTTTAATATTTAATGAGAAAGGAGGAGCGAACCATAATATGTTCCTAGTTCTATTTCTTTTTCCGCTTTCGGAATTAATGTAAGGTTTTCTATTATAGTTGTTAAAATTGTTACCATAGTTAAAATTGTTACGATTATGGTTAGTTTTTATATTATTATTATTATTATCAATGTATTTAATTTTATTTCTATACCCAGCTCTACCTAACGCTTCGTTGTAATAATGTGCTTTTTCATCAAATATATTCTTATTAGCTGAAATTCTCGAAATTCGTCCAAAACTAATAATATAATTAAAGCTACAACTCCACTATCCGGGAGCTTCCAACAGTAATGGTTGCATTCTTTAAGGGTATGTCAATATTTATTTATAAAACTGATCTATATTATATTTTATCTGATGAAAGCACACCATAATTTAACTTGGTGTCCTTGAAATATGTATAATGAAATAAATATGGTTTTATAAATATAGTTTCCATTTGTTAATATCGTATATATATATATATATATATACGTTATTCCGAATGAAACAGTTCTAGTCCTGTAGAATCTCATCTATATTAAAACTTATATATATATATATATATATAGGGAAGGAGTCAGGACTCCGGCAGCCGAGCTCTGGCCGTTTCGACAGCTACATCCGAACTCCGAGGTCGGATCTAGCTGTCGAAACGTTCGGAGCTCAGCCGTCGGGGCTCCTGACTCTTTTTCTATTACCCACTTTACCACCCTAAGTATTGAGTGCTCTGGTGTGTTATGGTCCACCTGGTATCTTACCACAGCCTCTTTGTGATATATATATATATATATATATATATATATATATATATATAAACGGAAAAAATGAAACGAAATTTCATTTCTCACTCTTAGTACGGCTGTTACTTAGATATAAGTAAGTATACGTACATACATATATGTATACAGACGTACAGTAGTATGTGTATATATATATATATATATATATATATATATATATATATATATATATATATATATATATATATATATACATACATGCACACATATATATATGTACGTATGGATTCACCGAACATTTATTATAATGCTCGGTGTGTTTGTAAACAAACATCCCGAATTAAGCCGTACAGTGTCTAGCAACCATCGTTGCTCATTTGTTCAACACTGACAAAGGAACGCTGTACTAGTTTCAAGCTTATTAGCTATCGTCAGCAACGTATACCTTCCTGCCAGATGGTTGAACGTCTGAAAGTATATACTTTCCACATGCATATTAACGGCTGAGCAGCCTAATTTGCATATCGAGTGAGTTAATCGGCCAAGAAACCTTGGTGGGGTGCCCAGTTTAGTCGCCAACGACCCGACCATGAGACAGGCTGTACTGGGATACATGTTACCAGTAGCACCAACTGGTGACCTGATACATACATACAAACATAGATACATACTTCTATACGTATGTATATCTGAATATATATATGTATAAATGTATATATGTATACATGTATGTATATAAATGTATATATGTATACATGTATGTATACATGTATGTATATATGTGTTTGTATATATATATATATATATATATATATATATATTATATATATATATATATATATATATATATATATATATATATATATATATATATATACATATATATATATATATATATATATATATACATATATATATATATATATATATATATATATACATATATATATATATATATATATATACATATATATATATATATATATATATATATATATATATATATATATATATATATATATGCATGTAATAACAGCTTAAGATATTTGACATGATAATACACAAATCATGTTATGTATAACCAGATTTATTTATTCTCGTGTCAATCATTTTAATCTTTCTATAATGTTTCTTCAGTTTAAAGGATTGACAGTAATCGGTAGAGCGACGGATAACATGCTTTGCGGAATAGAGTTACGGCCCTTTACGTTTAGAGTCTGCATTCTGCAGAGCTTAACTTTGCCTGTTATCCTTACTGTCTCGATAAAGTACCAGTAATGCACTGGGTTCGATTTAATCCACGTTTCTCTCCTTTTCAAATTGCTGGCATTGTGCCTAAATCAGAAACAAGAGCGGTGGATTGGCAGTATCGTTAGAGAGTCGGACGCCATGCTTTGCAGCGTAGCGTTACGGTCCTTTACGGTCGGAGTTCAAATCCCGCTGAGGTTAACTTTACCTTTCATCCTTACGAGGGTCGATAAAATAAAGTACCAGTAACGTAGTGGGGTCGATTTAATCGACTTTCGCCTCCCCCAAATTACTGGCCTTCTGCCTATACTAGAAATCATTCTTATGGAGTCGATAAATAAAGTACCAGTAATGCATTGGGGTCAATTTAATCGACTTTCTCCTGCACCCCCCCCCAATTGCTGGCCTTGTGCCTAAATCAGAAACCATCATTATTATATCTATAACACTGAAAATAGAAATATTTTATTCCGTAAACATCTCTATAATATGTAATACACTGAGCAGTCAGTAATAGTGCTGACATAAGACAAGTGTTGAGTGGGTGAGGGAATGTGTAATACACTGAGCAGTCAGTAATAGTGCTGACATAAGACAAGTGTTGAGTGGGTGAGGGAATGTGTAATACACTGAGCAGTCAGTAATAGTGCTGACATAAGACAAGTATTGAGTGGGTGAGGGAATGTGTAATACACTGAGCAGTCAGTAATAGTGCTGACATAAGACAAGTGTTGAGTGGGTGAGGGAATGTGTAATACACTGAGCAGTCAGTAATAGTGCTGACATAAGACAAGTGTTGAGTGGGTGAGGGAATGTGTAATACACTGAGCAGTCAGTAATAGTGCTGACATAAGACAAGTGTTGAGTCGGTGAGGGAATGTGTAATACACTGAGCAGTCAGTAATAGTGCTGACATAAGACAAGTGTTGAGTGGGTGAGGGAATGTGTAATACACTGAGCAGTCAGTAATAGTGCTGACATAAGACAAGTGTTGAGTGGGTGAGGGAATGTGTAATACACTGAGCAGTCAGTAATAGTGCTGACATAAGACAAGTGTTGAGTGGGTGAGGGAATGTGTAATACACTGAGCAGTCAGTAATAGTGCTGACATAAGACAAGTGTTGAGTGGGTGAGGGAATGTGTAATACACTGAGCAGTCAGTAATAGTGCTGACATAAGACAAGTGTTGAGTGGGTGAGGGAATGTGTAATACACTGAGCAGTCAGTAATAGTGCTGACATAAGACAAGTGTTGAGTGGGTGAGGGAATGTGTAATACACTGAGCAGTCAGTAATAGTGCTGACATAAGACAAGTGTTGAGTGGGTGAGGGAATGTGTAATACACTGAGCAGTCAGTAATAGTGCTGACATAAGACAAGTGTTGAGTGGGTGAGGGAATGTGTAATACACTGAGCAGTCAGTAATAGTGCTGACATAAGACAAGTGTTGAGTGGGTGAGGGAATGTGTAATACACTGAGCAGTCAGTAATAGTGCTGACATAAGACAAGTATTGAGTGGGTGAGGGAATGTGTAATACACTGAGCAGTCAGTAATAGTGCTGACATAAGACAAGTGTTGAGTGGGTGAGGGAATGTGTAATACACTGAGCAGTCAGTAATAGTGCTGACATAAGACAAGTGTTGAGTGGGTGAGGGAATGTGTAATACACTGAGCAGTCAGTAATAGTGCTGACATAAGACAAGTGTTGAGTGGGTGAGGGAATGTGTAATACACTGAGCAGTCAGTAATAGTGCTGACATAAGACAAGTGTTGAGTCGGTGAGGGAATGTGTAATACACTGAGCAGTCAGTAATAGTGCTGACATAAGACAAGTGTTGAGTGGGTGAGGGAATGTGTAATACACTGAGCAGTCAGTAATAGTGCTGACATAAGACAAGTGTTGAGTGGGTGAGGGAATGTGTAATACACTGAGCAGTCAGTAATAGTGCTGACATAAGACAAGTGTTGAGTGGGTGAGGGAATGTGTAATACACTGAGCAGTCAGTAATAGTGCTGACATAAGACAAGTGTTGAGTGGGTGAGGGAATGTGTAATACACTGAGCAGTCAGTAATAGTGCTGACATAAGACAAGTGTTGAGTGGGTGAGGGAATGTGTAATACACTGAGCAGTCAGTAATAGTGCTGACATAAGACAAGTGTTGAGTGGGTGAGGGAATGTGTAATACACTGAGCAGTCAGTAATAGTGCTGACATAAGACAAGTGTTGAGTGGGTGAGGGAATGTGTAATACACTGAGCAGTCAGTAATAGTGCTGACATAAGACAAGTATTGAGTGGGTGAGGGAATGTGTAATACACTGAGCAGTCAGTAATAGTGCTGACATAAGACAAGTGTTGAGTGGGTGAGGGAATGTGTAATACACTGAGCAGTCAGTAATAGTGCTGACATAAGACAAGTGTTGAGTGGGTGAGGGAATGTGTAATACACTGAGCAGTCAGTAATAGTGCTGACATAAGACAAGTGTTGAGTGGGTGAGGGAATGTGTAATACACTGAGCAGTCAGTAATAGTGCTGACATAAGACAAGTATTGAGTGGGTGAGGGAATGTGTAATACACTGAGCAGTCAGTAATAGTGCTGACATAAGACAAGTGTTGAGTGGGTGAGGGAATGTGTAATACACTGAGCAGTCAGTAATAGTGCTGACATAAGACAAGTGTTGAGTGGGTGAGGGAATGTGTAATACACTGAGCAGTCAGTAATAGTGCTGACATAAGACAAGTGTTGAGTGGGTGAGGGAATGTGTAATACACTGAGCAGTCAGTAATAGTGCTGACATAAGACAAGTGTTGAGTGGGTGAGGGAATGTGTAATACACTGAGCAGTCAGTAATAGTGCTGACATAAGACAAGTGTTGAGTGGGTGAGGGAATGTGTAATACACTGAGCAGTCAGTAATAGTGCTGACATAAGACAAGTGTTGAGTGGGTGAGGGAATGTGTAATACACTGAGCAGTCAGTAATAGTGCTGACATAAGACAAGTATTGAGTGGGTGAGGGAATGTGTAATACACTGAGCAGTCAGTAATAGTGCTGACATAAGAGAAGTATTGAGTGGGTGAGGGAATGTGTAATACACTGAGCAGTCAGTAATAGTGCTGACATAAGACAAGTATTGAGTGGGTGAGGGAATGTGTAATACACTGAGCAGTCAGTAATAGTGCTGAGATAAGACAAGTATTGAGTCGGTGAGGGAATGTGTAATACACTGAGCAGTCAGTAATAGTGCTGACATAAGACAAGTGTTGAGTGGGTGAGGGAATGTGTAATACACTGAGCAGTCAGTAATAGTGCTGACATAAGACAAGTGTTGAGTGGGTGAGGGAATGTGTAATACACTGAGCAGTCAGTAATAGTGCTGACATAAGACAAGTGTTGAGTGGGTGAGGGAATGTGTAATACACTGAGCAGTCAGTAATAGTGCTGACGTAAGACAAGTGTTGAGTGGGTGAGGGAATGTGTAATACACTGAGCAGTCAGTAATAGTGCTGACATAAGACAAGTGTTGAGTGGGTGAGGGAATGTGTAATACACTGAGCAGTCAGTAATAGTGCTGACGTAAGACAAGTGTTGAGTGGGTGAGGGAATGTGTAATACACTGAGCAGTCAGTAATAGTGCTGACATAAGACAAGTATTGAGTGGGTGAGGGAATGTGTAATACACTGAGCAGTCAGTAATAGTGCTGACATAAGACAAGTGTTGAGTGGGTGAGGGAATGTGTAATACACTGAGCAGTCAGTAATAGTGCTGACATAAGACAAGTGTTGAGTGGGTGAGGGAATGTGTAATACACTGAGCAGTCAGTAATAGTGCTGACATAAGACAAGTATTGAGTGGGTGAGGGAATGTGTAATACACTGAGCAGTCAGTAATAGTGCTGAGATAAGACAAGTATTGAGTCGGTGAGGGAATGTGTAATACACTGAGCAGTCAGTAATAGTGCTGACATAAGACAAGTGTTGAGTGGGTGAGGGAATGTGTAATACACTGAGCAGTCAGTAATAGTGCTGACATAAGACAAGTGTTGAGTGGGTGAGGGAATGTGTAATACACTGAGCAGTCAGTAATAGTGCTGACATAAGACAAGTGTTGAGTGGGTGAGGGAATGTGTAATACACTGAGCAGTCAGTAATAGTGCTGACATAAGACAAGTATTGAGTGGGTGAGGGAATGTGTAATACACTGAGCAGTCAGTAATAGTGCTGACATAAGACAAGTGTTGAGTGGGTGAGGGAATGTGTAATACACTGAGCAGTCAGTAATAGTGCTGACATAAGACAAGTGTTGAGTGGGTGAGGGAATGTGTAATACACTGAGCAGTCAGTAATAGTGCTGACATAAGACAAGTGTTGAGTGGGTGAGGGAATGTGTAATACACTGAGCAGTCAGTAATAGTGCTGACATAAGACAAGTGTTGAGTGGGTGAGGGAATGTGTAATACACTGAGCAGTCAGTAATAGTGCTGACATAAGACAAGTGTTGAGTGGGTGAGGGAATGTGTAATACACTGAGCAGTCAGTAATAGTGCTGACATAAGACAAGTATTGAGTGGGTGAGGGAATGTGTAATACACTGAGCAGTCAGTAATAGTGCTGACATAAGACAAGTGTTGAGTGGGTGAGGGAATGTGTAATACACTGAGCAGTCAGTAATAGTGCTGACATAAGACAAGTGTTGAGTGGGTGAGGGAATGTGTAATACACTGAGCAGTCAGTAATAGTGCTGACATAAGACAAGTGTTGAGTGGGTGAGGGAATGTGTAATACACTGAGCAGTCAGTAATAGTGCTGACATAAGACAAGTGTTGAGTGGGTGAGGGAATGTGTAATACACTGAGCAGTCAGTAATAGTGCTGACATAAGGCAAGTGTTGAGTGGGTGAGGGAATGTGTAATACACTGAGCAGTCAGTAATAGTGCTGACATAAGACAAGTGTTGAGTGGGTGAGGGAATGTGTAATACACTGAGCAGTCAGTAATAGTGCTGACATAAGACAAGTGTTGAGTGGGTGAGGGAATGTGTAATACACTGAGCAGTCAGTAATAGTGCTGACATAAGACAAGTGTTGAGTGGGTGAGGGAATGTGTAATACACTGAGCAGTCAGTAATAGTGCTGACATAAGACAAGTATTGAGTGGGTGAGGGAATGTGTAATACACTGAGCAGTCAGTAATAGTGCTGACATAAGACAAGTATTGAGTGGGTGAGGGAATGTGTAATACACTGAGCAGTCAGTAATAGTGCTGACATAAGACAAGTATTGAGTGGGTGAGGGAATGTGTAATACACTGAGTAGTCAGTAATAGTGCTGACATAAGACAAGTGTTGAGTGGGTGAGGGAATGTGTAATACACTGAGCAGTCAGTAATAGTGCTGACATAAGACAAGTATTGAGTGGGTGAGGGAATGTGTAATACACTGAGCAGTCAGTAATAGTGCTGACATAAGACAAGTGTTGAGTGGGTGAGGGAATGTGTAATACACTGAGCAGTCAGTAATAGTGCTGACATAAGACAAGTATTGAGTGGGTGAGGGAATGTGTAATACACTGAGCAGTCAGTAATAGTGCTGACATAAGACAAGTGTTGAGTGGGTGAGGGAATGTGTAATACACTGAGTAGTCAGTAATAGTGCTGACATAAGACAAGTATTGAGTGGGTGAGGGAATGTGTAATACACTGAGCAGTCAGTAATAGTGCTGACATAAGACAAGTATTGAGTGGGTGAGGGAATGTGTAATACACTGAGCAGTCAGTAATAGTGCTGACATAAGACAAGTGTTGAGTGGGTGAGGGAATGTGTAATACACTGAGCAGTCAGTAATAGTGCTGACATAAGACAAGTGTTGAGTGGGTGAGGGAATGTGTAATACACTGAGCAGTCAGTAATAGTGCTGACATAAGACAAGTATTGAGTGGGTGAGGGAATGTGTAATACACTGAGCAGTCAGTAATAGTGCTGACATAAGACAAGTGTTGAGTGGGTGAGGGAATGTGTAATACACTGAGCAGTCAGTAATAGTGCTGACATAAGACAAGTGTTGAGTGGGTGTGGGAATGTGTAATACACTGAGCAGTCAGTAATAGTGCTGACATAAGACAAGTGTTGAGTGGGTGAGGGAATGTGTAATACACTGAGCAGTCAGTAATAGTGCTGACATAAGACAAGTATTGAGTGGGTGAGGGAATGTGTAATACACTGAGCAGTCAGTAATAGTGCTGACATAAGACAAGTGTTGAGTGGGTGAGGGAATGAGTGACAACTAAAATGAAAATATCACATGATCCACATGACAGGTGCAATGTGTCCGAACACGGAAGAGCCGAAGTCCCACTGTCATCGCCCACATATCTCTCGCCCACCCCATCTCTCTGTATTGTGAACAAATGGGGTCCCACGTGCTGGCCGCCCATCAGCCCCGGTGGACAGAATAGAGAAGGCATTTCCCCGGAGGATAGTAAAAGAGATGCGCTGGAAAAGCCACTCCATCTCGCGAAGCTCACACCTGCGGCTGGGCAGCTCAGCGCCTATGGTGGTGAGTAGGGAGGTAGCCCTAGGGCCAAGGACACCAGAAGTCTCCACTGCCAAGGGCACGACTGCAAACCTTTCGGAGAGCGACCGGAATTTGGAGAGTTTGCCCTTCTCAGTCCAAAGTGCAGCAGAACCTGGGATAGTTGCAGACTGCACCAGCAGGATAGTACTTCCGTGACATCTGCAAAAATATTTACCTCTCTTACACACACACTGGCACACACAGTCACACACAGTCACACACACGCAGAAAGACACACTCATACAGACACACACGCATACATATATGCACACACAGACATAAACACACATGCACACACTTACATACACAGACAGACAGACACATGCACATACAAACACAAACTACCTGCACACACACATAAACACACATACAGACACACATACACAAACACACATACACACATATAAACACATATAAACACACACAGACACACAAACACACACACATATATAGAACAGCAGGTTAGGATATTTGAACACACTCCAGTTTAACATTTTAAAGATATCTTTCTCACAATAAAAGAATGTCAGTTGTATTATATTATATTGAAGTATTTAAAGAGGATATTGTTGAAATAACTACTGAATCGTTTTATTTTTGAATAAATAATTTTAGGAAGTCATTTCACGCTCAAATTATTATTCGTTACTCTCGAATAATTATCCACCCACGCATATTAATTTTTCAGATTTTTTTCTAAACCCCTTCACCCGCTCTTATTCCAACTCTTCGCCCGCTTATTAAATTTAATTTTTCTCCAGCGAAATTTTGTTTTAAGTGGTAGCATTCCTGCAACAATTAATTTTCTTTAGATATTAAAAAAAAAATATTATACATGACAAGAAATCTATAATATATATAATAAAATAAATAGGATGGTTCTCAATATGTAAACTAAACGACTAATTCTGGTTTACCCATTTAAACCGGCCATATCCGGCCAGAATTCTCTTACCTCTTTCTGTTCAAACCAGCCATAACCGGCCGCTCAAACTGATGTTACGGTATTTTTCTCAAAATAAGTAACAATAAAATCTCATAGATTCGATATTATGTGAGATAATTATGTGAGGTAAATCCTTTACCATGAAAAAACAATAGTATATAAAGAATAATGTAAATGCTAAAGGGTTAAAAAAAATTAACGGAAACAACCTAGAAAATTGCCTATTCCCACCCCCAGCTTATTCCAGCCCCTCCCAATTATTTGGGACCCGAGAGTACCCCGAGAAAGTTAAAACATTCATTCACCATTCACATTTAGATAAAGGCATCAGATGTAAACGTTTATTTTCCTTTACATAATTGTTTCTACTTTAGGCACAAGGCTAGCAATTACCCAGTGCATTACTGGTACTTTATTTTAATAGTTTCCGATTCAGGCCAACAATTTCGAGGAAGATGAAACTCGATTGAATCGACCTCAGTACGTTACAGGTACTTTATTTTATCGACCCTGTAAGGATGAAAGGCAAAGCTAACCTCGGCGGGATTTGAACTCAGAATGTAAAGGGCCGTAACTCTATGCCGCAAAATTATAGAAATAATGGTTTCTGATTTAGGCACAAGGTCAGCAAAAGTTTTGGGGAGAGGGGAAAGTCAATCAAATCGACCCCAGTGCGTTACTGGTAGTTTATTTTATTCCGTAAGGATGAACTTAGAACGTAAAGGGACGTAACTATATACCGCAAAACATTGTCCATCGCTCGACCGATGCTGCTAATCCACCGCCTTTAAGTTTCCCCTTTGAATAATAGTCCTAATTTATAGATGTTCGAAGTTTCTTTTTGTTTTGCAATTAATATTTTTGGGGACACTTCATCGTTTCCAGAGCCATTAGGAAGTATTTTATAGTGGAAATCAAGGATTTCCAAGTCAGAGTGCCATGTCACCTCTTAGTCACGCGAATATATTTAGTTTATAAATGTATATATGTACATATATGTGTGTGTGTGTGTGTGTGTGTGTGTGTGTGTGTGTGTGTGTGTGTGTGTGTGTGTGTGTGTGTGTGTGTGTGTGTATATATCATATGATGGGCAGGGTGGAGAAGTTCAGGTATCTCGGGGTTGTGTTCACGACTGATGGAGGCAGGAAGCTGAATTAAGTGCAAGAATTGCCGTAGCTGGTGCAGTAATGCACCAGCTTCAGCATTCAGTAATCAGAAGAAGGGAGGTAGATGTAAAAGCTAAATTCACAATCTTTAATTCGATATTCGTGCCACCCCTTACCTATGGTAATGAATCTTGGGTAATGACCGAAAGAATACGATCGCGAATACAAGGCCGAAATGGGGTTCCTCCAAAGGGTCTTTGGAGTAACGTTACTTGATAGAGTGCGTAGCTCATAGATCATAGAATCACTCCAGGTAGAGCCGCTACTTCTCCGAATTGAAAGATCACATCTCTGATACTAAGTGCATGTGGTTAGAATGTCTCAGGAAAGAATAGGGCAAAACCAACCGACAAGAGACCCAGGTTTGACTCCGAGCCAGATGGTTGGATAACATCCATGAGTTTGGCTGATCTCACTAGGAAATCCAGCCAGATTAGTTAGAGAAAGTTGCTTGTGACAGGACCCGCTTGAAGGGGTGTGTGAGGACTCTGCCCCGCACGACCCTCTCATGAATAAGTGAGAAGAAGAAGAAGAAGAAGAAGAAGAAGAAGAAGAAGAAATACGTATATTTGGTTTGTTTACATGTCTATATACTAATGATGTGTAAGAAGAAGAAGAAGAAGAAGAAGAAGAAGAAGAAGAAGAAGAAGAAATACGTATATTTGGTTTGTTTACATGTCTATATACTAATGATGTGTAAATTTACACACACATTTACGCAGTCTGAGTTAGTTCTATTCTATATATATACAGATATAACGTTATCATAAACTTTAGCAGCTAAGGGAACAACTTAAAATACATATCTCAACTAACTAACAACAAGAGCACTAATAATATGCAAATTAGTACGCCCATTTTAGGATACTGCTATAAGTGATAGGCCCGTGCGTATGTATTTGCTTGTGGTTGTTTAGATGCTGTACATATCTTCCGATGAAGAGCCGGTTTCTGGTGGAAGCGTGTGTGGGGGAGGGGGGGGGGCAGAAGAAGGAGATAAAGGGTAGTTGGGTGTAACCATAGAATATAGGAATTTGGCCATAGAAATTTAACTGGTCAGTGGAAAGCGGTGAATGTGGAGGTGAGTGTATGGGGAAGAGGGGTTTAATGAAATATTTTGGTAGGATTGGTGGAAGGAATATATATATATATATATATATATATATATATATATATATATATATATATATATATATATATATATACAATTATATGCCTATAGGCAAACATATACGCATACATACATCTAAAACCACATATACAGGTGGTATATGTAAATATATATATATATATATATATATATATATGCTAGCAGAAGTACCCGGCGTTGCCCGGGTGTAAGTCGACCTTTGGTCTGTTAGAATGTGTGAAAGTTACTTCCCGCGCATCACAGGTTCAAAACTTCGAACTTCAATTAAAAAAAATAGGTTAGTAGACACAGGTGTGTAATTTATTAATTGTAGTTACACAGTGTATCGTTGAAATTGTTCTCTGCACGACTGACGGAAGTCAAAATCGCTTGATATTGAATGTTCAGTTAATTTAAAGCAGGGTGAAAATGTCGATTACTTTCAGGGTTCTTTTTTTTTTACAATTTTTGCGCTCACATGTACAGAAGAAGAATTAAAAGGGCCTTTATCTTAACCGCGGCATAATGGCGAGTCTTTTGTGATAGTTTTCAAGAATATAGGACGTTCCTGTAAAAAGTTTTCCCATGTGTAACTTTGCCTTGTTTTTTTGCGCAAAGTCGAGCCCCGCTTCAGTTTTATTGATTTTTTACATTAATACGTGATCTCTGAAGTAGATTTGAGTAGCTAAAAACCTGTCCCGGTAAATTTGCTATAGGTGAAAAAAAGTTGATCAAAATTGTATCTAGGGTTATTGCCCTTTGCCACAGCCTCAAGCCTCGTCTGACGGGATGTTGGTGATTCCTCCGCCAGCGCTTGTTGGCGACGAAGGCGAACATCAGCAAGCCTTGTCGTACGTGATGTTGGTGACTCAACCAGCCGGGAAAGACGTCTATCAGCGAGTCGAGATTCGCGCTCAGCATGTGTTTCCTAGAGAAAATTAATTAATTCTACTGGTTAGCTAAGCCAATAGCAGTGTCAATAGTAAATGAGAAAAGTCTAACATGAACAAAAGGGAATCAAGGTAAGACAATAAATTTAATATAACTACGATTAGAATGTTGTAGTTGCTTAAAAGTGGTGACAGTTAGGATAAACGCAGTACTTGCTAACATTAAGGGAGAATATTGCATAAAGTATTAATCAATTGTGAATGAACTCATACTTGAGAACGCCTAATTCGTTGTCTCAAAGCAGTAGCTGTACCTTTTTTGGAGGTAAGTCTTGAACGTTTCCGTGTGGGCATAACGACGTGTAACGAAGCTGTTAGGTTAGAGAGAGGTGATTAAATACAGAGAGAGATGACACCAGATTCGTTAGCATGGTTACTGGTGAATGGGAAGGTTTGGAAATATGATTACAATAAATTGCACTTAAAATAATTAAATTTAATAAAAAAACAGCTCTGCGCTTTATACTCCGGTGAGCCTTATGTATAAATAATACAATGGTAATCAATCACGGCTCTAACAGAAGTAATAGTTCTAGACTAAAAGTAAAGAAGATAGCATTTGCCTGGTTGGCCTTACACGCCGTTGCGCGGACCTGATTTTAAATGATACGCCTTATATCCTGGTGAGCCTTATAGAGCGGAAAATATCTATTGGAAAAGAATACGAATTCATGACCAAGGTGTGACAAAATAGGCGTCTATACAGCGCCTGAAACAAACTTGTCCCAAACCCTAGGATTTTTCTCGTTAAGTATCCACCCAAAAGGAACCGTTTTTTAGTTACAAAAAATAACCAAAGTGTATAGTAGCTATATTTCTGACATATCATGCCAAAAAGAACAATATATTCAAAAAATGTTCTAAAGTACATCCAATCTCTCTTTTTGACCGATATCTTAATAAGCAAGTTATCGATTTTTTATTGGCTGTCAGTGTCTATCTGCATGCAGGTGTGCACGTGTGCGCAATTAATTGCAAATACGCTCATAACATTTAGTCGTAAGCAGAACAAAAAATGCCATTAGAGGTGGGCTAATAATGAAGACGCAAACCCTGGTGAACTTACGTTTAAACACCCGAAAAGTTACTCACTTCCTGTGCGAAAGACTGTATTATAAATTAAGTAATTTTTTAGAATCTTTTGTTTAAAAAAGGAAAACATTGGTACGACGTAACATTTTTTACAACTTTGTATGTGTACAATACAACTTGGTCAACGTATTATTTAGTAATTTTTTTTTCAAAAAGCATGATTATTTAAGACTGCTTGAAAATTTACTCACAGCTTTTAGCATCACAAAAGACACCATTAAATTTGGTTCCCTTTTCAGATAGGGATAATACTGTATTTCCACTTGAATAAGGTGGAATATGAAAAGATAAACTCTTTAATGGTCGGTCGTTTACTGAGACAGCTGGGAAGACATGCAGCTGGCCGTCCAATCAATAACGCACGTCCTTATATGGGCATATGAAATTTATTTTTATTGCGCCAGATGTAAACTAAGAGTTCTTGTGTTCGAATTCACATAAAATTTCATTGGAATCGAAAAACATTCTGTCATAGGGCCCGATTATCGATTTTTCGAAAATTTCAAGTAGCCTATTCCACTCTACGCGTTGAGTTTTATATATGTGTGAGGTTTCATGAAAATTGGATGAACGGTGTAGCATGCAAGTTCGGAACACCAAACAGTGCATTACTGGTACCTTATTTTATCGACCCCGTAAGGATGAAAGGCAAAGTCAACCTCGGCGGGATTTGAACTCATATTTTGGAATATTAATAATAACATTCGATTCGTTTGCAATTATGCAAACAAGCCTCATTTTTAAAGCCATGTCAGTAGAATGAGCCCCTCATTCTTGCTCTTGTGTTGGCATGTAAACAGAACTGCAAACACTAATGTTTCTGGGCATCCCCCTTCATCAGTAGAGCTCACTGTTCACCTGCCAAACTGTCAGAGCTAGTGAAAATATATGCTATTTTCAAAAATACACAGTGACTGATCGGCCTGATTTGCATATTAGCAGATTGTCTGATCAGTCAGATCTGCATATTAGCATATCCACTGATCAGCCAGGTTTGCATATCAGCAGACTAGCCAGTCAGTTTCCTGTATACGAGCGATAAATGGCCGGCTTTGCCACATTCAAATAAGAAAAAAAAAAATTATCGCTCTACACGGCTGAATACAATAAATGTAATCTGAGTTTTTCGAATATTAATAATAACATTCGATTCTGGCTGATGTAAAAAAATGTTTAAAGAGTTATAAAATTATAAAAGTTTTTAAAGATGTATATATATATACATAGGCGATGAGATACATGAACACGCATGTAAACATAAACATATGCATGTAAACATAAATATATGCATATAAATATACATACTCACACATACATACGCATACATGCACAAATACAGACGCACGCACACGCACATACATATATATGCGCACACACGCACATACAAACCCATACAAACCCATACACATGAACGCCCGCACAAACATATATAAACATTCATACATACACACATAAATACATACATACATACGTACATATATACATACACAGATACATACATACATATATACATACATACATAATACATACATACATAAATATATATATATACATACATAATACATACATACATAAATACATACACACATACATACACACCCGATTAAGAAAGATCTGGTCATCGGAACCCTCTGCGCAAAACAAAACAGTGGCTCACAATGTGTTTGCTGCGCCTGTCCTAACACCAACTTTTGGAATACTCAATTGGACGATAGACGAAATCCGAGCAATTGATGTTAGAAATCAAAAAATACTAAACAACACCGGAAACTTCCACATCAACAGTGACATAGACCGCCTTTACTTGAAACGTAAGCAGGGAGGCAGAGGCCTAACATCAGTCCAGACAACATTTGAATGTCGCATCATATCCCTCCGACAACATCTACGGAACTCAAAGCGTAGGAGCCCGTCTCTCGAGCATGATCTTATCTGCATGAAACAGATAAGATCATGAAAGTTGGGAAGGAAATCCTTGAGAGGTATTCCCTGTGTGATAATCAAAAACTTACACCCAGGAAAGTCGCTCAGCAGTATCGCAGTGAATCCATGGATGAAAAACTGCATGCTTATCAGCAAAAAAATCATGCATGGATATGTTGCTAGGAAGCTCCAGAGTGAGAGTAATATAGATAAGGAAAGTAGTCTATCTTGGACCAACAACCGCTATATTGGCTCCCACTTTGAAGGATACGCTTTTGCAATCCAAGAACAGGAAATCAACACGAAATACCTGATTCACAAAAGAGATAGGGATGCAGGCAAAACACCTAGATGTGATAACAAGTGCAGACTCTGCAGAATTAACATCGAAGATGTCACCCATGTCATAAGCAGCTGTCCAAAGATATCACGGTACTATCTACCTATGAAGCATGATGTAGTGGCCAAAACACTGTGCAATCCGTAGAAAAGATAGCCCCGATAATAAACACATTAAAAGCTACAGCAATGTGAAAGACATACATATACATAATATGAAAGAGTACTGGTGGAATGTTCCAGTAAAAACCCCAATAAAATGCAGGCATAACAGACCAGATATTATGATATGGGACAGGGAAAAGAAGGCATGCAGAGTAATGGAAATTAGTTGCCCAGCAGATGCCAATATAATATCAAAGATTAGTGAAAAGGAGAATATTTATGCAGAACTGATGAGAAATCGGCAGATACTCCACCCTGATTACACCTTCAGATTTATGCCTGTGATTATTGGGGCACTGGGGTATGTTAGTGACTGCCTCAATACAAATCTTGAGAAGCTGGGCTTCACGGGAACAGAAAGAACACAACTAGTTAGGAAATTACAAGTACAATCCATTAATGGAACAGTAAAAATATGTAAAACATTCCAAACATTTTGCATCTAATAACTGCATATACACATGTACAGATACAAAGCATATCCACATGCACACATACAACTCAAAACATACACATTCACACATACAATAACATCCATGCCTACACATGCATGCATGCATACATATCTACCTAGTTGATGTTGTGTAAATTCCAATGAATCTTGTGTCTGTTAGAAACCGACTCTCTCTCTATTGGTAAAAATTTGTGAAATTATAAAACCAGAAGAACATAATACATATATACATACATACATACATACATAATACATAAATACATAAATACATACATACATATATACATAAATACATACATACATATATACATACATACATAATACATATATACATACATACATACATACATACATACATACAAAGAACAGGTTGAGAGCTACTGGAGATCTGTATGGGAAACGGATGACGGATTCAACAGACAAACTAAATGTTTAAAAGAACTGGAACAGGACTACTGCCAACATGTCCAGACAAAACAATATGACATAGATGGGTCAATACTGGAAACAGCTCTACAGAAAATGTCGAATAGGAAATCACCAGGCCCAGACCTCATTACAGGATACTGGTTGAAGAATTTCACTTTCTATCGGCAAGATCTCATATGGCTGTTTACAGAAACCATTAAAGGCACACAAGAACTGCCCAGATGGTTATCAACTGCCACTACTCTCCTCATTCCCCCAAATAGCCAAACCACCCTTGCTAAAAATTACCGCCCAAAGCCTGCCAAAACATCATGTATAAATTATATAGTGGGTGCCTTAACCTGTTCTTACAGGATCACTGTGCTACCAACAACATCATAACACCCGAACAAGCTGGTGGAAAGAGGGAGGTGTGGGGTTGCATAGATCACCTACTAACTAATAAAAGGATTCAAGAAAAAACAACAAAGAATCGCAGAAACATGACTGTGGTGTGGCTGGACTATCAAAAAGCATTTGATAGTGTACCTCATGGGTGGATTATTAAGGCTTTACAGTTAGCCAAAGTCCCACAACCACTGTTAGCTGCTGTTGAACGTCTGACCAAGAACTGGTACACCAATTTGATCCTTAGAGGTGAGAAGGAGCAAGTTAAGACTGATAAGATACATTACCAGAAGGGCATCTTTCAGGGTGATAGCTTGTCAGTGCTTCTCTTCGTTCTCTCACTAATTCCACTATCCTACCTACTCAGGAAACAAGGTGGACAAAGAAGTGGGTCCAGAAGTATCTCCTAACTTTTCTTTGTTGATGACCTGAAGTTGTATGGGCCAAATATCAATGACATCAAGAAACTATTGGACCTCATTACACAATTTTCAACAGACATCAAAATGAAATTTGGTGAGTCCAAGTGTGCATATTTGGCAGTAAAACGTGGAAGAGCTGTGCCCTCCTCTAGAAATCTAGAGATGAACGGACTGACAATACAACCTCTACAGTCAGGTGACAACTACAGATATCTTGGACAGGATGAGAATGTCAGATATGATGGACCCATAAATAAGGAGAGAACCAGAACTGAATACTTCAGAAGAGTAAAGAAAATATGGTCATCAGAACTGTCAGCGTACAACAAGTACATTGCCCACAATACTTATGCTGTGCCAATTCTAACGCCAACATTTGGCCTGCTGAACTGGTCATTGCAAGAACTAAGTGAGATGGATGTTAAAACTCGCAAACTTCTCAGTGTTACTGGGAACTTTAACATCAATGGTGATGTGGATAGGCTATACTTCTCACGCAAGGAAGGTGGTCGGGGTCTAAAATCCATATTAACATCATATGAGACCCGGATAGTAACACTGAAGCAACATCTTCAACAGAGGAAAAAGGTTGGCAACCATCTTGCCCAGGTTTATGAGCATGAAGAAAAAAGTATCATTAGGATAGCCACTGATCTGGAGGAGAAATATGGAATAAAGCCTGATATAAATCTCTCACCCAGAGAAATCGGAAGATCCTATTCAATGTTCAAACAAGATGAAAAAATTGACCAATTTACAGAAAAAGTTGTGCATGGATACTTGAGACGTAAAACACAGACCATAGAGGGGATAAACCACTCAAAAAGCCTGGCATGGAGTTCCGACAAGTTTATGACATCACACCTTGAGGGATATCTCTATGCAATACAGGAACAAGAACTCCCTACCAAATATCTTCTGCACAAAATGGGAGGGCCATCAGCTGACAATAAATGCAGGCTATGTAAAACAAAGATCGAAGATGTAAGCCATATTGTTGCCATCTGAGAAAGAATGTCACCTCGCTACTACCTCCCCATGAGACACGATGGGATAGCTAGAACCATCTGGAACGCACTTCGGAAAACAAAATTAAAAACAAACGAGGAAGAATATATTGAGACAGATGGCACTAAGGAATACTGGTGGAACCTGAAAATAAAAGAATTCCACCAAATTAAAGCACAACCGGCCTGATGTTGTTGTTTAGGACGACACATTGAAAACGTGTTCTGTTGTGGAGATCAGCTGCCCACTTGATGTAAACGTTGTCAGAAAAATACAGGAGAAGGAGGACATCTACGGACCATTGATGAGGAGTTTACAAATCCAGTATCCAAGATACACCTTTAGCTTCATACCCATCATTATTGGAGCTACGGGTTATATACCAACCCGCTTGGACCATTGTATAACTGAACTTGGATTTGCGGACAAAGAGCGTAGCTCCCTAATTCATAGTCTACAAATGGCTGCGATAGCTGGCACCTTCAAAATTTGCAAAACATTCTTGCGCTTCAAGGATGACAATTTCTTTTCTTTTACAACCTTGCCACCAGGAAGGTGGCCGGTCAAAAATATACTCGAAATTAAGAGAAAGAGATAACATAATACATACATACATAAATACATACATAAATACATACATAATACATACATAATACATACATACATACATAATACATACATACATGGCCGGTCAAAAATATACTCGAAATTAAGAGAAAGAGATAACATAATACATACATACATAAATACATACATAAATACATACATACATAATACATACATAATACATACATACATACATACATACATAATACATACATACATACATACATAATACATACATACATAATACATACATACATAATACATACATACGTACATATATACATAATACATAAATATATACAGACAGATATGAATATGAATATACAAGTGCTAGTTCATTCATACATATATGCGTGGAGCGGGTGGGTGTATGGGAACTGTGGTGATGGTAGGGAGAAGATGGAGTAGTAGTGGTGGTAGCGGCGGAGAATTAAAGAAGTGAATAATTAAAGAATTGGTGTACGGTAAAGATTATGGGAATATAATCTATGATGTTTGAGTGGTGGCGGGGTGGTGTTGATATTAAGTAGATAGATGAAATATAACTTACGGTGATATAACTACAATGAAGGTTAATAATATTATGGGATTATATATAATGACTGGTGAAGACGTGTGGCTGAGTGGTTAGAGAATTGGGTTCACAATCTTGAGGTTGTGAGTTTGATTCCTGGAAGGGCGATGCGTTATGTCCTTGAACAAGATACTTTACTTCACGTTGCTTCTTCTATCTGGAGTTGCGACCGATAGATAGTATTAGCAACTGGAAAGACCAACGGAAACATTGTTTCCTCGGTCCGATTTGACGAAAGTTGATCGATCCTAAAATAGTGATGGTATGGATGTGTGTACGTGTGTACGTGTGTACGTGAGTGTGTGTGTGTGTACGTGTGTACGTTTGTACGTAAATGCGTGTGTGCGTGTGTACGTGTGTGCGTGTGTACGTGTGTACGTGTGTACGTGTGTGTATGTGATTGCGTGTGTATATGAGTGCGTGTGTACATGTGTACGTAAGTGCGTGTGTACGTGTGTACGCGTGTGCGTGTGTACATGAGTGCGTGTGTACGTGTGTGCGTGTGTACGTGTGTACGTGTGTACCTGTGTACGTGTGTGCGTGTGTACGTGAGTGCGTGTGTACGTGTGTGCGTGTGTGCGTGTGTACGTGTGTACGTGTGTACCTGTGTACGTGTGTGCGTGTGTACGTGTGTACGTGTGTACGTGTGTGTATGTGATTGCGTGTGTATATGAGTGCGCATGTGCTAGGTGCACATAAGTTATAAAAAACGTAATGAAAAATAAAATTGACAATGACAAAAATGCAAGAAAATATTAGAAAATAATATAATTTAAAAAAAATTAAAAAATTAAAATTTAAAATATAAAATTATTATCAATAAAAAATTAAAAATGAAAACTTATTAAAAAACTATTAAAATTGATTTTTAAATGTAAAAAGCACGAGCACCACGGACATGGCTTTTTAGTCCTGCTAGGGACTTATCTATGGCCATAGCTATTGTGTGATAACATACCATAGCTACTGTGTGATAACATATAGCTATTGTGTGATAACATACCATAGCTATTGTGTGATAACATACGATAGCTATTGTGTGATAACATACCATAGCTATTATGTGATAACATATAGCTCTTGTGTGATAACATATCATAGCTATTGTGTGATAACATATCATAGCGATTGTGTGATAACATACCATAGCTATTGTGTGATAACATACCATAGCCATTATGTGATAACATATAGCTATTGTGTGATAACATACCATATTTATTGTGTGATAACATATCATAGCTATTGTGTGATAACATACCATAGCTATTGTGTGATAACATATCATAGCCATTGTGTGATAACATACCATAACTATTGTGTGATAACATACCATAGCTATTATGTGATAAAATATAGCTATTGTGTGATAACATCATATCTATTGTGTGATAACATACCATAGCTATTCTGTGATAACATACCATAGCTATTGTGTGATAACATATAGCTATTATGTGATAACATATCATAGCTATTGTGTCATAACACACCATAGCTATTGTATGATAACATATAGCTATTGTGTGATAACATACCATAGCTATCGTGTGATAACATACCATAGCTATTGTGTGATAACATATAGCTATTGTGTGATAACATACCATAGCTATTGTGTGATAACATAGCTATTATGTGATAACATATAGCTATTATGTGGTAACATATCATAGCTATTATGTGATAACATTTTGTTATGCGAGTTACCAACACATCGTTTCTGAAGCCATGCACCCTTGTCCCCACTATGAGGGTATGCTACTCATACTCCACGTATATTATATTTTACATATGATTATTTGGAAAGAGTTGGGGCTCACTGGGATGATGTCAGTTCTGCACTTGTTGATCACGGTCCAACTATTGTGCAACCCTAGGTTATAATGCCATCTATGTGTATATAGCGTGGGGTTAACTATTAGACATGGCAACTACGTGTCTATATCACCAAGGGAAAAGAGCATCATCAAGGTTTCTTTTTTTAGTACCAGATTTATGATGGTGCAAACGATGCAGCTAAATTAGAGCCACATAAAGGGAAGTCTACAATAAAAGATAACACCACCCGCACACACGTACATACACACACACAGAGATAGACAGACACACGCACACACAGAGACAGACAGACAGACACACACAATATCAATAACGAGCTACCTACAGCTATACCACATAAAATGTAAAGAAATCTCATTTGTCTATTGCTAAGAAATAGGAAGCAACACAGATTTTCACCTGATTCTTTCATCATCCAAACACACAATTAGCATTTGGTAGTTTCTCATGTGAACATGTTAGAATTTCTTCCACAATTCTCTACAGTAACTCTTCTGTAATGAATTATGTCATTTCTGAGCCAATTCTATATTATGTTATAGTTCCCATGATAAGGATACATTTGTGAAAACATTTGTATTCTTTACGCTAAAATTGTATAAAGTCATTAAATGCATAGCCAGCTATGTACAGATCCTAATAAAACATCAAGCGGAGCAAATATTTTCACAGACTCCCAAGATAATGACTTTACCCAGACATCTCAGTCGAAACATAGTAAAATTCCCAACAGGAACAACCAAGCAACAAGACATGATGGATACATTATCTAAACTATACAAGCAGATTTATTTCACCAGATTAATTTTAATTATAACAGTTATTTTAATGTTGGTCTCGATTGGGTATGTAGCCGGATTATTTGGAGACGGTTACTTCCGATAGGACCCTCTGGAAGGCGTGTCTGACGACACTACCCACAGGATTCTCACAGGAATAACCGGGCGAAGGTATGTCTGAGGATTCTGGCTCTACGACTCTCTCAGGAATAAACAGGCAAATAATAATAATAATAAGACGACGATGACAACGATGACGATGGCGAAGAAGAAGAAGAAGAAGTTGTTCTAGTTATAAATGATTTGCTCATATTGTTTACTGTAATTAAAAAAATAAACTTTTTTTTTAGAGTTATAAGCTGGAAAGGAATTGTCTGAGTCGAATGTCGAATAGAATGTTTTCTGGTATTTGTTCCGGCTCCCTGCGTTCTGAGTTCAAAACCAGCTGAAGGCAACTTTGCCTTTCATCCTTTCGAGGTCGATAAAAATGTACTAGACCAGTACTGGAGTCAATTTTTCCTCTATACCTATCTCATCTCTCCCTCCCATCTCTCTCTCTTGCGCTCTCTTCTTCTTTGGAAGAAATTGTCTGTTCAAACCCGGAGAAGAGATGGGTTCCGCAAAGTTTGAAATGCCCAAGACTGGAGATATATCACCACCACGGCTCTACGACTCCACCAGAAGTTATAGGAGGTTCATACATACATACAAAGTTATACGTAGGACTTTTTGTCCAGATGTGTTAAAATCATAAGGACACCGTAGTGACATACTTAGATATTTTAAACATGGCGAAGCCCATCTCATCTCCAGGTCTAAACACACCAGATCTCTTACATAGACATTTTTTCCAATTCCATCCCGCCCGTCCCCTCAATCTATTTTATTTTAAGAAAAAAGAGAAAAAACTAAACATTAAAATAAAATAAAAATAAAAAAAGAGAAAAAGGGGATATTGGGGGGGGGGGGGGGGGGGGGGGGGGGGGGAAGATTATGTCTAAGAAAAAGAAAAGGAAAAAAGGGAAGCTGCAAAACAGAAGTTTCTCTTGTTGAATATTTTTGTAGCTTCCATGTACTCAAGGATTTTGTTTATATTTGGTAGACCTCTTATCATGTATTGAACTTCAAATTTTGGTAGTTTTTTAAAGATTGATTTCAGCATGGCCTCTCTCCCCCCCCTCTCTCTCTCTCTCTCTCTCTCTCTCTCTCTCTCTCTCTCTCTCTCTCTCTCTCTCTCTCTCCCTCTCTCTCAGACTGATAGATTCTACTTTGGAACATATGCCAAAGAGTTCCTGGAGAGTCACCACAAGAACACAGAGGTGAATCTCAACGACCTGTTCTTGGTAGAATGTAATGTAAAGTTATATGTCATGTTCGAAGCCAGCTTAGTATTTCTTTATTTGCATTACTCAATGATCGATAAGTTTTGTATGTTGTCAAATCTGGTTGAGAAAGTTGGGGATTGAAATTTGTGACCTTATCTCTGGATTCTTCCCAAAATGATTCCCACCCTTGACTAATTATATGCTTGCTAAATGACTTTACCTGTGAACGATTTGGGATAGAGTCTATATCTATTATTTCCCTTTGTGATCCCTCTTTTGCTAATTCGTCTGGTTTCCTATTTCCTCTAATATCTGTATGACCCAGTATCCAAATCACTGTTATATATATATATATATATATATATATATATATATATATATATATATATATATATATATATATATATATATATATATATATATATATACAGCATATTCGAAGTTCGATCAGCAGCTAAGCCAACGAATGCTTCAGCAGTGCATCCAAGCACTCGACGAGGAATAGACCTCAGAGTAATAACATACAGTTTAAAGGGCTTTGCAAATTGAAAATAGCGACCGCTAATTCAGCCGCGTGATCTGTAGCAATGAAAGAACTGACGAGTGAGAAAAGGAAATACACACACACACACACACATACAGACACATATATATATATACATATAAAAATATACATACATACATACATATATGCACATATCTGTATATATAACATACCTGGACCATCACTTGGAAATTACTGAATATCCAAGTAAGGTTTCTGTAAATCCGAAATCAACAAAAGCTGCTTGTGGTGTATACAAGTTAGGTTTCTGGAAGATCGAACAGAGGAATTTACTTTCTCAACAGGCTTTCGTTCTAACCCAAAACCCGGTGTGGAGCACATGTTACTCCAAAGGGAGGTAACCCCGGTTTCTGGAGGTCAATTCAAAGATTATGGGCAATGGAAAAAATTCCATACACAAACTGAATTAAGCACTTAACCAGACCGTTATTAAACAAACTTATTATTAAACTATATATATATATATATATATATATATATATATATATATATATATATATATATATATATATAAACATGTATGCGTGTGTGTATGTATGGTATGAATATAGCACTAGGGAAAACAAGGCAAGATTTGTTGATATTCGAGGAAACAATTATTACACAATAGTGTCTAACACGTGTTTCAACGTAGTTAAAGACACTATTGTCTAGTAAATATATATTATTATATTTTGAGATTGTCATGTTGCCAATATTGCCAAAAGAAAGAAACCCACGCACCATTTAATTATCACATTATCTTTATTGTTATCGTTCGTTATTCATTCGTTTGTCAAAGTTCTCTCGTCACAGATTCTGTGACCTTCTCAATGACTATCTGTTATACATATATATATATATATATATATATATATATATATGTATATACATATGTATATACATATGTATATATATAATGTATATATATATTAGTACAGTTAAAAGCTCAAGCAATGAATTTCTCCTTTCATCCTAAGCGGGATCATCTGAAACTGAGAAAAATCAATCTGTAGATGGATTAGTAAATACTAAAAAAAAAAAATTACGACTATGTATTGCCGTATGAAAACAGGAAGACATAACAATAGCGCGTGAGGACGTTTTCTTGAGATAAGCGAAATATATGTAAGGATAATTACATCGTTATGTTGAGTGGGAAGAACAAATTCTTGCTATAAAAAAATCAGGTGACTAATATTCTTTTTAGAATAGCCGAATAGTTTCCAGTTACCATATATGGAAAATGATATTAATAGTAGTAAAATGATTAAGCATAAACATACTGAAGGTATTAATAATAGTAAAAAATAATAATTGTTTCTACTTTTGGAACAAGGCCAGCAATTACCCAGTGCATTACTGGTACTTTATTTTATCGATCCCGTAAGGATGAAGAGCAAAGTTAACCTCGGCGGGATTTGAACTCAGAATGGCAAGGGCCGTAACTCTATGCGTCAAAGCATGGGTCCAACCCTCTACCGATACTGCCAATCCACCAATAATGATAATGAAAACAATAACAGTAATATTTTCGGGTTTAGGCTCATTTATAAGTATGTGCTGACCGGTGTGGATGTATGCGTTAACGAAAATATAGTGTATGAGAATTATATGCTGAGCACTAACTTCAGGATAGGTAATTTAGCTAAGTTAGATGCAGTGAGTTTGTCTGAGTGGTTGGGAGTTGTGGAATAGGATATTTTAATTGTGTTTCTATTAGATATCTTGTGATATTTGTGTGGTATTAGGAAATGCTTCCTAATTAAAGTAAGGACAGATTTAGCTAGTGGTGTGGTCACATCCATATTATATGATGGCTTATACCATATAATGGGTCTAGATCTATTTTTCTTTTAGTTTTTAAAGATCGTATTTAGTGCATTCTACCTTATCTAGAAATCCGTTCCGTGCTAGAGCTTCATTGTAATATATGGTAAAATCGGTGAATATATGCTCGTTAGCTGATAAACGAAAAAAAACATAAAGACTTTTTTGTCCAAATTTTTAGTTTTGCTGGCTGGCTGGCTGGTTAGAATGCTTACTACTGTAGTTTAACGTATATGTGGATAATATAGGCCGTTCGACATATTGAGTGTCACATCGAGGAAATTCACGACAGACAGATTGGCATCAAGTTGAATGGAAAGGTTGAAACTTTCTAAACATTTCAATAGCCCAGAGTCTGCATTTAGTCATAGTCAAAAGACCATCATCACGTTACATGTCACCACTTACATAATGGAATTCATCCAAGATGGAAAAGAATAAAAAATATACCAATAAGGTGTGTGACCTCCACCGAATCACTGGCACCCATTCTCATGTCGAAGTGGGTACTATTTGATTTTTAAAGCCAAATAGAGTTGTCGAAATCCATCACAGACTGACGAGCATTTAAGACGACATCAACCTCAAATCTGTAATCTCTGTGAGCGTTTTGGCGAAATTAATAGCTCTAAGATGTTGTAAGGTGATGGATGAATAGTAGTTGTTGATGTCGAATTGGATAAAACGGCAGTGTTCCTTGTTACATATGGCCTTGAACCAATCACTCCCCGCAAAAAGAATTATTCCACAAGGCAAAAGGGACCATGTATCTGTAATTTTGGGTATAATCCTATCGAAAATTCTTTTACGAAACTTACCTAAATCAGACTTAGTTGGGTTAATGAGCCGAATAGATGGGTTGTTATTGATCCTTCACAGTTAAATGAGGTGTACTAGGGTTCAAAGATTCAGTCCGGTCCTCGATATTAAGTTCCTAAAAGATTTTTAAACCAGCGTCGTTGATGACGTTAATAACATTCCGATCAGTTTTCCGGCAATCTCTGGTCACATCAGTATATAACGATTGATGGTAAACACTCCTCACGATTTGGTATGGCTTACCGGTTTTATCGGAGTGAACATGCACTTCATTAGCAGCCTTTATCCGCCGCATTTTATTCAAATGCTGTTGGAAGGAGTTGCTTCTCTTTCGAAATTTGGTACTCCATATGTATATATATATACACACACACACACACACACACACACACACACACACACACACACACACACACACACACACACACACACACACAAACAGACATACACCCCCCCACACACACAGATATACTAATTCTTTATAATTATCTCCAAATTATTTTGTTGAGCAAAAATTTGCCAAAACTGCTACTATAGTTCATAGTAATAGTTCGGCTACTGTCTTCTTAACACCCCACTCCTCACTGATTAACCTCGATGTCACGTGATTGATTCTTTTGAATTTGCCACCGACCAAGTAGGCAGTGATTTTTTTCAATGTCTTGGAATTGAGTCCACGCTTGCTTTTTTCCATCCACTGAATTATTTTTGTATAAGTTCCCTGTGTCCACGCATCGCCTGGGAAATTAGCTGAGAATAGACTTCCTGATGACGAAAGGCTTTCTCCATGGGTTCCATTCGGAAAGCATGTTTATTCCCTTTCAGAAACTAATTAGTTGGAGTGAAATTTTAGTAAGTAAGTTAATTTTTATAATTTTCTTATTTTACGTCTTTCATATAATTGTTCTGCATCCCCTTGCATTGAACCACAAAGTTACTAAGACAAAACCTATATATTTGGTAGCATAGGTATGCATCTGTATATATATGTTGGTAGATATACTAATTCTTTATATATATATATATATATATATATATATATATATATATATATATATATATATATATACAAGAATATATATATATATACAAGAATATATATATATATATATATGTATATATATATATATATATATATACAAGAATATATATATATATATACATATATATATATATATATATATATATAATATATATATATGGGGTGCGTGAAATCAGAAATTCCATCGTTGTTGCAGTGTTGGATCTCATTGGTGAAAGCTTCTTCACCAATGAGATCCAAGCAACAGCGATGGAAGAGGTATGTGAACCAGAAGGGAGACCATGTTGAAAAAAAACCCTCATTTGATCACAACCCATGAGAGTATCTTGGTCAGCCTATGAACCTTTCAGCCAACCGTCGTATTCATAGATACATACATATATATATATATATATGGTGGCTGCCAACTCGTTTTCGAGTACGGCCACTACTTTATATCCATGTAGGAGAACCCCTACCGATGCGCTGAACGAGTGTGACTCTTTAGTCCAGCCAGCGACTTGAAAACTCTATTATATAACACCTGCATGATATAACTCTATGATATAACACCTGCAACCCTGATGGTATCCAATGATATTGACTTGTTCTTCTTTCTGGTAAATATCATCTTGGTTAAGAGAGTGGGACTGGCTTTGTGCAGTGCCTTTGCTCACTATAAAAGCTTCATGGCACATGCATTGCTTTATATCTGGAGATCTCTCTGCACTTGTCGTCACATGGTACCATGGGCCCAACACTGTGTCAATAATTGTCACAGGTGTCGTGTTTGTACCAGAGTTTTCAAGTCACTGGCTGGACTAAAAAGTCACACTCGTTCAGGGCATCAGTAGGGGTTCTCCTACATGGATATAAAGTAGTGGCCGTACTCGAAAACGAGTTGGCAGCCACCATGTGTGTGTGTATGTATGTATGTATGTATGTATGTATGTGTGTGTGTGTATGTATGTATGTATGTGTGTGTGTGTGTATGTATGTATGTGTGTGTGTATGTATGTATGTGTGTGTGTATGTATCTATGTGTGTATGTATGTGTGTGTGTATCAGTATGTATATGTGTGTGTGTATGTATGTATGTGTGTGTGTGTATGTATGTATGTATGTATGTATGTATGTATGTGTGTGTGTATGTATGTATGTATGTATGTATGTGTGTGTGTGTGTATGTATGTGTGTGTGTGTGTGTGTGTATGTATGTATGTGTGTGTGTCTGTGTGTATCTGTATGTACATGGGTGTGTGTATGTATGTGTGTGTGTATGTATGTATGTATGTATGTGTGTGTGTGTGTGTGTATGTATGTATGTATGTGTGTGTGTGTGTGTATGTATGTATATGGGTGTGTGTATGTATGTGTGTGTATGTATGTATGTGTGTGTGTGTGTGTATGTATGTATGTGTGTGTGTATCTTTATGTATATGTGTGTGTGTATGTATGTGTGTGTATGTATGTATGTATGTATCTGTGTATGTATGTATGTATGTATGTGTGTGTGTGTGTATGTATGTGTGTGTATCTGTATGTATATGTGTGTGTGTATGTATGTATGTATGTGTATGTATGTATGTGTGTGTGTATGTATGTATGTATGTGTGTGTGTATCTGTATGTATATGTGTATGTGTATGTGTGTATCCTATCCAGCTTTCTCCAACAGACTTATTACAGCTAATCACTGCTTACAGAATTTAGATATACTTTAGATGACGTCATCAGGATTGCCGACTGAGAACTACTGCTGCTGCTGATGATGATGATGATAATCATAATGAATGATGGATATTGATTATTTGATAATGATGATAGTGATGATGATGACGACTGTGCTGCTGGTGGTGGTGGTGGTGGTGGTTGTGAAGGTGATAATGATGATGACGATGATGATAATTGTTTCTACTTTAGGCACAAGGCCAGCAATTACCCCAGTGCATTACTGGTACTTTATTTTATCGACCCCGTAAGGATGAAAGGCAAAGTCAACCTCGGCGGGATTTGAACTCAGATCGTAAAGGGACGTAACTATGCTGGAAAGCATGGCGTCCGACCCTCTACCGATACTGCCATTGTTTCTGATATAGGCACAGGGTTAAGACTAAGAGTTTTGGAGGAGGGGTAAGTCGATTAAATCGACCCCAGTACGTTACTGGTACTTTATTTTATCAACTCCGTAATGACGAAAGGAAAAGCTAACCTCGGCGCGATTTGAACTCAGATCTATGCCGCGAAACATAGCGTCCGACGCTCTACCGATACTGCCAATCCACCGCCCTGCTGATGATAATAATTATGATAATTATAATAATTCTTTTTTGCTTTTTTGTTGTAACTACTGTTGTTATGTAACCCATGATCAGCTTTGATCAGTCCAACATTACAAGCCCTAATCTCTTCTTCAGGCCAACGAGGCAATTCTGGATTCGGGCCCGGTTGTTGACGCTGAATCAATGGCAATAAGCTGGACCATACAGAGCAGAAAGTCCAGTTATCACACCTACGGCAACAAAAGCTATTCGAGGCTTTCTGCCATGAAGAGCTGAAAAACGGAAGGACACTGCAGCAATAGCACTGGGGTCGATTTAATCGACTTTCTCCTCTCCTGAAATTGTTGGCCTTGTGCCTAAATAAGGAACCATTATCACTCTGTCACACAATGCAAATGGATAATACACCAGGGTATTTAGTAATCAGTCAATTCACAACCTGTATCGTATTTCCAGTCACTTTAAGAAGTCTTTAAGTTTTAATGGGATTGACCCTAATGTCTCCATGATCACAACTGGTATCACTTTCACATTACCTCTCTCATTTCAAATAGTCTTGACAGCTCCACTTTCAATTCAGAGTATTTGGTGATGTTTTCAATCTCCTTACTCGCAATATTCGTGTCATTTGGTATGACAATGTCAATGATCTGAATGTATTTGTTTTTCTTGTTCAACATGTCAATTTCCAGTCAGGGATGCTCAATTACTCTATCAGTTTGAAAATCATAATCCCAGAATATCGTTGCTTTCCCATCCTCCTACATTACTTTACAAGACATGCTGACACCAATTCTGTATGACTTCATATTGGTATTTACGACCCAGAAACCAACGAAGGTATAGACAGACTTTATCATGGCGGCACTTGTATTCTTTTTACGCAAGGCTCTCACATCTACTTACTAGGTGGACCGCATTGTCCACATTCTTTCCTGTATTTCTGGGTGTCAGAGGTTTTGTAGATGTTATATTTCATCCAATTAATAGCAAGAGCATAGCCCTGTACTGCAACTATAAGGCCCTTCAATGGTACGCTTCAAACCTCCTTGGTTAAGCCATGTACACGATATTGTTTTATCCTTGATATCCTGTGCATTTCTCTCAAACTAACCATGCATGCTCATTTCTAGAAGATTTTTTCTTTTCTCTTCTGTTTTTGGTTAAACTCTTCGCCACTGTTTATCAAATATTCTACAAGTGTTCTCCTTCCACTCCTTATACAATGATCCATATTGAAGAGGCCTCTACACCATTCTTTCTCTTCATGTATAGTTTATTAATATTTTCTCTAGGGTATAAACCTCCGTTCAATGATATTAATTTTTTCGTTTTTCTATCCAATTTTGATATTTCTTCTTCAGTCCGACTGAGAATGGACACACTATATCTAACTACTGAAATTGCTCAGATATTCATTGCTGTGACCAGATTTCTTGCATTCAAGTTGAATTTTAAAATCATTTTTAATCGTTATATTAGTCTCTAACCTTTTCTTTCATTTCTGCGTGCAAAATATCATCTAGCTCTAAGATCCCCAAATATTTATAGCCACTGTCTTCTGGTTCTTCCATGGTTTCTCCCGCTGTCAGCCAGAATCCACTACAGGCTGCTTTCTTCCCTCTTTTCATGTTGAGTACAGAGCATTTGGAAATCCCAAATTTTATACCAATGTCACTGCTATATATCTGAACTATTTTAATGAACGAGTCTATTTGGTTTTCAGATTTCCCAAACAGTTTCTGGTCATCCACAAACAGAAGGTGGGTTATGAATGACCCTTGCTTTCCAAATTGGTAACCCATTTTTAGTATTCTGGGTGTGTGTTATCAGTGCTATAACAATAGTAACAGTGAGACTGAGTCTCCCTGGAAGATACCTCTTTTAATTTCTAATTCTGCCAGAAAGATGTGGCTTGAGTATAATTTGGTTTTCTACTCTGATATAAAATTTGCGATGTCAGCAATACCAAACATCCTCAGACATTCACCAATCCATATCATATGACTTCTTAAAGTTTATCTAGGCTATAGACATGTTTGTGTGATGTTTCATACAATGCCTCAAAACTGTCTTATCAGTAACCAGGTGATCCTTGGTACCCTGGCTCTTCTGCCTACATCCTTTTGTTCCCTTCGGCAGAGCGTCAGACAACATACTTTATGTTCTGAGTTCGAATCCCGCCGAGGTTAGCTTTGCCTTTCATCCTTAGGGGGTCAATAAAATAAAGTATCAGTCATGCACTGGGTCGATTTAATCGATTTTCCCCTTCTCCAAATTTGCTGACCTTGTGCCTATATAAGAAACAATTATTATTATTTGCTGTATCGGTAGAAGTTCGGAAGCCATACTTTGCAGCATAGAGTTACGGCCCTTTATGATCTGAGTTCAAGTTCTGCCGAGGTTAACTTTGCCTTTCATCTTAACGGGGTCGATAAAATAAAGCACTAGTAATACACTGGTATAATTGCTGGCCTTGTGCCAAAAGTAGAAACAATTATTATTTGCTGTTGTTGTTGTTGTTTTTGTTGTTGCTGCTGTTTCCTTTGTTGTTGTTGTTGTTGTTGTTGTTGTTGTTACTTTTCTCTTAATCCTCTTATCTATTTTCTATGTCAACTATATACAGTTTAGCTGGTGACATCTCGTCGCTTGTGTAATCCGTGTAGTGGTGGTGTAGTGGGAGTGTAGTGGTGGTGGTGTAGTGGGGGTGTAGTGGTGGTGGTGGTGTAGTGGTGGTGGTGGTGGTGTAGTGGTGGTGTAGTGGTGTTGGTGGTGGTGGTGTAGTGATGGTAGTGTAGTGGTGGTGGTGTAGTGGGGGTGTAGTGGTGGTGGTGTAGTGGGGGTGTAGTGGTGGTGGTGGTGTGGTGGTGGTGGTGGTGTTAGTGGTGGTGTAGTGGTGTTGGTGGTGGTGGTGTAGTGATGGTAGTGTAGTGGTGGTGGTGTAGTGGGGGTGTAGTGGTGGTGGTGTAGTGGTGGTGTAGTGGTGTTAGTGGTGGTGGTGTAGTGATGGTAGTGTAGTGGTGGTGGTGTAGTGGGAGTGTAGTGGTGGTGGTGTAGTGGGGGTGTAGTGGTGGTAGTGGTGTAGTGGTGGTGGTGGTGGTGGTGGTGTAGTGGTGGTGTAGTGGTGTTGGTGGTGTAGTGATGGTAGTGTAGTGGTGGTGGTGTAGTGGGGGTGTAGTGGTGGTGGTGTAGTGGGGGTGTAGTGGTGGTGGTGGTGTAGTGGTGGTGGTGGTGGTGTAGTGGTGGTGTAGTGGTGTTGGTGGTGGTGGTGTAGTGATGGTAGTGTAGTGGTGGTGGTGTAGTGGTGGTGGTGTAGTGGTGGTGGTGGTGTAGTGGTGGTGGTGTAGTGGTGGTGTTGTGGTGTTGGTGGTGGTGGTGTAGTGATGGTAGTGTAGTGGTGGTGGTCTAGTGGTGGTGGTGTAGTGGTGGTGGTAGTGTAGTGGTGGTGGTAGAGTAATGGTGGTGGTGGTGTAGGTGTGAGGATGGTGGTAGTGTAGTGGTGGTGGTGGTGTAGTGATGGTGGTGTAGTGGTGGAGGTTGTAGTGTAGTGCTGGTAGTGTACTGATGGTGGTTGTGGTGTAGTGGTGGTGTAGGTGTGGGGATGGTGGTAGTGTAATGGTGGTGGTGGAAGGAATTAGGTAATGATCAACGGATCAATGATAATGATTATTATTATTATTGTTGTTGCTGTTGTTGTTGCTGCTGTTGGTATTGTTGTTGTTGTTATATATATATATATATATATATATGCATATTTATGTTTTGTAGTTCACCAATGGAAAGAACTGGCCGTTTAGTTAATCATGATGTAATAGTAGGAAAAGCACTCTACGTTATGTAAATCATCCATAGTTGATGTTGAATCCCGTGACTGGTAGGAGTTAAGTATTAATTTGATCAAAACAACCGGAGGTTGGACTGGCCTTATCCCTCTAAAGTTTTATTATTTAAAAGGTTATCACCAGTCCAGCCTCCTGTTATTTTAATCAAATTAATATTGTACATAATCACGTGACGGCCACCAACAAATAAAATGGCAGATAGCAATTTTGAGCCACTTTTTCTAATCACGTGACTGACATCAACCAGCAAAATTCCATTTTGAACAAATAACAATCAGAGCTACCTTTTTGTATAAATCAGAAAGAATTTTCTAACTCCAGTTAGATGCGAGACACCATAACAGAAACAATTTGGAACCAGTTTGAAACCAGTTTAGAACCAGTTTGGAACTGGTTAGACCATTACTCTATAGAGTACTCGATACTTGGGGTAGTAGAGTATGTATATATTATAAAAAGTCGGACCTCCGACGGCTGAGCTCTTGCCGTTTCAACATCTAATTCCAGACTCTTTATAATCTACCTATCTATCTATGACTCCCCCTCTCTCTCTCTAATATATATATATATATATATATATATATATATATATATATATATATATATATATATATATATATATATATATATGTATATATATATATATATATATATATATATATATATATATATATATATATATATATATATGTATGTATGTATGTAAAAGGTAAACAGAAATAACAACACAATCGGTACAGTATATGGAAAGGATATATTAGGTTAATAACGCTTGATATAGCAGGAAGAGGGTTTTAACGTTTCGGACGCTAGTCCTTCATCAGGAGAAAGAATGAGAAATAAGATAGATTGAGGGGACGGGCGGGTTGGAATTCGAAACAATATCTTTAGATAAAAATAACAGGTCCATCCATGTTGACATCTCTTGCGAAACTGATGGTGCTGGCGTTATATGTCAACATTAATGGACCTGTTATTTTTATCTAAAGACATTTTTTCTAATTCCAACCCGCCCGTCCCCTCAATTTATCTTATTTCTCATTCTTTCTTCTGATGAAGGACTAGCGTCCGAAACGTTAAGACCCTCTTCTTGCTATTTTAAGCGTTAACCTAATATATTCCTTCCATATACTGTACCGATTGTGTTGTTATTTCTGTTTACCTTTTACATACATATATCATTATCATCGTCATCATCGTTTAACGTCCATCTTCCACGCTAGCATGGGTTAGACAGTTTTGTTCCATTTGATGCGGGAATGGTCGGGAGACCATCTCTCGCTCGCACGGAAGCGTCTGTGGCAGGGTTTTTACAGCTGGATGCCCTTCCTAACACCAACCACATTTACAGTGTGGACTGGGAGCCTTTTCACTTGTCTCCTACACGACCACCTTACAGAGTGGACTGTTGTGTCATCGACACAGTGGACGGAACGGGAGAAGGAGGGTGGGGTTGGGTGTGCCGGTGAGGTGTACATTGAGTTAAGAGGTGCCTACTGACTGTAGGTTTGTATGCAATGGTAGTCGGGTCTTCTGTACAACTGCATGCCGCCAAAGGTCTTAATCCAGTGTCATTGTCTTAGAGAGGTGTAGGTTGGCAAGGTCAGCTTTTATCAAATCGTCCTAGGTTTTTCTTGGTCAACCCACTCCGCAGCTTCCATCAATTTTCATTGCCCTGCACTTTTTTTATACAGATGCATATAGCTGTCGTCCTTCATATGCATCACATGTCCATACCAATGCAAGCTCCTCTCCAGAACACAACATCTGATACCTCTTATGCTTAGTCTCCCTCTTAGTTCGTTTATGCTCTTTGTCTTTCGCGCACGTTACTATTACACATCCATCATTTCTTTCTAATCTACGCAGGTTTTCTCACATCTGAGAGATGTGAGAAAAACCACAAACCTTCCATCTCAACTCTACTTTTGAAAAGCAGAAGAACTGCGAAACCGGTAAAGGAACCAAATAAATATATATATTTTTTAAAAAAATAAGACCCCAGTTGCATTTTCGATTTCATCTTTTTTTCTTTATATATATATATATATATATATACTGTATACGTAACAGTGACAGCCGGAATGTATCTGGATCAGCTCTAACGAAATGCTAAAGAACAATATCAGCCGGTGTATTAGTCGACCAACCACCGTCTTCGTTGATATAAACTATATAGTAAGAATCACTGCATGTTAACCAGCAACAAGTGTTAAGCCCGGAAACGGATATGCGACGTAAACGAGGAAAACGGAAATAAAGAGGAGAAAAAGAAAAAAAAAATGAAAGAAAAAAGAGAAAAAGAGAATGATGAAAAGAAAGAATTATATATATATATATAATATATATATATATATATATATACATATATATATATATGGATATATATATATATATATAAATATTTATGCATACACACACATATATATATATATATATAATATGTATATATGTGTGTATGTGTGTATGCGCGTGTGATTGGGTATATATATATATATATATATTACTTTTTTCTTTTCGTCTTTCTCTTTCATTTTTCTTATGTATACATTCATACCGACACGAACGCACAAACACACACACACACATACACACCAAACACACACACACACACACCAAACACACACCACACACACACACACACACACACACACACACACACACACACACACACACACACACACACACACACACACACACACACACACACACACACATATAAGAATTAAGAAACAACATCAATATTGAAACCTAACTAAAAAACCTAAAAAGCTACCGTTAATATCTGAAGTATATCCGTTATAATATGGTTTTGTAAACTAAAATGTTCGCCAGGTCGAGGTCGTTAAAACCAGTTGTTTTCTTCTATTATGTTGCCTTGTGTCTTTGCAAGAAAACCCTGTTGGTTCCTAATATATTTGTATAAAGAATTGAAATGCTGGAGAAGAGCATATCAATTTCTTCTTTATTTTAGTATAGTAATTTAAATTATTTTATTAAGTTTTCATAATTAATTATGTTAATATATATTATATAAATAATTGTTTCTTCTTTTGGCACAAGGCCAGCAATTACCCAGTGTATTACTGGTACTTTATTTTATCGACTTCGTAAGGATGAAAGGCAAAGTTAACCTCGGCGGGATTTGAACTCAGACCGTTAAGGGCCATAACTCAATACTACAAAGCATGGCGTCCGACCCGCTACCGATACTGCCAATCCACTAATATATAAATAATGATAAAAAGTGGGGTAAGGAATAAAGAAGGGCAAATCAGTCAGTATAGGAAAGTAGAGGAAAGGACTATAAATACCATAAATGAGAAGAACAGGAGGTAAAAAGCTAGGTCTCTTTGGCTACGGAAGAAAGAAAGAGGAAAGGGGGGGGGGGGGTGTGACAGACTCTACACCTAGGTCGGGGCAGTGTTTCGGTTACGCCCCACGGACAAAACTGTAGAGGCATTTCCGCGGACAATGGCTTGCGACATCCGCTGCAACAGCCACACCACCTGGCGGGGCTCCTTCCTCAGACGGCCTACTGACGGTCCCGATTGTAGGTAGTCGATTTCAGAGAGTCGTTACAGCGCTGGATTTCAGGCGAATTTGCAGAGTCGCTTGGGCGTCGCATAAAAAATGCCTCGGTATCTGTTTTGGCTCACTGCACTCTGAATTCAAATAAAATGTACCAGTCCTGTACTGAAGGTAGATTCTTCCTCTATATCTCTTTCTCAACTCCTCCCTATCACTGTGAGATAGGCTGTGTTCTGACTTGGAGAGGGATGGACTCCACCAGGTTTTAAAAAATACCCCAGACACATCGTAAGTCTACGACACCATCAGGAATTATGTATCAATATAATACAAATGTATTTATTAATTAATTTATTTGTTGTTCTTCTTCTTCTTTGAAGTGGAGGATACTCGTTCGGCCGTCGCTTTCTCTCTATTTCTTTAAATGTCTATGTCTTGCTATTGAGAGAGAGAGAGAGAGAGAGAGAGAGAGAGAGAGAGAGAGAGAGAGAGAGAGAGAGAGAGAGAGAGAGAGAGAGAGAGAGAAACGAAAAAAGAAAAATAGAGGGAAAACAGGCAACAAAAGAATAAAAAATAAGAAAGAACTGGAAAACAAGGACAGTTAAAAAACTGCTAAATGGTAAGGGATATACCATCATGTAGGTTCTCGATAGGATTTGAAATCAGAATGTAAAGAGCCGTAATTAGAATATTAGTTTCCACAAGACTACATACACATTTTGTGGGGAAGCAGAAGCAGAGCAAACATACAGGGCGGTAAGCAACACCACAAGGCATTTTGACTGATCTCTCATGATTTAGGTAATTCGCCGCCTTGATAAAAAAATGGAAGTGGTATCACAGAACACACCGCCAAACACACAGACACACAGACACACACACACACACACACACACACACACATACACACACACAGACACACAGACACACATACACACATACACACACATACACACACATACACACAGACACATACATACACATATACACACCGCCATACACACATACACACACACACACATACACACACATACACACA
>OZ024743.1:65330740-65333240 GCA_964016885.1 Eledone cirrhosa
TACTGGTACTTTATTTTATCGACCCCGTAAGGATGAAAGGCAAAGTTAACCTCGGCGGGATTTGAACACAGACCGTAAAGGGACGTAACTATGCTGGAAAGCATGGCGTCCGACTCTCTACTGATACTGCCAATCCAGGAAGAATAGACCCTAGTATGGAACTGGTACTTTTTTTTTATCGAACTCGAATGGATGAGAGGCAAAGTTGACCACTCGCATACACACATATACTCAAACATTGTTCGCACACACATCCACGCACATATACACACAAATATAGTTTGCACATACATAGAGACACAACTATAGTTTGCACACGCATATACACACATGCATAAATATTGACACATACACAGTCCCATAAATACGGATATGCATTCCATAGAAAAAATGTATATGCATTTATATACATTGGCTCCCTACCTTTTTATCATCGTAGTGGACTATTGTATGCGCCTTGCACTGGAGAAACACCAGGACTCTGGCTTTACTGTGGCACCGGCTCAGAGCAGGAGAGTTAGGGCGAAAAAGGTATCGGATGCTGAATTTGCCGACGACATAGTTTTGGTGACAAATACAGTGAAGGAGGCAGAGGATTTGATGCGGGAGGTTGAGACTGTGTCGATGAGTTAGGGGCTGAGAATGAATGAGACTAAAACAAAATATCTGGTAGAGAATGTTGAGAAGCCAGAGGGGATCACTAATGTAGGCGGGAAGCCGCTGGAATTGGTTGAGGACTTCCTGTATTTGGGAGCAAAGATTGGGAATACGGAAGATGATGTGGTTGAGAGGAAGAGCAAAGCCTGGGGGGCGTGCCACAGCTTGAGATCGGTGTGGAAGTCGGACCTTCGTAGAGACCTGAAAATCCGCCTCTTCATTGCTGTAGTGGAGTCTGTGCTGCTGTATGGGTCTGAGACTTGGACACTGACCAAGAAACTCACTCAGATGGTGGATGGATGCTACACGAGAATGCTGAGGATGACTCTGAACATTAACCAGTATACACAGAGGATGAAAAACTCAGAGCTGTATGGGAGCATCCCAAGAGTCAGCTCAAAAGTGACACAGAGGAGACTGAGGTTAGCTGGACATGCTCACCGACATCCAGAGTTGACATTGCACTCAGTACTCCTTTGGGAGCCCCTACATGGACACACTAGAAGAGGAAGACCAAGGTTAACGTATGTTGATGCCCTAAGGGCAGACACTGGTCTGTTGGAGACGCAGGACATGGCAGCGATAATGAGGGACAGAGAGAGACCGCTGGAGAGAACTCGTCCATGGATCTCGGGAATTTTACCCGCCTTAGATATATATATATATATATATATATATATATATATATATATATATATATATATATATATATATACAAACATAACCATTCTATTCTCCATATATTTTATCATGTTTTTCGCTGTGACCATTCTTCTCTCCTCTTCTACCTACCTATTTCGCCACTTTCTACTCTCACCCCTCTTTATTCCCCTCCCCTTCTCGTTATCTACTCTTACCTCGCTTTCTTCCTCTCCCTTTCTCCCTCTCACTTTCACCCCCTCGTCTGACCGTTTAGTAGTTCTCACTCACAACTGCGGCGATCGAGCGTGTCTTGTTTTTCTCGACTACTCAGTCTCGAACTTCAGTTCTATTATCGAGTGGTCTTTGATTTCCTACCTATAGTTGCTCGCACATTGCTGGTTTGTGTTTTTTCGCTGTTTTGTTATGGTTTCTCTTTTCTTCTCCTTTGCTTTCCTTCCCCCCTTCCTTCGTTTTCCCAATAACTTATCCAGTTATTGACGCCCTGGGGTGAAGTGGTATCTTGTCTTTAAAGCGTAGAAATATCCTAGATCCCCAGTAGACAACTGATGAGGAAAACTCCCCCCCCCCCCCGTTCTTGCTTTCTCGGTATTCCCACTGCATTTTAAGTTTCCTTAAATAGCAACTACACAGCCATTTCTATTCTCTCTCTATATAAAGGCATATATATTAGTAATAATTGTTTCTACTTTTGGCACCAGACCAGCAATTATCCCAGTGCATTACTGGTACTTTATTTTATCGACCCCCGTAAGGATGAAAGACAAAGTTAACCTCGGCGGGATCCGAAGAGGGCTCGATAAGGATTATAACGTTTTTTGAAATATTTACTTCGGTCTCTACAGATTGATTTTTCTCAGTTTCAGAAGATCCCGTAAAAGGTGAAAGCAGCGATTCTTTGCTTAAACTTTAATCTGTTCACTATAATACATACATACATACATATATATACATATATATACATATATATACATACATGCATATATATATATATATATATATATATTTATTAAAATAACAGATTAAAGTTTAAGCAAAGAATCACTGCTTTCACCCTTAACGGGAAGATCCCGTTAAGGGTGAAAGCAGCGATTCTTTGCTTAAACTTTAATCTGTTATTTTAATAAATATTTGCTCTACGGTTCTTATATATTTGATATATATTTATCCTTATCGAGCCCTC
>OZ024743.1:65350740-65363240 GCA_964016885.1 Eledone cirrhosa
TAGAAGAGCTCAGTGACATGGCAACATTATAGAAGAGCTCAGTGACATGGCAAACACTATAGAAGAGTTCAGTGACATGGCAACACTATAGAAGAGTTCAGTGACATGGCAACCGCTATAGAAGAGTTCAGTGACATGGCAATACTATAGAAGAGCTCAGTGACATGGCAACACTATAGAAGAGCTCAGTGACATGGCAACACTATAGAAGAACTGAGTGACATGGCAACACTATAGAAGAGTCAGTGACATGGCAACACTATAGAAGAGCTCAGTGACATGGCAACACTATAGAAGAGTTCAGTGACATGGCAACACTATAGAAGAGTTCAGTGACATGGCAATACTATAGAAGAGCTCAGTGACATGGCAACACTATAGAAGAGCTCAGTGACATGGCAACACTATAGAAGAGTTCAGTGACATGGCAACACTATAGAAGAGCTCAGTTACATGGCAACACTATAGAAGAGCTCAGTGACATGGCAACACTATAGAAGAGCTCAGTGACATGGCAACACTATAGAAGAGTTCAGTGACATGGCAACACTATAGCAGAGTCAGTGACATGGCAACACTATAGAAGAGCTCAGTGACATGGCAACACTATAGAAGAGTTCAGTGACATGGCAACACTATAGAAGAGCTCAGTGACATGGCAACACTATAGAAGAGCTCAGTGACATGGCAACAATATAGACGAGTTCATTGACATGGCAACACTATAGAAGAGCTCAGTGACATGGCAACACTATAGAAGAGTTCAGTGACATGGCAACACTATAGAAGAGCTCAGTGACATGGCAACACTATAGAAGAGTTCAGTGACATGGCAACACTATAGAAGAGCTCAGTGACATGGCAACACTATAGAAGAGTGCAGTGACATGGCAACACTATAGAAGAACTGAGTGACATGGCAACACTATAGAAGAGCTCAGTGGCATGGCAACACTATAGAAGAGTTCAGTGACATGGCAACACTATAGAAGAGTTCAGTGACATGGCAACACTATAGAAGAGCTCAGTGACATGGCAACACTATAGAAGAACTGAGTGACATGGCAACACTATAGAAGAGCTCAGTGACATGGCAAACTATAGAAGAACTGAGTGACATGCAACACTATAGAAGAGTTCAGTGACATGGCAACACTATAGAAGAGCTCAGTGACATGGCAACACTATAGAAGAGTCAGTGACATGGCAACACTATAGAAGAGTTCAGTGACATGGCAACTACTATAGAAGAGCTCAGTGACATGGCAAACACTATAGAAGAGCTCAGTGACATGGCAACACTATAGAAGAACTGAGTGACATGGCAACACTATAGAAGAGTTCAGTGACATGGCAACACTATAGAAGAGCTCAGTGACATGGCAACACTATAGAAGAGTTCAGTGACATGGCAACACTATAGAAGAGTTCAGTGACATGGCAACACTATAGAAGAGCTCAGTGACATGGCAACACTATAGAAGAGCTCAGTGACATGGCAACACTATAGAAGAGCTCAGTGACATGGCAACACTATAGAAGAGTTCAGTGACATGGCAACACTATAGAAGAGTTCAGTGACATGGTAATACTATAGAAGAGCTCAGTGACATGGCAACACTATAGAAGAGCTCAGTGACATGGCAACACTATAGAAGAACTGAGTGACATGGCAACACTATAGAAGAGTTCAGTGACATGGCAAACACTATAGAAGAGCTCAGTGACATGGCAACACTATAGAAGAGTTCAGTGACATGGCAACACTATAGAAGAGTTCAGTGACATGGCAACACTATAGAAGAGCTCAGTGACATGGCAAACACTATAGAAGAGCTCAGTGACATGGCAACACTATAGAAGAGTTCAGTGACATGGCAACACTAAAGAAGAGTTCAGTGACATGGCAACACTATAGAAGAGCTCAGTGACATGGCAACACTATAGAAGAGCTCAGTGACATGGCAACACTATAGAAGAACTGAGTGACATGGCAACACTATAGAAGAGTTCAGTGACATGGCAACACTATAGAAGAGCTCAGTGACATGGCAACACTATAGAAGAGTTCAGTGACATGGCAACACTATAGAAGAGTTCAGTGACATGGCAATACTATAGAAGAGCTCAGTGACATGGCAACACTATAGAAGAGCTCAGTGACATGGCAACACTATAGAAGAGTTCAGTGACATGGCAACACTATAGAAGAGCTCAGTTACATGGCAACACTATAGAAGAGCTCAGTGACATGGCAACACTATAGAAGAGCTCAGTGACATGGCAACACTATAGAAGAGTTCAGTGACATGGCAACACTATAGCAGAGTCCAGTGACATGGCAACACTATAGAAGAGCTCAGTGACATGGCAACACTATAGAAGAGTTCAGTGACATGGCAACACTATAGAAGAGCTCAGTGACATGGCAACACTATAGAAGAGCTCAGTGACATGGCAACAATATAGACGAGTTCATTGACATGGCAACACTATAGAAGAGCTCAGTGACATGGCAACACTATAGAAGAGTTCAGTGACATGGCAACACTATAGAAGAGCTCAGTGACATGGCAACACTATAGAAGAGTTCAGTGACATGGCAACACTATAGAAGAGCTCAGTGACATGGCAACACTATAGAAGAGTTCAGTGACATGGCAACACTATAGAAGAACTGAGTGACATGGCAACACTATAGAAGAGCTCAGTGGCATGGCAACACTATAGAAGAGTTCAGTGACATGGCAACACTATAGAAGAGTTCAGTGACATGGCAACACTATAGAAGAGCTCAGTGACATGGCAACACTATAGAAGAACTGAGTGACATGGCAACACTATAGAAGAGCTCAGTGACATGGCAACACTATAGAAGAACTGAGTGACATGGCAACACTATAGAAGAGTTCAGTGACATGGCAACACTATAGAAGAGCTCAGTGACATGGCAACACTATAGAAGAGTTCAGTGACATGGCAACACTATAGAAGAGTTCAGTGACATGGCAATACTATAGAAGAGCTCAGTGACATGGCAACACTATAGAAGAGCTCAGTGACATGGCAACAATATAGAAGAACTGAGTGACATGGCAACACTATAGAAGAGTTCAGTGACATGGCAACACTATAGAAGAGCTCAGTGACATGGCAACACTATAGAAGAGTTCAGTGACATGGCAACACTATAGAAGAGTTCAGTGACATGGCAACACTATAGAAGAGCTCAGTGACATGGCAACACTATAGAAGAGCTCAGTGACATGGCAACACTATAGAAGAGCTCAGTGACATGGCAACACTATAGAAGAGTTCAGTGACATGGCAACACTATAGAAGAGTTCAGTGACATGGTAATACTATAGAAGAGGTCAGTGACATGGCAACACTATAGAAGAGCTCAGTGACATGGCAACACTATAGAAGAACTGAGTGACATGGCAACACTATAGAAGAGTTCAGTGACATGGCAACACTATAGAAGAGCTCAGTGACATGGCAACACTATAGAAGAGTTCAGTGACATGGCAACACTATAGAAGAGTTCAGTGACATGGCAACACTATAGAAGAGCTCAGTGACATGGCAACACTATAGAAGAGCTCAGTGACATGGCAACACTATAGAAGAGTTCAGTGACATGGCAACACTAAAGAAGAGTTCAGTGACATGGCAACACTATAGAAGAGCTCAGTGACATGGCAACACTATAGAAGAGCTCAGTGACATGGCAACACTATAGAAGAACTGAGTGACATGGCAACACTATAGAAGAGTTCAGTGACATGGCAACACTATAGAAGAGCTCAGTGACATGGCAACACTATAGAAGAGTTCAGTGACATAGCAACACTATAGAAGAGTTCAGTGACATGGCAACACTATAGAAGAGCTCAGTGACATGGCAACACTATAGAAGAGCTCAGTGACATGGCAACACTATAGAAGAGTTCAGTGACATGGCAACACTAAAGAAGAGTTCAGTGACATGGCAACACTATAGAAGAGCTCAGTGACATGGCAACACTATAGAAGAGCTCAGTGACATGGCAACACTATAGAAGAGCTCAGTGACATGGCAACACTATAGAAGAGTTCAGTGACATGGCAACGCTATAGAAGAGTTCAGTGACATGGCAACACTATAGAAGAGCTCAGTGACATGGCAACACTATAGAAGAGTTCAGTGACATGGCAACGCTATAGAAGAGTTCAGTGACATGGCAACACTATAGAAGAGTTCAGTGACATGGCAACACTATAGAAGAGCTCAGTGACATGGCAACACTATAGAAGAGTTCAGTGACATGGCAACGCTATAGAAGAGTTCAGTGACATGGCAACACTATAGAAGAGTTCAGTGACATGGCAACACTATAGAAGAGTTCAGTGACATGGCAACACTATAGAAGAGTTCAGTGACATGGCACGACTATAGAAGAGCTCAGTGACATGGCAACACTATAGAAGAGTTCAGTGACATGGCAACACTATAGAAGAGCTCAGTGACATGGCAACACTATGGCTCAGAGAAGCAGAGAACATTTTGAAATGTTAATTGGATCAGATTAAATATAAAAGACTAATAAGAAAATATGGAATGAAAAAAATATCATCAATAAAAATGAATAAACTGAAAAACAAAATAAAAAATACATGTCTTCAATGTAAACCGGCTCCCTGCCCCCTCCCCCCACTCACACGTTTACCTCTGCCCCCCCTCTATATATATATATATATGTTCATTAGCATCTTTGGATATTTGTGCGTATGTGTGTGTGTGTGTAATGCATCTATGATTATATATATATATATATATATATATATATATATATATATATATATATATATATATATATATATGTATATATATATATGTATATATATATATATATGATATGTATATATATATATATATATATATGTATATATATATATATGCATATGTATATATAAATACACATATATGCGTCTGTGATTACATATTTATCTATATGATATACATATGTATATATATATATATATATATACATATATATATATACATATATATCTATATAAATAGGTACATGCATACATACGTGCGTATATACCTACCTAGCTACCAACCTACATACCTACCTACCTACCTACCTACCTACCTACCTACCTACCTACCTACCTACCTACCTACCTACATACATCCTTACATACATACATGTAATGTTTGCTTGTGTATATAAATGTAAGTTTAAACACACACTGACATTTATATGTTATGGTTGTAGCGTCTCTGACCAGTCAAATTCCTCACGTCTAAGCAAAACCCCCGAAAAACACATTTCAATTAAAAAGACGCTAGGAAAGTCCTATAAAAAATAATCTATAAACTTATACAAAAACAAACTAAAGATTAAAAAGAAAGAAAATGGTATTATTTGTCTTGTTTTGTTTTCTATGTTTGTTCATGTCCGTATTTGTTAGATATGTATGTATGTATGTATGTATGTATGTATGTATGTATGTATGTATGTATGTATGTATGTATGTATGTATGTATGTATGTATGTATGTATGTATGTATGTATGTATGTATGTATCTTGGTTAAGAGAGTGGGACTCGTTTTGTGCAGTACCTTTGCTCATTATAAAAGCATCACGGCACAGGCATTGCTTTATATCTGGAGATCTCTCTGCACTTGTCGTCACATGGTACCATGGGCCCAGCACTATGTGTCAGTAATTGTTACAGGTGTCGTGTTTGTACCAGAGTTTTCAAGTCACTGGCTGGACTAAAAAGTCACACTCGTTCAGCGCATCGCTAGGGGTTCTCCTACATGGATATAAAGTAGTGGCCGTACTCGAAAACGAGTTGGCAGCCACCATGTATGTATGTATGTATGTATGTATGTATGTATGTATGTATGTATGTATGTATCTTTCTCTTAATTTCGAGTATATTTTTGACCGGCCACCCTCCTGGTGGCAAGGTTGTAAAAGAAAAGAAATTGTCATCCCTTGAATCGCAAGAATGTTTTGCAAACTTTGAAGGTGCCAGCTATCGCAGCCATTTGTAGACTATGAATTAGGGAGCTGCGCTCTTTGTCCGCAAATCCAAGTTCAGTTATACATTGGTCCAAGCAGGTAGGTATATAACCCGTAGCTCCAATAATGATGGGTATGAAGCTAAAGGTGTATCTTGGATACTGGATTTGTAAACTCCTCATCTATGGTCCGTAGATGTCCTCCTTCTGTATTTTTCTGACAACGTTTACATAAAGTGGGCAGCTGATCTCCACAACAGAACACGTTTTCAATGTGTGGTCCTAAACAACAATATCAGGCCGGTTGTGCTTTAATTTGGTGGCAGTTTTGATTTTGAGGTTCCATCAGTATTCCTTAGTGCCATCTGTCTCAATATATTCTTCTTCGTTTGTTGTTAATATTGTTTTCCGAAGTGCGTTCTAGATGGTTCTAGCTATCCCATCGTGTCTCATGGGGAGGTAGTAGCGAGATGACATTCTTTCGCAGCTGGCAACAATGTGGCTTACATCTTCGATCTTTGTTTTACATAGCCTGCATTTATTGTCAGCTGATGGCCCTCCTCTTTTGTGCAGAAGATATTTGGTAGGGAGTTCTTGTTCCTGTATTGCATAGAGATATCCCTCAAGGTGTGATGTCATAAACTTGTCGGAACTCCATGCCAGGCTTTTTGAGTGGTTTATCTCCTCTATGGTCTGTGTTTTACGTCTCAAGTATCCATGCCCAACTTTTTCTGTAAATTAGTCAATTTTTTCTTCTTGTTTGAACATTAAATAGCCTACATTTATTGTCAACTGATGGCTCTCCTCTTATGTATGTATGCATGTATGTATGTATGTATGTATGTATGTATGTATGTATGTATGTATGTATGTATGTATGTATGTATGTATGTATGTATGAATGTATGTATGTATGTATGTATGTATGTTCTCTCTTTCTCTTAATTTCGAGTATATTTTTGACCGGCCACCTTCCTGGTGGCAAGGTTGTAAAAGAAAAAAAATTGTCATCCCTTGAATCGCAAGAATGTTTTGCAAACTTTGAAGGTGCCAGCTATCGCAGCCATTTGTAGACTATGAATTAGGGAGCTGCGCTCTTTGTCCGCAAATCCAAGTTTAGTTATACATTAGTCCAAGCGGGTTGGTATATAACCCGTAGCCCCAATAAGGATGTGTATGAAGCTAAAGGCGTATCTTGGATACTGGATTTGTAAACTCCTCATCAATGGTCCGTAGATGTCCTCCTTCTCCTGTATTTTTCTGACAACGTTTTCATAAAGTGGGCAGCTGATCTCCACAACAGAACACGTTTTCAATGTGTGGTGTATGTATACATGTATGTTTGTATGCATGTGTGTGTGTATCTATATATCTATCTATATCTATATATTTATGTATGTATGTATGTATGTATGTATGTATGTATGTATGTATGTATGTATGTATGTATGTATGTATGTATGTATGTATGTATGTATGTATGTGATGGAGCGGTGATGGAGCACTGCACCCAACCACCACTACCACTACTAACGACGAGACACCATGTATTGAGTCCGTAATTGGAATATTATCATTTGATTGTATGTGTGTAGGCATCCATGTGTATATGTATGTATATATATACATGTGTATGTATGTGTGTAGACAGGCATCTATGTCTGTGTGTATGTATGTATATGGATATATGTATGTCTATGTTGGTGTTATTGGTAACATGCATCCCAGTACAACCTGTCCCATGGTCGGGTCGTTGGCGACTAAACTGGCAACCCCACCAAGGTTTCTTGGTGAGGAGGGTGACTTTGGACATCCTGCAGGACTAAAAATAAAACCTGTCAAAGGGCAAAGGAGCTCTTAAGAGTCAATGGCCATCCAAAATCACCGGGAGAGATGACCCCTTAGCCTTTGTCAAGGCAGAATTCTAGGAGAAGGAAAACTCTGATATAACGCCTGCAACCCTGATGGTATCCAATGATGTTGACTTGTTCTTCTTTTTGGTAAATATCATCTTGGTTAAGAGAGTGGGACTGGCTTTGTGCAGTGCTTTTGCTCACTATAAGAGCTTCACGGCACAGGCATTGCTTTATATCTGGAGATCTCTCTGCACTTGTCGTCACATGGTACCATGGGCCCAGCACTATGTGTCAATAATTGTCACAAGTGTAGTGTTTGTACCAGAGTTTTCAAGTTGCTGGCTGGACTAAAATGTCACACTCGTTCAGCGCATCGGTAGGGGTTCTTCTACATGGATATAAAGTAGTGGCCGTACTCGAAAACGAGTTGGCAGCCACCATGTATGTATGTATGCATGTGTGTGTGTGTATCTATATCTATATATTTTGGCCAAGGTGTTAGCAAAGAGGTTGGCGCTTGTCGTGGGCAATCTGGTGGGAGATGCGCAGATATGTGCTATCCCGTCCAGGTCCATCCACGACAACCTCCACTTCATGCGATACATCATAGAGAGTGTTGGGCATGAACTCGGCTTAGGTGGGTCGACCATGGTTACCTTGATGCGTTGCTAGCGGCGGCAGGCTTCGGACCCGTTTTCAGGGGCTGGATCACTGCTATGCACAGCAGCCGCATCTGCTCTAGAGTCAAGGTGAACGGCTACCTCTCGGAGCCGTTCGAAATCGCGCGGTCCATCCGATAAGGGTGCCCTCTCTCCTCCCTTCTGTATGTATTGACTCTCGAGCCACTACTGCGGAAGTTGGAGTTGTTCAAGGGCATCCCTTTGGAACCGGGATTGCGGAAAGCGGTGTCAGCCTACGCCGATGACGTGACAGTAATGGTGTCGACGGCCTCGGAAATCGGGGCGATCGGCACCTTACTGGAGGAGTACGAAAGGTTTACAGGGGCTAAGCTGAACCGGGACAAGTCGATCGGTTTGCAACTCGGCAGGTGGAGGGGCAAACCGATGCCCTCCGATGGCGTCGTCGGACGCTGGACGGAGGGCCCTGTGAAGTTGCTCGGGGTCTGGTTCGGACCAGACCTCCAGGTGGAGAAGAACTGGGGGGAGGTTACGAACAGGGTGTTTGCACTGACCCAGAAGTGGGCCAGTTGCAAACTATCCCTGAAAGGTCGGGCGGAGGTGGCAAACACTTATATAGCGTCTGTCATCTACTACCACCTGACCGTCGTGCCTTGCCCAAGGGAAACCGTCGCCAAGATGGAGCGCGCACTCTTCTAATTCCTTTGGAAGAAGCGGGCTCCTTTGGTGAGGAGATCCATCTGCTGTGAACACCCTTCGAAAGGAGGGCTGGGGATGTCGTGGCTAATGATGCGTAAACACGCATTAAGGCTACGGCACCTCCACGTGTTCCTCACCGGTCAACCGGTGTGGGCCCCGTTTGTGAGACGAACATTTCCCAGACTCGTCTCACTCACCGAGCTGCAATCCTGGGTCAAGCAAAGACCGAGAAAACTGGGCACCTGGCACACTGAGTGTGCCCAGGCGCTCACGGCCCTCTGGCAAGCGGACCCGGTTATCAGTGGAGACTCCACCTCGACATTATATAGAGGGCTGGTTTCGCAGCAGGTGTGACGACGCCCTAGGAGAAGCCCTAGACATGGAGGAAGACGAACTGGCCAGGCTTTTCGGTAGGACATTCAGCCCGGAACCTATGGACAACTTCCAGAAGTCCATAGCCTGGCAGTGCTACCGAGGGGCTCTACCCGTTCGAGAAAAGCTCTACAGACACGGGCGCCCGAGTAGGGACCCCGCCAAAAAGATCTGTCCCAGATGCGTGTGCGACGGGGAAACTATTGCACACGCATTGGTACACTGCTCGGGCGTAGCTGATCTGTGGGGCTATCTGCTGTCACGGGTGGGACCGATCCGGTTGACCACCGAAGCCATTGTAACGATTAAGCCGCCTCCCCCTTCAAAAATGAAATGAAGGAGAGGCGGTGTTTCTGTGCGTAATAGCCATGGTGAAAGAGGTTGTATGGTGGACGCGCCTGAAAGGACTGAGGTCAGGCACCTTTCTCTCTAGCCTACAACTGATCCGTTTCTTCCGATATCATTCCGGAAGTAGGATCTGGATAGAGATAGAGGTGCTCCACCCCAGTCGTTTTTATGAAAGGTGGGTGAAAGTGGCAAGAATGGCCCTTGTGAATGGGCCTTCTCTCTACATCAGCCTTTAGATGGAAAAGATGAAGGAACGAGGGAGCACCATCTCTCTGTGCTCCTGAGGAGAAGGGTTGCACACTTTATTCGGGGGTGTGTGCGACCCCCCAAAACGCCTCCTCCCTATTGAGGACTTTATTGTTAATTTTATATTTATTTGTTTTCTTTACTCGCCCTTTTGTGTAAACTTCCCCCTTGTATTTGTCCCCTTCTTTTGCGCCCTCGTGGCAATAAATAGAAATATATCTCTCTTTCTATCTCTATCTGTTTATCTATTCCCCCTCCCTCTCTTTCTCAATCACTCTCTCATCCGCCTCTCTTTCTCACCATCCCTTATTTCTCCCCTCTAACTCTTTGTCATCGGGCGAAATATTAATCTTCTCTCTTAATATTTCCTCTCTTTCTTTCTCTATACACTCTCCTACTTTTCTTACACACTCTCTCTCACTCTCTTACTCTCCCATTCGCCTTCTCCCACTCTTACTCATTCTCTCTCATCTTCTCTTAATATTTCCTCTCTTTCCTTCTCTATACAGTTTATCTCTTCCAACACACTCTCTCTCTATCACAACCTTTTCTCTTTCTCTCTCTCTCTCCTACTCTCTCTCGTTCTCTCTCTTATTTTCTCTCTCCCACTCTCTCTTGTTCTCTCTCTCCCACTCTCTCTCGTTCTCTCTCTGTTTATCTCTCTCTCTCTCTCCCACTCTTTATCTCTGTCTCTCTCTCCTACTCTCTCTCGTTCTCTCTCTTTTCTACTCTCTCTCGTTTTCTTACTCTCTCGTTCTCACGCTCTTTCTATTGTTCCCTTCCCCTCCTCTACCACTTTACTCCCTCCTCTCTCTCTCGTCCTCCATTCCTCTCTCTCCCTCAATCCATCAACTCCCCTCTATCTCTCGGTACGCTAAAGGTATTCTTTAAGCTATATATACCCATCTTACAACGGTATCTACCAATGTTTGGTGTGTATTCTATAGTTTGTGTGGGACATTTGTCTATTTTCGGTACAATTAACTGGTTGGTGATCCTATCTTGTTGGTGATCCTAGCTTGTTGGTGATCCTAGCTTGTTGGTGATCATAGCATGTTGGGGATTTTAGCTTGTTGGTGATCCTAGCTTATTGGTGATCTTAGCTTGTTGGTGATCATAGCATGTTGGTGATTTTAGCTTGTTGGTGATCCTAGCTTGTTGGTGATCATAGCATGTTGGTGATTTTAGCTTGTTGGTGATCCTAGCTTATTGGTGATCCTAGCTTGTTGGTGATCCTATCTTGTTGGTGATCCTAGCTTGTTGGTGATCCTAGCTTGTTGGTGATCCTAGATTGTTGGTGATCCTAGCTTGTTTGTTGTTTAGTGTAGTTCTGGCGACATGTTTGTCTTCCTTCTCTCCCAAAAGTAGTATTTCAACTTCTCACCTTCGATACTAAAGAATGTTCAGACATATACATACATTCATATATACACATATATAAACATACCTACATACATACTCATACATACATATAAATATACATACATACACACATACATACATACGTACACATACACACACATATATATATGTTTATATATATATATATATACAGACATACATTCACACATATCACTCATATATACATCTATATATGTATGCCTGTATGTATATATATATATATATTGCTATTAAGCTTTAGCAAAGAAACTATGCTTTCACTTTTGCAGGGATCTTTAGAAGAATAAATCTCGAGAAAAACAATATATTATAAAACACACAGATACCACGTCATTTTCCTTTATCATTATTGTTTCTTGGTGTCAAAATTTTCGTCGCACTCTTTGCGACATGGTCAGTGACAAATCTACACAGCAACTATTAACAGTTTTATGTCTTTTTAAATGGTTAAGATGACTACTTTTCCACGATGAAATTTAGTTTCAGCATACGATCTCTGATAAAGTGATTTTACCAGACTCCGAATATATATATCACGATAAATTAACGGAACCATAGACTCTCGTTATTCCCTGTCAATAATGTGCTCAAAGGAAAAGGAATCCTGAGCTCTTTAAAATACAATATGTTGAAAAGGTAACACATCGTGATATTTTGCTCCTTATAACAGGCTTTCCTCTCTCTCTGTTTGGTTGAGCACACTTCTTTGAGTGGTTTTTGGGCTGCCTTTCTAGCAGCTCGTCCCTCAGATACCACTGGTTTACTGCCCTAAACACGCTGTGACATCTCTCTTCCGCATGCAGCTGGACAGTCGCTTTAGATTCTCTTAGAGTTGTCTGGAATGTATAGTCTTGCACGCGCTGATGAACCATAGGTTATTCTATTTCAGTCAACAACTTCCTGGCGAAACAGAT
>OZ024743.1:65368240-65370740 GCA_964016885.1 Eledone cirrhosa
TTCCTAATGTGAGATAATATCTCTTTGATAATTACGATCTCATTCTCTGATAAACCTCAGCTCCCGCTACCATTTCTCTCTACAACTGACAATCTTTCTCTCTGTTTGTCTGCCTCTCAGTCTTTCTGTCTCTCTCTCTGTCTCTCTGTATGCCTGTTTGCCTGTCTGCCTGTCTGTCTGTCGATGTGTCTGTTTGTCTGTCTGCCTGTCTATCTGTTTGTCTGTCTGTCTGCCTGTCTGTTTGTCTGCCTGTCTGTCTGTTTGTCAGTCTGTCTGTCTGTCTATCTATCTCTCTGTTTGCTTATATAGTATAAATAAAGTTAACAAAGTTATATAGTATAAATAAAGTTAACATAAAGTTATATAGTATAAATAAAGTTTCATACACTTAACATGTATGTGCGACCATTCGTTTCGGGGTCGAATTATGGCCACCACTGTATATTGGAAGAGGCTCTTCTAAACTGACCCCTCATAGGGCACCAAGACAAATAAAGACGTATAGTTATCCGTGATGAGGGGTCAGACCCTCCTCCAATCTGTACATATATATATATATATATATATAAATTTTGAATATGTGTTGGTTGTTTACCGACACCTCATATATATATATATAGCTTAGGTGGTTAATGGGTCTTGACCAACTTCTCAGTTTGTATGGCCTTTATAACCTATGTTTATTGCTCTGGTCTTTTTTAGCCCATGGAGCGCTTGCCAGCATGACTCGGAATTTGCGTTGCGTTTCGCTTTTTCTACCCGCCGAAATGCGATTCTCGCTGAATTTGCATTTATATATATATATATATATATATATATATATATATATATATATATATATATATATACAGTAATTCGCCGTTTATCGCGGGGTATACGTTCTAGAACCAACCGCCATAAATGAAAATCCGCGATATAGAGAGACCATAAAGACAACCGTTATTTTAATAGTTTAAGCCTTAAAATACCTCTCCTACATACTTTAAGTACATATAAACTCATTAAAATACACTTTCGTATTTAACCACCAAAAACAGCAAGTAACGATCGTATAGAAACTACGTCCAACGATCGTACCACTAGTTACCAATGACGACCATTACCAACCAATTTAGCCCCTTGGTAATCACTGCACATCTCCCGCCAATCTATGAAGGGTTTGTAGAGGATTAGAGAAAAACACAATCAGTAAAACAGTAATGGAATGAAAAATAAAAACATTTTTTTATAGTTAAAGCCTTAAGATGCCCCTTCCTTACGATATGCGCTTCAATTACGCTTAATAAGTTTAAAATCTAAACACTTTTTATTCAGATGTACGTACCGCGATAAGATATATTCTAACGAAAAATCCGCGATGTAGCGAGGATTACCGAATAAGAAAATAGATATGTTCTAACGAAAAATCCGCGATATAGCGAGGATTACTGCGATAAGAAATTAGATACGTTCCAAAGAAAAATGTAGCAGAACCGCGAAAAGTGAACCGCGATATAGCGGGGGATTACAGTATATATAAATATTTGTGTGTTTGTGTGTGTTATTTTGTATATTATGAAATACATATTTGGCAAGAGCCAAATATGTATTTCATAATATACAAACAAAAAAATAATAGCAACAAAAAAAAAAAAATCGTAAAACAAAAAAGAGATATTTAAAAAAATATATTTCCAGCCAATCAAAAATCTTTAAAACGTTAAATTCTAATTTTTAAAATTTTTTCAAAACTCTATTTCAATGGAATTGTTGGTATATCATTTCTCAGTCCTGATTAGATCTAGAAATATTTTGTAAATAGTTTGTTCTTAACTTAGTTGTCATCAAAATACTTTCCATATTTCTGTCTTGATGTGAAGTGGCGTGGCTTTGAGAGGGAATTCGGCTCACGATCCTAAGGTCATGAGTTCGATTCCCGGTGGCTCTATATAGTTAAAAGTTAGTGCCCAACGGCTGAGCTCACGCTGTTTCACTATGGCCTTACTAGACTAACTGGTAACCCCTCCATATATATATATATATATATATATATATATATATATATATATATATATATATATATATATATATATATATATATATATATACACAATAATGAGAGGTATACAAATATATGTGTATACATACATATACATGTATATATAAAAATATATTTTTCACAAGTATGTGAGATTCTGAGATATTTTCACTGCTACAAGGGATTAATCCCCTTTCTTGACCGGTGTACCACGTAATAGAGTCTCCCTCCGCCTTTCTGAGATTTTCTCGCATGCTACGGAGGTATGTAGTTAGGGCTCTTCCCTGAGGTGCTCTCTTGATAAGCTGGCTTACCTCACAACAATGTTACATATCTATGATATAACATTTTTGCATAGTGACCAGCGAAACTGTACAGTCGGGACTAAAGAAAAAATAAGTATATTGTATCTATTATTCCTTTTTATAATATTTTATATATATATATATATAAAGTAACGATCGACTTTCACCAAATCGGACC
>OZ024743.1:65373240-65375740 GCA_964016885.1 Eledone cirrhosa
TATATATATATATATATATATATATATATATATATATATATATATATATATATATATATAAATAAAATTAGTCCTTCATCAGTGATCTTCCAACCTTCATTGGTATTTCTTCGCTTTAAAGATCATATACCTCTGGTTGATGCGAGCAATAACTAAAGAAAGTTATTGGGACACGTAAAATAGGGTGAAGCGAGCGAGACATATAAACAAACATAGGTGGTAATGCAATGGAAAGAGAGGAAGAAAGGAGACAAGTTCGTGATATCTAAGTCTGTGAAATCATAGACGAGAGATAAAGACCATCCGACCTGGGTGAGATGTGAGCGAGAAAAGGATTTCACGCAGGTAGAACGGGAGGAAGTGAGAGAGGGGGAGTAGCAGAGAGTGAGTGAGTGAAAATGTGAGGTAGAGGCCAGCTGAGAGAGAGAGAGTGACTGGCTATACCTCTGATTGGTGCGAGCAATAACTAAAAAAAAGTTATTGTGACACGTAAATTAGGGTGAACCGAGCGAGACATGTAAACAAACAAAGATGGTAATGCAACGGAAAGAGAGGAAGAGACAAGTCTGTGATATCTATGAACTTAAGTTCTGTGAAATCATAGACGAGAGATAAAGACCATCCGACCTGGATGAGATGTGAGCGAGAAAAGGATTTCACGCAGGTCAAACGGGAGGAAGTGAGAGAGGGGGAGTAGCAGAGAGTGAGTGAGGGAAAATGTGAGGAAGAAGCCAGCTGAGAGAGAGAGAGTGACTGGCTATACCTCTGATTGGTGCGAGCAATAACTAAAAAAAAGTTATTGGGACACGTAAACTAGGGTGAACCGAGCGAGACATGTAAACAAACAAAGATGGTAATGCAACGGAAAGAGAGGAAGAGAAGAGACAAGTCTGTGATATCTATGAACTTAAGTTCTGTGAAATCATAGACGAGAGATAAAGACCATCCGACCTGGGTGAGATGTGAGCGAGAAAAGGATTTCACGCAGGTCAAACGGGAGGAAGTGAGAGAGGGGGAGTAGCAGAGAGTGAGTGAGTGAAAATGTTAGGAAGAGGCCAGCTGAGAGAGAGTGACTGGCTATACCTCTGATTGGTGCGAGCAATAACTAAAAAAAAGTTATTGGGACACGTAAATTAGGGTGAACCGAGCGAGACATGTAAACAAACAAAGATGGTAATGCAACGGAAAGAGAGGAAGAGAAGAGACAAGTCTGTGATATCTATGAACTTAACTTCTGTGAAATCATAGACGAGAGATAAAGACCATCCGACCTGGGTGAGATATGAGCGAGAAAAGGATTTCACGCAGGTCAAACGGGAGGAAGTGAGAGAGAGGGAGTAGCAGAGAGTGAGTGAGTGGAAATGTGAGGAAGGGGCCATCTGAGAGAGAGACTGGCAGAGGGGGTAAAAAGAGGGTGAGAGATACAGAGAAAGGGGAAGCAGTAAGAAAGAAACAGACAGGTCGCAGCAGAGGAAAACATATAAATATATGAAAAATGGCGTGCTGCGTGGTTGCAAATGGGTTATATATGAATAAAATTAGTCCTTCATCAGTGATCTTTCAACCTTCATTGGTATTTCTTCGCTTTAAAGATCATATACTTCTTGTTGGTGCGAGTAATAACTAAAGAAAGTTATTGAGACACGTAAAATAGGGTGAAGCGAGCGAGACATGTAAACAAACATAGATGGTAATGCAACGAAAAGAGAGGAAGAGAAGAGACAAGTCCGTGATATCTATGAACTTAAGTTCTGTGAAATCATAGTTGTATTACCATCTATGTTTGTTTAGATATCTCGCTCGCTTCACCCTATTTTACGTGTCCCAATAACTTTCTTTAGCACCAACCAGAGGTATATGATCTTTAAAGCGAAGAAATACCAAAGAAGGTTGGAAGATCACTGATGAAGGACTAATTTTATTCATATGTAACCCATATGCAACCACGCAGCACGCCATTTTTCATACATTTATATTTTTTCCTCCGCTGTGACCTGTCTGTTTCTTTCTTACTGCTTCCCCTTTCTCTGTATCTCTAACCCTCTTTTTACCCCCTCTGCCAGTCTCTCTCTCAGCTGGCCCCTTCCTCACACTTCCACTCACTTACTCTCTGCTACTCCCCTCTCTCACTTCCTCCCGTTTGACCTGTGTGAAATGCTTTTCTCGCTTACACCTCACCCAGGTCGGATGGTCTTTATCTCTCGTCTATGATTTCACAGAACTTAAGTTCATAGATATCACGGACTTGTTTCTTCTCTTCCTCTCTTTCCGTTGCATTACAATCTATGTTTGTTTACGTATCTCGCTCGCTTCACCCTAATTTACGTGTCCCAATAACTTTTTTTTTAGTTATTGCTCGTACCAACCAGAGGTATATGATCTTTAAAGCCAAAAAAATACCAATGAAGGTTGGAAGATCACTGATAAAGGACTAATTTTATTCATATGTAACCCATTTGCAACCACGCAGCACGCCATTTTTATATGTATATATATATAT
>OZ024743.1:65378240-65383240 GCA_964016885.1 Eledone cirrhosa
GCCTACCCGCCGTCAGGCACCAATCACAAGCTTTCTAACTTGACCACTGGCCATGTGACAATTCTTAGCCATTTTGAATTCGTTTCTGGCGGGGATCATTTATGAAAAATCTTTGTCCAATTGAGTTTGTTTCCTGATAATTTCGAAACTCGTGAATTTATCCATGATCGGATATTTCCAAAAAGCGAATGACACCTCATGGGTAGAAACATAATTTTGGTATGTTTATGTACATTTTTTCTTCTAACTTTGATTTTGTACCTAATTATGGTTGGCTATATGTCTAATCAGTTTCTACGGGCTATTAGAAATACTAGGTAAATCTTCTGTGGCTGTTGATCGCGGATAAAATAGCTATCATTTATTTATCTATTGTTTCTTCATAGATACATTTTAAACTTATTGCCTCGTTTAATTGATTTTTTGTGTGGTTAATTATACTGCTTGGGAGAAGAAATACTGTATATATTTTATCAAATGATTCTATGGACTTACTTTCTTATATATATATATATATATATATATATATATATATATATATATAGAGAGAGAGAGAGAGAGAGAGAGAGAATCAACACCAGTATTGAATTGGTAGTTTATTTATCGACCTTGAAATAAAGAAAGGCAAAGTTGACCTCAGTGGGATTTGAACTCAGAGGGCAGTGAGCTGTAACAAACACTGGGACATCTTTAACCCGACAACCTAACCACTCTGCTAAATCACCACCTTAAATACCACAATCCATTCTGATTTTAATGATTCTGTGAAGCCACTCCCAGCATTTCATCTTTCTGAGATTGATACAAAAAGTAAAAGAACATCACATGTCAACCAGGAACTGGTATCGATGCAATAGACTATATTCCTCTTCTCCACTCTCAAACCAATAACCTTGTATCTAAATTAGAAATCTATAATTATTTCTTTTCAGTGAGCAGCGAAGATCAAACGATAATCTCCAAGTAATTTGAGACGACAAATCTGGTTTCAATAACCAGTTTAAACTATTTCGCTTCATGAATGTAGTCAATGACATTTACAATACGTCATTCATCGTATGTATTGATCGGTGCCGAGGGTCGGGTGAGCTCCTGCTGGCCTACAAAATGGCTCAAATAGATTTTCCAGCTCGGAATAATGTGAAATAAAGTGTCTTGCTCAGGGACACAACGCACCGCTTGGTCTGGGAATCGAACTCTCAACTTCACGGTTTTGAATGCAACACCTAACCACTGGAGCCGAGGGTCGGTGTGTCTGAGCAGTGGGGTGAGCTCCTGTTAGCCTAAAAAATGGCTGAAATAGGTTGTATTTATCACCTCTGCCGGCCAAACTCCCTCTTATGTATCTCCGTCGGGGCACTGGCTCCACTAAATTGGGTTGGGTGTGAAAGTGAGAGCTCGGGACTATAACCGGTGCAATGCTTGGATTACACTCTGCTAAAATGCATATATTTGCGGCTGGGCACCGCTTGTGAAACCAATTGCCTGAAGAAACTCCATTGAAATGAACTTACACGGGGAATTCCTTCGATGGAGCCAGCTCAACCCACCCTAGGTGAACGCCGCCACATGTACAAGTAGGTATGTATGTATTGATCAGTATCTACCGATGGAATTGTAGGGGTGCCGCAGTAACATACGGCAGGTCTTGAGCATTTTAAACTTAGCTGAGCATATCCCCCTCTCCTGTTCTGAATACAGAAGATTAATTCCAGAGAAGGAGAGAGAGAGAGAGAGAGAGAGAGAGAGAGGGAGAGAGAGAGAGAGAGAGAGAGAGAGAGAGAGAGAGAGATAGAGAGAGAGAGATAGATAGATAGAGAGAGAGAGAGAGAGAGAGAGAGAGATAGATAGAGAGAGAGAGAGAGAGAGAGAGAGAGAGAGAGAGAGAGAGAGAGAGAGAGAGAGAGATGGAGATAGATAGATAGATAGATAGATAGAGAGAGAGAGAGTGAAAAAGAAATATAGAGGAAAAATCGACACCATTAAGCGACCTCTAGGGGATGAAAGACTAAGTAAATTTCGGAAGGATATCAATTCAGAGCGCCGATCTCTTTCAGAGGAGACAGAGTAATAAAAAGGAAATGAGAAAAAGAGGACGAGTCGATACCAGTAATGAACTGGTCATTTTTTTTATCGACCTCCAGAAGATGAAAGGCAGAGTTGACCTCGGCGAGATTTGAACTCAAAGCGCTGAGGTGCCAAAAAATTACATCAAAATATTCTACCCGACCTTCTAACAACACTAACGACTCTAACGACTCTAACGACTCTAACAACTCTGCTAATTCGCCACTCCTTATTTCCTTCAATTTTCTATTTAGGAAAGAAAAGATAGCATGTTAGTCACATGACATCCAACATATGTGAGGATAGTGAGAGGGAGAGAGCGATAGATACATAATTGTATTGCTGTTTACATACAGACAGACACACTGATATACATATACACACATACACACACTGATATACACATACACAGACAGACACACTGATATACATACACACATACACACACTGATATACACATACACACATACACACACTGATATACACATACACACACAGACACACACTGATATACAAATACACAGACAGACACACACTGATATACACATACACACAGACACACACTGATATACACATACATAGACACACACACACTCATATACACATACACACACAGACACACTGATATACAAATACACAAACAGACAGACACACACTGATATACACATACACAGACAGACACACACTGATATACACATACACAGACAGACACACACTGATATACACATACACACACAGACACACACTGATATACAAATACACAAACAGACACACTGATATACACATACACACAGACACACACTGATATACACATACAGAGACAGACACACACACACTGATATACACATTCACACATACACACACTGATATACACATACACACATACACACACTGATATACACATACACAGACAGACACACTGATATGCACATACATAGATACACACACACTGATATACACATACACAGACACACACACTGATATACACATACACAGACACACACACTGATATACACATACACAGACACACACACTGATATACACATACATAGATACACACACTGATATACACACACTGATATACACAGATACACACACACACACACACAGAAACATTGACACACTTTTCATCTTTACACAGTGATATATATATACCTACACACATACAAACCCATACGTACACAGTGATATATATACCTACACACATACAAACCCATACGTACACAGTGATATATATACCTACACACATACAAACCCATTAGTACACAGTGATATATATACCTACACACATACAAACCCATACGTACACAGTGATATATATACCTACACACATACAAACCCATTAGTACACAGTGATATATATACCTACACACATACAAACCCATACGTACACAGTGATATATATACCTACACACATACAAACCCATTAGTACACAGTGATATATACACCTACATACATACAAACCCATTAGTACACAGTGATATATGTACCTACACACATACAAACCCATTAGTACACAGTGATATATATACCTACACACATACAAACCCATACGTACACAGTGATATATATACCTACATACATACAAACCCATACGTACACAGAGATATATATACCTACATACATACAAACCCATACGTACACAGTGATATATATACCTACACACATACAAACCCATACGTACACAGTGATATATATACCTACATACATACAAACCCATACGTACACAGTGATATATATACCTACATACATACAAACCCATACGTACACAGTGATATATATACCTACATACATACAAACCCATACGTACACAGTGATATATATACCTACATACATACAAACCCATACGTACACAGTGATATATATACCTACACACATACAAACCCATTAGTACACAGTGATATATATACCTACATACATACAAACCCATACGTACACAGTGATATATGTACCTACACACATACAAACCCATACGTACACAGTGATATATATACCTACACACATACAAACCCATACGTACACAGTGATATATATACCTACACACATACAAACCCATACGTACACAGTGATATATACACCTACACACATACAAACCCATACGTACACAGTGATATATATACCTACACACATACAAACCCATACGTACACAGTGATATCTATACCTACACACATACAAACCCATTAGTACACAGTGATATATATACCTACACACATACAAACCCATACGTACACAGTGATATCTATACCTACACACATACAAACCCATACGTACACAGTGATATATACACCTACACACATACAAACCCATACGTACACAGTGATATATATACCTACACACATACAAACCCATACGTACACAGTGATATATATACCTACACACATACAAACCCATTAGTACACAGTGATATATATACCTACACACATACAAACCCATACGTACACAGTGATATATATACCTACACACATACAAACCCATACGTACACAGTGATATCTATACCTACACACATACAAACCCATTAGTACACAGTGATATATATACCTACACACATACAAACCCATACGTACACAGTGATATCTATACCTACACACATACAAACCCATACGTACACAGTGATATATACACCTACACACATACAAACCCATACGTACACAGTGATATATATACCTACACACATACAAACCCATACGTACACAGTGATATATATACCTACACACATACAAACCCATTAGTACACAGTGATATATATACCTACACACATACAAACCCATACGTACACAGTGATATATATACCTACACACATACAAACCCATACGTACACAGTGATATATATACCTACACACATACAAACCCATACGTACACAGTGATATATACACCTACACACATACAAACCCATACGTACACAGTGATATATACACCTACACACATACAA
>OZ024743.1:65393240-65460740 GCA_964016885.1 Eledone cirrhosa
TTTTCAAATTCCAACCCACCCGTCCCTTTAATCTTTCTTTCTTCTGATGATGGACTAGCGTCCGAAACGTTAAGACCCTCTTCCTGCTATTTCAAGCGTTAACCTAATATATTCCTTCCATATACTGTATCGATTGTGTTGTTATTTCTGTTTACCTTTTACATACACATACATACATTCATATATATATATATAGTGAAGTAAAATAACAAGGACGATTGGTTACTCCTTCATTACGTTTATTGGTTGGTGACGTGCGTTTCGCCACTGATCAGCTCAAGGTTCGATCTGTATCGATCTGACCCGACTTTGTAATCCGCGGCTCGTCAGACCCCATGTAATGGTAATGGAAAAATGAATATACATATCATCCGAAGGTATGGGTATGTCCTTTAGGGAGTTTGTGTTGTGGGACAATTCCATGGTGTTCCAGGTAAGCGCTCGACTAGGTAAGGAGCTACAGTAACTCCAAGTTACTCTCCCTGGATATATATATATATATATATATATATATATATATATATATATATATATATATATATATATATATATATATATATATATATATATATAGTGTTCAGAAGGGATTGCTTTTGTAAAAACAGGAGTAAGCAGGAGAAAGCTCTCAACAATCGTAGTTTTTAGTTACGATGGAGATTTTTTATAAAAATAACAAAATAAGATGCTGAGGTTTCATATATCGTTTATATATATATATTCTTTGTCAGGGAACGTTTCCACGAACCAAAGTATCGTCTTCCTGTCTTCCTCCAGTTGCAACGTTTTTGAAATATTTACTTCTGCGTTCATAGATTGACTTTGTTAGTTTCAGAAGATCCCGTTAAGGGTGAAAGCAGCGATTCTTTGCTTAAACTTTAATATGTTATTTTAATAAATACATTCATATATATATATATATATATATATATATATATATATATATATATATATATATATATATATCAGGGCATTCCACTTCGACAATTTTTGACTTCAATCCTCTTCTGCAAACTGGCTACTAAAAAAATGTCTCTTCTTAAGCAATTTCAGCTTCAATCAATCAACGAAATTATTGATAAAGAGAGTTATCAATAATTTATTATTAAGGATCATCTGCTCCCCGTTTCCATCTCCCATCGAAACCATCACAGTGTTTGATTATCTTTTAATATCGTCAGTAAACCAATCATGCAGGGGTTGTTATCTCGAAGTATCGTGCTCAGGTACTTCGTGGAAGTAGAAAGTCTGTTCTTGTATCGTAATGCTCAGGTACTTCAGTTAGGAAGATGTTTGTTCAAATATCGTGATGCTCAGGTACTTCGTGGGCGTAGACGTCTGTTCTTGAGAAACCCAGTTTATTTCTTTATTAAGTCTTTTTTGCCCTTGTTCTTTACAATTTGGTGTTGCTATGAAAACTGTGGCATCAGCAGCCGTAATCTTCACCTCCCAAAGGCCTGCTTTTGTAGGTGTTGCTGCTTCTGCAGTTATCTGCCCGCCCCCACCTTTTTTTTGTTTTCCTCTTCTAAGAAAATTGTCCTCAACTACTGGTCGGTTGATTCAATCTATTTGAATCCATGTGCCAAAATAAAAACCAATATTGTGAAAGTAACTAAAATCTATATTCTAGAAAAATTGTTGTGGTTTACCACAGAGTCAGCTTTTAAATCGAGTAGCTATTCTAGCCACGAGCATTTCATTTATATTTTCAAAGTGTCAAATGTTTCTTCGCCGCTTTAAGAAGTCAAGAGAGATTTGATTGCTCTATCTAGCAGATCCAGTGACTACGTAGGCGCTCAACAATGGGTCAGCCTTTGGTGTCAAGATTATGTAAACACAGTTGTTTCTCGTGAGAAATAAATGTAGAAAAGCCATTTTTGTTATATGTGCAAAATGGAACAAATCATTATTAAAGAAAAGCGTTAATAATTTCTTCAAGCGTTTGAAGTAAAATGGAATAAGGTATTGTGAGAAATATTTTTTATTGAATTACCATTTAATTTTACGATCGGTTATTGTTAAAAAATCATTCAACTGGAAAATAAATAACAAAATATAAAAGTATTAAACGTATAAAATATACGAGTATATTTAAAAAAAAAAATAGAACACCAAATTAGACAGTCTCAGGCTATTGTATCACAGATATATTTCTATATATATTCACACAACTCAACCACACGAAAAAAAGCAAACAAAACCCCCCCCACTAAAATAGAAAAAAAACAGGCTATTCTACTTACGGATATATATATGTGTATATATATATAAGTGAAGGCGCATGGCTTAGTGGTTAAAGCATTAAGCTTGCAATCGAAAGGTTGCGAGTTCAATTCTCGGACCGGGTGATGTGGTGTTTCCTTGAGCAAGACACTTTATTTCACGTTGCTCTAGTTTATTCAGCTGTAGAAATGAGTACCGGCCTGCCCGCCCAGCCAGTGGGATGGCGTTATCTTATGGCTAAAACAGGCACGACGTGCTGTGACCAGCGGCGCCGATTGGCGCCCGACAGACTGATCGGTCAAGGCGATCAAGATGATATATATATATATTAGTAAAAAGGAAAAGAAAATGCTGACAAATTTTTCCCAGTGAAATATAGTTTAATTAGGAATAAGTATAAATTAGTAATAAGTATTAGTTAGTATTCAGTTTTTTTTTTACTAATATATCACAACTCGTGTGTCACACCTCTATTTAAAAAAAAAAAAAAAAAATATATATATAATAACAACCCTTAACTTATCAACAACATTAATTACCTCCCTTTGTTATTAACTCCCTTTACAACTTCCTGTGTAAACTTATAAAATTAAGTAACCGAACGGTTTACCCAGAGCTTAATAACGGTTAATACAAACCTTAGAAAAGATAATTTACAGATAAAAAATGCATAAGATAATATACCTACAATAACAACATGGCCAGTAATTCGGAGGAATTTACATTTAACAAACAAACACCTATTGACTATAAACGACTTAAAATAATTCCATGGTTAATAGCTGTGAGTAACAAACAACATATACACATAAATACGAACTACAACACAAAAACACTTAAATGAAAATCACATACCGAACTCTATCTAGTGCTTTACATTACACCTTACATAAAAAATACCTACATTATCACCACATGCCTCTCTAACAATTTTCACACAATCTTAGACATTTATAACAAATATAACATGCTCTAACACCCCACACAAAATATGCATTATAACTCTTTCCTCATACATGCATTATTGACTTTATTGACTCCTGCATTGTACACCAATTGTCCTTGCTTATAACTTCTTTGCCTGTATTTTTTTGCTTGTGATTTTTTGCTTGTGCTTTTATTTTTAGTTTTACTTATACCTGTTACACTTCCAGCCAGTGCTGCCTGTAATTGTGTTATTTCAAGCGGAACATCTTTTTAACTCCTGACTCTCCACATGATGCCTTTGACACTAATAACAACTATGTACCCTAAATGTTCTAAATGACTAGGATTCTAGTTACACGTTTTCGACATTCCTTATGCTCCGATGATTCCAGACTTCCCTCTGGAAGAAACAATTGTCAGCTAATAAATGTTCTAAGCTAAAATTTGATCGTTTTAACACTTTGTATATATATATATATATATATATATATATAAACACACACACACACACACACACACACACACACACACACACACACACACACACACACACACACATATATATATATAAAGTAAGTCCATAGAATCATTAGATAAAATATATACAGTATTTCTTCTCCCAATCAGCATAAATCAACCACAAAAAAAATCATTTATACGAGGCTTAAAATATACTTATGAAGAAACAATAGATAAATGATATAGCCTTTTATCCCCGACTCACAGCTACAGAAAATTTACCTAGTATTCCTAATAGCCTATAGAAATTGACCAGACATATAGTTAACCATACATAATTAGGTACAAAATCAAAGTTAGAAGAAAAAATGTACATAAACCTACCAAAATCATCAAAATATCTCTACCCCCGGCGGTTTCATTCCATTTTTGTATATATCCGATCTTGGATAAATGAACGAGGTATATATATATATATATATATATATATATATATACAAATTGTTGAAACGATCAAATTTTAGTTTAGAACATTTATTAGCTGACAATTGTTTCTTTCAGAGGGAAGTCTGGAATCATCAGAGCATAAGGAATGTCGAAACATGTAACTAGTCATTTAGAACATTTAGGGTACATAATTGTTATTAGTGTCAAAGGCATCACGTGGAGAGTCAGGAGTTAAAAAAATGTTCTGCTTGCAAGTACACAATTACAGGCAGCACTGGTTGGAAGTGTAATAGGTATACCAACGCATCCTTTTTAGGAAAGAATTAGTTTTTTGGATGAGTATTTTTAAGTATGTCTTCCTACTTGATACCGGAATATTTTTGTAAAAACATAGTGGTTTAATTCTGAAGAGTGCTCTACCGAAGGAGGCAAATAGTAATAATACATACTAAGACCTAAATCCAAAGAGGACTCGATAAGGATTGTATATATATATATATATATATATATATATATATATATATATATATATATATATATATATATATATATATATATATATATATATATATATATTTATATGCGTGTGTGTGTGTGTGCGTGTGTGTCTATATAAACCTTAGAGCAAATATTTATTATTATTACAGATTAAAAGTCTAAACAAAAATTCATTGCTTAAACTTTTAATATGTACTACTACTACTACTACTACTACTACTACTACTACTACTACTACTACTACTACTACTACTACTACTACTACTAATACAACATATATGTTACAGAGATCTACATAGATGTTTTTAAGATGCAATCTCGTAAGAGAGTCAATGGCAGAACCCTTTCAACACCTTTCATCGCGGTGACCACAGGGTTTCTTGATAAAACTAAGGAGCAATGTAGTCTTGTAGCAAACTAAAATAGTAATAGCGCTCTTTCAAGAGTTTTTCATTACACTGTATGTGCGTATGTATGTATGTCGAGATTTTGGAAAGCTCTCTGTGTGACAGTATAGAAGCTCTTGTGCTTAAGCAACGACTCCGCTGGAGTGATCACCTTGCCAGGATGAAGGATTCTAGAATACCAAAACAACTCTTTTATGGAGAGTTAGTTAAAGGAAAACGACCGCCACATAAACCAAAAGAGAGGTATAAGGATTCCTTAAAAGCCTCTTTGAAAGACGCTAACATCTCTGCTGATATATAGGAAATGTTGCTGCTGATCGTAATAAATGGTGAAAGACTGTATATGAGGGGAAAGTTGCCTTTGAGGCATCTCGAATCGCATACGAGAAAGTAAAGTGGGATGTGAGGAAGGGCATTGCTGTTGCACTTCCAGACGGCGAAGGTCCTCCTATGGGGCTTACATGCAGCTAGACTCGAAAGTCATCTTTGCAGTCATAAAGTAAGACCAATGGTTGACTACCAGGCTGCTGTTGGAGATGCTACTCACCATGCTTGCCAAGCATGTGGTAGAGAATGTAAATCAGCGGGAGGACTCAAACGACATACAAAAGTACATGAACTCCAGCCACAACCGGCTATTCCCAGTGAATGTTTTGGTTGCCAACTCTGTGCAAGACATTTTGGATCATTGGCTGGGCTAAAAAGCCACATTCGATCGCAGCGCTGTTAATTGCTATCGTGTGTGTGTGTAGATATGTTTATGTGTTTGCGTGTGTGTGTATGTATATATGTATATTATTATTGTTGTTGTTGTTGTCGTTATTATTATTGTTGTTATTATTATTATTATTATTATTATTGTTATTATTATGGGTTTTTTTTCTCGTGCAATGGCCATACTCGATAGCGAGGGGGCAGCCATCATCATGTATGTATGTTTGTATGTATGTATGTATGCATGTATCCCAGTACAACCTGTTTCATGGTTGTGTCGTTGGCGACTAAACTGGCAACCCCACCAAGGTTTCTTGGTGAGGAGGGTGACTTTGGACATCCTGCAGGACTAAAAACAAAACCTGTCAAAGGGCAAAGGAGCTCTTAAGAGTCAATGGCCATCTAAAATCACCGAGCGAGATGACCCCTTAGCCTTTGTCAAGACAGAATTCTAGGAGAAGGAAAACTCTATAATACCTGCAACCCTGATGGTATCCAATGATGTTGACTTGTTCTTCTTTTTGTTAAATATCATCTTGGTTAAGAGAGTGGGACTGGCTTTGTGCAGTGCCTTTGCTCACTATAAAAGCTTCACGGCACAGGCATTGCTTTATATCTGGAGATCTCTCTGCACTTGTCGTCACATGGTACCATGGGCCCAGCACTATGTGTCAATAATTGTCACAAGTGTAGTGTTTGTACCAGAGTTTTCAAGTCGTTGGCTGGACTAAAATGTCACACTCGTTCAGCGCATCGGTAGGAGTTCTCCTACATGGATATAAAGTAGTGGCCGTACTCGAAAACGAGTTGGCAGCCACCATGTATGTATGTTCTTCTGGTTTTATAATTTCACAAATTTTTACCAATAGAGTGCGAGTCGGTTTCTAACATAGACACAAGACTCTCTCATTGGAATTTACACAACATCAACTAGGTAGATTATGTATGCATGTCTGCATATGTAGATTATGGATGTTATTGTATGTGTCGATGAGTATGTTTTGAGTTGTATGTGTGCATGTGTATATGCTTTGTATCTGTACATGTGTATATGCAGTTATTAGATGCAACATTTTTGGAATGTTTTACATATTTTTACTGTTCCATTAATGGATTATACTTGTAATTTCCTAACTAGTTGTGTTCTTTCTGTTCCTGTGAAGCCTAGCTTCTCAAGATTTGTATTGAGGCAGTTACTAACATACCTCAGTGCCCCAATAATAACAGGCATTAATCTGAAGGTGTAATCAGGGTGGAGTATCTGCAGATTTCTCATGAGTTCTGCATAAATATTCTCCTTTTCGCTAATCTTTGATATATATTGGCATCTGCTGGACAGCTAACTTCCACTACTTTGCATGTTTTCTTCTCCCTGTCTCATATCATAATATCTGGTCTGTTATGCCTGCATTTTATTGGGGTTTTTACTGGAACATTCCACCAGTACTCTTTCATATTATGTACATGTATGTATGTATGTATGTATGTATGTATGTATGTATGTATGTATGTATGTATGTATGTATGTATGTATGTATGTATGTATGTATATGTGTGTTTGTGTATGGAGCTCTCCTTTCCAAGTCTGAACGCAGCTGATTTGTTCTAGAGAATGAGAATGTGAGATAGATAGATAGATAGAGGGCTGGATAGATAGAGAGCTAGAGAAATAGATAGATAGATGTATAGATAGAGAGATAGAGTGAGAGAGATAAATCGATATCAATACATGTGTGATACTTTTTATCGATTTTGATAGGGCGAAAGGCAAAGTTGAACTCAGTGAGATTTGAACTCAGAGACCACAGAAAACCGGAACGAATACCAGAAAGTATTTTGTCAAACGTTTTAAAACTCCAGCCATTAACATATTTCTCTTAATTTAATGAATATTCGAATAAAGAAACGCTTTGGTTATGACGGAGAGAATATTGTCAAGTTATTAAATTCTTCATACTAGAGTATTACATTTATAACTCTCAAAATCCAGTTAATCTCCAACACCGAAAGAAATCTTTATTTGTTTTCGGTTACTCTCGGGTCCTAAATAATAACGGTGGAGTTCGAATAAGTTGGGTGGTTGGGGATTTTAACATTTGTTTAAATTCTTATAAGCGGGGTGTTGGAATAAATGGGTGGTAGGGCGTCGGTAATTGTATAGTGAACGTTCGTGGGATTTCTTTTAATGTTCTTTTTTTGTCATATATGATGTTTTTTAATGTAAAATAAAATTATTTGACAGTATCGGTAGAGGGTCGGATGCCATGCTTTGACGCATAGAGTTACGGGCCTTGCCATTTTGAGTTCAAATCCCGCCGAGATTAACTTTGCCTTTCATCCTTACGGAGTCGATAAAATAAAGTTCGAGTAATACACTGATAATTGCTGGCCTTGTGCCAAAAGTAGAAACAATTATTAGATTCTCCAGCTGCTGTATCGATATGAATCACTTACAATAAAAATTTCGAAATTTCGCCAGAGAAAGATTAACAAAATTTTATAAGCGGGTGGGGGTGAAGGTTGGGCGAAATCGGAAAAAAAAATCAATAAGAGTGGGAGGAGGGGGTTATTCAAGACCTGAGAGTAAGTGAAAACTTAACGCTTTAGATATTGTCTTTGTGGAGTTGAGAATATATTGTACAAGATAGGACATAAAGATCTCCCATATTTTGAAGGGAAATGAAAAAAGATGTGGGAGATCTTTATGCCTCACCATTTATTTAAATAGTTTGGTCTAGCCCTAAGTAAATGAGAGAACCCAATATTTTAAACAGTTTATGTAGGCAACAGTAAGTGAAGGGTCTTGTCATAGTTGATTGTCTGTTTTGTAATACTATCTTCTAGTTAGTAATTACATCATGATATTGACTGCAGCATATTATTTTATCGTCTTTCAATGAATTACATAAATGTTAAAGTATATATATATATATATATATATATATATGTGTGTGTGTGTGTGCGTGCGCGCGCGCGCGCGTGTGTGTATGTGTGTGTGTGTGTGTGTATGCGTGTGTGTGTGTGCATCTATAAATATGTATATATATATATATATATATACATACATACCTATACATACAATTATACATATATGCATATCATATAGATATATAGATATAGATATATATATGTTGTTATATTTGGGGAGGGTCATATTTGCGTAATATTGCCAGAATTAATAACAGAACACACTCACTGTTTGGTTGGTTTTCGCTTCTCGCTGTCTTTTATATATATATATCTGCGATCTAACTTACTCGGTCCTCAATGTTGCCATTGACTGACCGGCGGTCAAAAATAATACAGATACAATATAGACACAAACACATATATATAGTTTACATAATTTACATAAATCTTTCGTTGCACATCTGCAACATCGTCAGTGGTGTTATATTCATTGTTCCTCCTGTTGTGTTGTATGTCTACGCCATTTTTTTTGTTCAGTCTGTCTATATATTTATTTATTTATTAGCTTGTTTGTTTATCTTATTTTATTTTGTCTTCTTTGCGCATGCGTTTGCGTGTGTGTATAGTGTTATGTGTGATGTGTGACTATTGTGTATAGTGTTGTGTCTGCTGGGTGACTAGTGTGTGTTTATGTGCTTGTGTATGTATTTATTTATCTTATTTTATTTAATTTAATTTACTTATTTATTTATACTTCTCTTAGGTCAGTGTTGTTTGTTTGGGTGTTGTTGTTGTTCCACTCATTCTTTCTGTTTAGCTTTGGTCTTCTAATTTCTATTTCACTGGCCTCTCTGATTTGCCTATCTGCTGGGTCATTCCTATGTTTAGATATTATTCTAATTTCTATGTTGTCTATGTTACCGTCATGTTGTTGTCTAGCATGTTCGTATAGTACTGACCCGTTTTTTCGTCCTTTTAGTTCCCCCCAGTGTTGGTCTATCCTTTCACCTATGCTACGAGCTGTCTCACCTATGTATGTTGTTGTCGTGTTTCTGCAAGTACCCTCTGTACATCTTATGCTATAGACTACGTTTCTAGTTTTACAGTTTATCCGGGGGTTCACCTTACATATGATACATTTCCTATTGGTACAGTGGGTTTTCTTAAAAGGGTAGGTTTTGCTGATCAGGGATTTTATGGTGGTTCCTGGCTTTTCTACCACCTTTATTTTTAAGTGGGTCTTTCTCAGGGCCTTTCTACACTGGTTAGCTAATTTCCCTCCAGGGGTGGCGTCCACAAACATGACACTCTGATATCTCTGGTTGTCGTACCATGATGTGGCCTTCCCTATCTTATGTCTAGCCCTATCTAAGCTATTCCATGATTTGCTCCTGTATAGTGGGAAAATTCCTTTCATGTCCAGTTCTATGAGGGTCTTATACTTTTCCATGGCTCCTTCGTATACTCTGACTCTGTCTCTTTGGTTGTAGCCAGAGAACTGCATGCGGTTGATGAAGTGTTGGATGTGTCCTTCCATTTCTGTTGGGTCGCACATGCTGGACACATTTTTCATCACTCGTACCAAATCTGCGATCAGAATATTAAACTTAGCACTACTGGACATTGCTGAGTTTTTGAGTATCAGGTATTTGGAGGCCATGGGTTTAGCATAGTGTGAGTGGAGAATTTGGGCTCTCTCGTCTATAGTGTTAATCCAGAGTTCTGTGTCTAATACAGGTAGTCTATTGTTAGGGTGTTTGGAAGGGAAGTCTATAGTTACAGTTATACTCTGGTGTATGGAATTAGCTATCTGCTGGATGCTTTCCATCGTGCTACGTTCTAAATCAAACTTGTTAGTGCTCTCTAGTGGGGGTGTTCTTATAACTATATTGATATCGTCTACATAACGAGAGTACATGATGAGGTCTATGGAGCTTTCATTAAGGAGATCTTTAAGTCTCCTTTCCCACCATACCATGAAAAGGTTGGCAACATCACCAGCTATGCTGACGCCGATGGCTGCTCCCTCATTTTGGGTGTAGATTTTCTCATTGAACTTAAATATGTGGCCCTTTAGGGTAGTTTTGATACTAGCCCCTATTGCATGTGCGACCATTTTTCTTACCTGATCAGTGTTTTGGGGGGTCCGTATAGCTTTGGTCCACCCAATCCACCTTCCTATGGGAGTCTTTTTAGCCATTGAGGTTATGGTGGGGGGTCTACCTCTTATAGGTCTACTAGGGCAGAAACATCTAAGGTCATGGCTGTCTAGGTAGTCAGTGTCGTAGGTAAGTCTAAGTAGGAGGCCCAGTTCGTCTGTGTCGACGTCGCAGAACTCCACCTCACTCTCAATGATCATCTCCACACATCTTTTCACAGCAAAATCAATGTTAATGGATGGGTACAGTGACACCACATCCATGCTGCCTATTATGCAGTTGGATAGGCTCCTGTTTTTGTTGCACTCACTGATTCTGCTGAGGAGGTCCTCTGTACTTTCACATACATCTGGGGACATCTTGATTATGGGGCGTATAACCATTGAGAGGAAGTAGGAGATCCTGTAGTTGCTAGCTATATTAGCTCCGCATACGGGTCTTGTTGGTGGTCCTGTTGTCGGGTCGTCGACTGTCTTGTGGTCTTTGCGGAGCCCATACAAGGGTGGTATGCCATTGTTAGACGCCTGGAAGTTGTTGGCAGTGCGTCTGCTTGGCTTTAGGATGTCAGTCCACATCATCATGTGAGCGTTGAGGATTTTTTCTCTCCCATCGTGTGTTAGTTGTGCAACTTCGCTCGTGTTGGTGATGTGGGGTTGCATTGCCTCGATGTAGTTCGGCATGCTATCTATTGACATCCTACCAGACTTATCTGTGGGTAGACACACTACCTCACCATCCCTTGTGCGCTGCTTGAGGCTAACCAAGCCTTCTACAGGTTTTATCCCAAGTTGTTGGGCCTCTGGTCTGCTCTGTCTCATAGTGTACCTGTCTACTACTTGTCTAATCCTATTTCTAGCTATGGTGAACTGTGCCTCCGTCCCGTCATCTATTTGCTGTGGTATGCAAACTCTTTTATTAAAGGGTAACCTCGTAGGATAGATATTACCCATCTTATATGTTTTGTCAGCTGGGTTGAAAAATAGTTTCTCTAAGGGGTTGTCGTTATTTCTATCGTCATAGTTGTGTGTGTTGCTATTATTGTTATCATGGTGGTTGTTATGATTGTTATGATTGCTAGATGTATTGTTGTTTACTTCACCGTTATTGTTGTTGTTGTTACTGCTATTTATACTGATATATATATGTATGTAAATATATATATTCATATATATATACTATATATATATATACTATATATATATATATATATATATATATATATATATATATATATATATATGTATACACGCACACACACACATATATATATATATGTATATATATATGATTATATATATATATATATATATATATATATATATATATATGAATATATATATATATATATATATATATATATATATATATATATATATATATATATATATATATATATATATATATATATGTAGATCCCGGGTTAAATCGGGGATAACCACAGTAAGTAAGGTACTCAATATATAGCAGAGTAAAAGTAATTTAATATAGAAATGGCTTCTACAGGACTAGAACTCTTTCATATATATATATATATATATATATATATATATATATATATATATATATATATATATATATATATATGTATGTATATATATATATATATATATATATATATATGTATATATATATATATATATATATATTTCTCTATATTTACAATTAATGCCTCATGTTACAGTTACATAAAACTATCCAGAAGAAACATTGAAGTCAAAACAGTTTATTTTTTTCCTCCCCGAAAGACATAACCTATACACGCTTATATATATATATATATATATATATATATATATATATATATATATATATATATATGCATATATATATACATATTAATAATACACACACACATACATACACACATATATATATATATATATATATATATAATATATACATAGATACATAGATACATACATATATATATATATATATATATATATATATATATATATATATATATATATATATATATATATATATGTTATGCTATGAAAAAGGGATAATTTTCTTTATGACCCTTCTCTTCTATCACCATATCCCATAATTCCAGAGTATTTTCATATTCCTCACTTTCATATAATCTCGTTCTTCAGGTTTACCCCCGACTGAAGCTGACATTGTTTTTTTTGTTTTGTTTTGTTTTTGTAAGTGTTTGTTTGTGTGTTTGTTTTTATGGTGTTAAGCTGTATTTACCAAATCAAATTGGCTCTCCTTTCAACTACTACTAATTGACATAATAAGTGTTATTTTGGGAGAGGGGGATGGGTGGGATGAATAAGAGATCTGAGTCACTGTGTAGGTATGGGAGAAACTGATGTAGAGGAGGGATGTCTACTTTTTTTTTTGTTTCATTTCAAGCCAGCGATTTCTGGTGGTACGTTTTTCGGCACCAGTCTGGCGGTTCCAGATCTTGTTTTGTCTTCACAATTACGTTTTAGATACGTCAGCTTGATTTGTTAGTGTAGTTTGATTAAAATACCAACTCTCTCAGTGCCAATTCAGACTATATTTTAAGGTCTATATGTAATATCACTAGCAGGGCCAACTGATAATCGGATCTTGTTATTTTCGTTCATGTCAGGAGACAGAGACGTCTACTTCATTCTTTATTTTTTCTCCTCTATTAACAACTCCACAAAGTCAATATCTAAAGAGTTAAGTTTTCACTTAAGCGAAAATAAATAAATATTTCTTTCAGTGTTGGAGATTAGAGGGATATAGAGATATATAAATATCTTCTGATTGCTCTCATATGAAGAGTTTATAAACTTGATTATTTTTTTTATGGAACGATTGACAAGATATTAAACCTCATTCGCTTAACGAGTGGGGTAGAACTCGTCATATCGAACCAAGGAAAGAATGTTTCCATTGGTTTTTCTATTGCTGCTTCTATCTACCAGTGGAAATTTCTGGCAGAAAGAGCAACGTGAAATAGTGTCTTCTTGCTGAAAGACATAACGCATCACCCGGTCCGGAAATCGAACTTGCAACCCCACGATTGCGAATCTAATTCTCTAACCACGAACATTGTTTCCATTGGTCTTTCCATTGCTGATATTATCTACCGATCTACCTGTGGCAAGTCCTGGTAGAAAGAGCAACGTGAAATAAAGAGTCTTACTCAAGGACATTACGCATCATCCGGTCCGGGAATCGAACTCGTAATCTCACGATTGGGAATCTAATTCTCTAACTACGAAGCCACTAGCTATAGTTATATAATTCTCTAACCAGGAAGCCACTAGCTATAGTTATATAAAAACATAGATATAGAAATCATGAACCACTTCAATCTTCTGTGGCTGCGTATATTTAAGTACATGTCTCTAATGCGTGTAACTCCTGATGGAGTGAAAGGGGTTTCGTAGTAATACATAGTCCACTAAGATCCTGACTAGCTCTGCACACGACTCGGTTTCGGTTCACCGTTGACGGGAATTCACCTAAATTATGCAAGAAATGTTTTCTTTTATAGATATGCATAAACACTGTCCAGATAAAATTCTGTGCGGTATTCGTTCCCGCTCTCTGTGTTTTCTAATTTTAAATCACTCTCTCCTCTGGAAGAAATTGAAATCGGCTGTGATCAGACCTCGAGAGAGTATGGGTTCCTCCAAGTTTAAAATGCCAAAGACACGCTATATGCCACCATGGCGCCTATGGAACTCCATTAGGAGTTACGGCTTTATTCTTACATGCATAAACACCACAACAAATACTGTTCTCATTTGTGAAAAAAAAAGCTGAAATTGTCTAAAGATTTTCTTTAATATTGAAGTTTTTCCATGAATGTCCTATGGATGTAGGTGACTCCCACCTCGGTAAACCGCCTTAGATACACTCAGCATGACAATGGCTTATAATTTAGGTACAAGACCAGGAATCTATGGGGTAGGGGGAAAATTGGTATATCGACCCCAGAACTTGATTGGTACCTTATTTTATTGACCCTGGAAAGATGAAAAATAAAGTTGACATCGGTGGGATTTGAACTTAGAACGTAGAGGGCTGTAATGAGATGCTGCAATGCAATTTCATGCAACAGACTAATGATACTGCCAATCCATTACCCTAATCTGATTGCATAATCGTCTTTGATTTAGGCACAAGGCCAACCATTTGGGGAAAGGAGAAAGTCAATTAAATTGACTTCAGTGCGTTACTGGTACTTTATTTTATCGACCCCGTAAGGATAAAAGGCAAAGTAGACCTCGGTGGGATTTGAAACTAGAATGTAAAGAGCTATAACGAAATATGACATCTCATCCAACACACCAATAAAACTCTGCCAATCCCTTGACTTTTTGCATAGTTCCGTAACTCCCGAGGGAGTCATGGAGCACCTTATTGACATCCAGCATTTCTAGGACATCTTAAAACCTGGAGGACTCCAATCCTCTCCAGGTCTGAGTACAGCAAATTTCTTCAAGAGAAAGATAGAAAGAATGAGAGAATGGAAGGAGAAAAAGATATATAGAGGAAGAATCGACTCCAGTAGTAGATAGGTACTTTTTTTAACGACCTCGAAAGGATGAAAGGCAAAGTTGACCGCGGCGGGATTCGACATTCTAACGGCATTGTCAATTCACCGCCCTACTTTAACATGGCATAATAGCGACATGAGAGCTATTATGTGTTTCACTGGTTCCCGTCAGTGTTCAGGTGAAGTCTTCCGTTGTACATTGAGTTAAGAAGGTTATTAAAGATAACAACAGTTAAAAAGCTTTTGTAAGAAGTTAACAGGCTTAAGAGACATTTTAAACGTCCAGAAGATTATCAGCCTTTACGAGAATGATAAGTTCAAGTTTAAGTTCAGCCATAATATAATTGTTTCTACTTTTGGCACAAGGCCAGCAATTATCCCAGTGTATTGCTGGTACTTTATTTTATCTACCCCGTAAGTATGAAGGGCAAAGTTGACCTCGGCAGGATTTGAACTCAGATCATAAAAGGCTATAACTCTATGCTGCAAAGCATGGCGTCCGACCCTCTAACGATACTGCCAATCCACCGCTCTAGAGTTTCTACTTTTGGAACAAGGCCAGCGATTATCCCAGTGCATCACTGATACTTTATTTTATAGACCCCATAAGGATGCAGGGCAAAGTTAACCTCGGCGGGATTTGAACTCCGATCATAAAGGGGCGGAACTCTATGTTGCTCAGCATGGCGTCCGACCCTCTACCGATACTGCCAATCCACCATAATATAATTGTTCCTACTTTTGGCACAAGGCCAGCTAATACCCCACTGTATTACTGGTACTTTATTTTATCGACCCCGTAAGGATGAAAGGCAAAGTTAACCATAATATAATGCGTGATAAATATATATGTAAGTGTTTCCGATGATTCGAGAGATACATCTCACGGTACTACTATCAATGAGACATCATACTATCGCACTAGTTACTATATGTAACAAGTTGGCTCAAAACATATCGTTTATGGACCTATCTCTCTTTCCCACTCACTCTCTTCCTAAATACACACAAAATTAATAACAATAATTCTCTCTCTCTCTTTCTCTCTCTCTCTCTCTCTCTCTCTCTCTCTCTCTCTCTCTCTCTCTCTCTGTATATATATATATATATATATATATATATATATATATATATATATATATAGTTATACTTTGGGAGGGTCATGTTGCCAATAAGAAACACACGCACCAGTTGCTTTCACTTCAATTTATTATAATAAATTTATAAATTTAGGAATTTATAAATCTATAAATGTCTGGTTGGTTGGTTCCACAACCAGATAGTTGTTTATATATTGTCAAAGTTCTTTCGTCACACATTCTGTGACCTCTTCAGTGACTGGGGATTCTTTTCTTTGTTTTTGTGCCTCTCCTTTGTTCTGTCCTACGCCATTTTGTTTCTGTGTGTGTGTTGTGTGCTCAGTCTGCGCATGCGCCACATCCGGGTGTCTGTGTGTGTTTATATTCGTTTATTTATTTGTTTATTTACATGTTACCGGTTGGTTGTTTGTTCTATGTGTGTGTGTGTTTTCATTTTGTCCTTAATTGTAAGTTGTGATGTTGCTGTTCCACTCATATTTTCTATTTAATTTTGGTTGTAATTCTTTTATGTTTATTGCCTCTGTGATTTGTCTAAACATTGCGTCTTTTCTGTGTGTAGATTCTATTTTTATTTCTATGTCCTCTAATTTACCCTTATGTTCTATTTTAGCATGTTGGTAGAGAACAGATGATTCTTTACTATCTTGAAGGTCTCGCCAGTGTTCATTTATCCGTTCCCCTACACTACGAGCTGTCTCACCTATGTACACTATATTTTTGTCTCTACATTGTCCTTCAGTACATCTTATGCTATACACTACATTTCTAGTTTTACAGTTAATATGGGGTCTTATTTTACAGGTTATACATTTCTTATCTATACAGGGGGGTCTTTGAAAAGGGTATGTCTTGCTAATAAGTGTTTTTACGGAGGTACCTGGTCTTTCTACTATCTTAATATTGCGTTTATGTTTATCTAGGGCCCTTCTAAATTTGTAAGCTAATTCACTTCTAGGGGTTGTATCGATGAACATTACACTCTGGTATTTATTGCTATCATACCATGAGTTTATTTTATTAGCCTTATTCCTAGTTCTTTCTATTCTATTCCAAAATTTGCTCCTATACAAGGGGCAGGTCCCATTTGTGTCATTATTTACCATTTTTTCCCATTTGGTTCTGGCTCCTCTATACACTCTGATTTTATCTCTCTGATTGTAACCAGAGAACTGCATACGGTGGATGAAGTGTTGTATGTGTCTCTCTAGTTCTTCGGGGTTGCACATGCGGGACACGTTTATCATCACCCGTACCAAATCCGCAATCAGTATGTTGATTTTGGTATGGTCCGAAACAGCCGAGTTTCGGTGGATCAGATGTTTGGAAGTCATGGGTTTGGCATAATGGGAATGGAGGATTTGTTTTTTGTTATTAATGGTATCTAACCAGAGCTTTGTGTCTAGTACAGGTAATCGATGGTTGGGGTGTTTACTTGGGTAGTCTATAGTAACTTTAATACTCTGGTGGATGGAGTTAGCTATTTGCTGGATGCTTTCCATTGTGTTTTTCTCTAGTTCCTGACTGTTCTCTAATGGGGGTGTCTTAACTACGATGTTTATATCATCAACGTAGCGGGAGTACATTATCAGGGTTAAGGGGTCTTCTAATTGTTCTTTAAGTTTAAGTTTAAGTTTACTGTCCCACCATACCATGAATAAGTTAGCTATGTCGCCTGCAATGCTAACACCAATGGCTGCTCCTTCCTCTTGGGCATATGTTTTTCCATTAAATTTGAACATATGTTCCTTAAGGGTTAGTTTTATGCTGGCCCCTACCGCATGTGCAATCATTTTCTTCAGTTCATCGTGGTTTTCGGGTGTCCGTATGGCTCTGGTCCACCCGTTCCATCTATCTGTGTGGGTTTTCTTGGCCATTGATGCCCATATGGTGATGTGGACGAATATAATGCAGCCCAACAAAAGGACCGCCAACAACTTCCAGGCCTGGAAGAATGACGTGCCGGCGTTGTATGGGCTTCGAAAAGACCATAAAACGGGCAGTGACCCTGTCACGGGACCACCAACACGGCCAGTCTGTGGAGCTAACATTGCTAGTAACTACAGAATGTCCTACTTCCTCTCCCTGATCATACGCCCCATCATTGAAATGTCCCCAGATGTATGTGACAGCACGGAGGACCTCCTCAGCAGAATCGGCGAGAGTAACCGATCTAGGGACCTAACAAACTGCATAATAGGTAGTATGGATGTTGTGTCCCTGTATCCATCTATTGACGTGGATTTTGCTGTGGAGAAATGCGTAGAAATGATCAGTGAGAGCAATGTTGAGTTCCGTGGGATTGATACCAGTGAGCTGGGACTCCTACTTAAACTTACCTATAGTAATAATTACCTAGACACATATGACCTTAGAAACCTGTGCCCTACAAGACCAGCAAGAGGCAGACCACCTACCATTACCTCAATGGCCAAGAAAACCTACACAGATAGATGGAACGGGTGGACCAGAGCCATACGGACACCCGAAAACCACGATGAACTGAAGAAAATGATTGCACATGCGGTAGGGGCCAGCATAAAACTAACCCTTAAGGAACATATGTTCAAATTTAATGGAAAAACATATGCCCAAGAGGAAGGAGCAGCGGCGGATAGATTCACTGACACCTCCGGGATATTCGTCTTGGTGGTAGTTCCCCCATCACCCGCCACTTTGGTGCCCCTGGACATTCCGCACGCCATCTCACAGTCTGTGGCCTACTCCAATGCCACGGAACACCCGCCAATCTCCTCAGAGTTGAACAAAGAACCATCTTCATCTTACAGACCCACACCCCCCCCGGCCTGAACTCCCCACCCTTATTCCTTTAGCCTTCGACCGCCCCCTCCTCCCACACATACCCTCACTAACACTACTAACACACCCCTCCTTTTCACCACCCACCCCACAACTAACAATACTAACACCTCCACTCCACCCCTCATCCGACCAGCCTTCCCCAACTAACATACTAACATCCCTCCCTTCTTCTCCTCCCCCTCTCCTTATCACACGCACACACCCACCGGCACATATATACACGCGCTCACACTAAACACACACCCTACTACCACCACTAACCCTCACCCCCACACATCCACCCCACCACCCCGCAACTAACATCACTAACACCCCCTGACCCCAAGCACACGAACACACTCACCCACTTACACCACCCACCCTACACGCAACTAACATCACTAACACCCCCAACCCCACGCACACGTACACACACACCCTCTTACACCATCAAACTACACACACACCAGTACACCACACTCCCTCCATCGACCCCCACATCATTCTCTCCCCGCTCCACCCACACCCTTTCTCAAACACTCACTCATCCCACTAACACCTCTACTAATACACCCCCCTCCTCACTCCAACTTTCACACCTACCCATCCTCGCCCCTTTACCATTCCACCCTACTGCTGCTATGCCCTCTGACCACCTCCCAGCACACACAGACACACAGCACTCCTACTGCCTTGACCACTTCCTGTTGCGCGCGCACCCCACATCTCCCCTCTTCCGACCAATCTCTTCACGGATTACTCGTATGTGGACCTTGACCGTGGAATCAACTACCATCCTAGGATTTTACTAACCATTCCACCACATCTTACGGAATCACCTTTTTGACTCACCCACACACACACCCAAACATTTTTTTTCCCACACGCCACCTACACCCACAACACGCTTAAACCCCACACACACGTGCGTTCCACCACATATTTACACATTCAGCCTCCAGATTCCTCTCCCCCCACCCCTCTATCCACACACGCACTCACACTCCGACCTACACCCCACTTCACACACACCTCTTCCTGAACATGCAACCCCGTTCTTCCCCCAACCCTTGCTTTCACACACACACACACACACACACACACACGTACACCTACACACACACACACCACCTTCAGCCCTCCCCGCACGGACACCCCGTCTCTCTCTCCCCACTCCACCCGCCACCACCCCTACACGCCCCACACCCTTCCACCACCTGTTTTACCCCATTTTAATTTTATTTTGATCATGTTTTTATTTTTAATTTCATTCGCACCGTTTCCTCCCACCCCCTTTTCGCTATATGTCTCTCCACCACTCCTCTACACACCCTTTGAACTCTCTTCCCACACACTTTTCACCTGAAGAAGGGCTTATGCCCGAAACGTCGTTCCCCACCACCACCCCACTCTCAAGAGCGCGAAATTAATAAACATTCGTTGTACTGACTCTCTGTTTTGTTCCTGTTCAAATTTTCCATTATATATATATATATATATATATATATATATATATATATATATATATACTTCGTTTTTGAATTCGTTTTGCAAGATTTCTTATCTGAAAACGTGTCGTGTGTTGAAACAGATATTGTTATACTTTGGAAGGGTCATATTGCCAACAAAAACACACGCACCTGTCGGTTTTCACTTCAATTTATTATAAATTTCCGGGTTAGTTGGTTGGTTCGATAATCGGATGGTTGTTTAGATATTTTCAAAGGAAGTCACTGAGGAGGTGACATAACGTGTGCCAAAAGATATTTGAAAATATATAAACAACCACCCGGTTATCGAACCAACCAACCAACCAACGAACCAACCAACCAACCAGAAATTTGTAATAAAATAACAATTGAAATCCTCAGTAGGGGGAACGTTACTGCAGGGTTGTTTTACACCCCGTGGATAGAACAACCCGTAACACCAGGAACACGTTTTGTAGGTGTTCCTGACTTCCCTCTGTTTATCTTCCTCAACCTACAGGTTTATATACAGAGAAGGCCCATTCACTCGTGCCATTTTTGCCACATTCACCCACCTTTCAGCGAATTTACTGGGGTGTAGCACCTCTCTCTCCACTCTCACCTTCCTTCTGAAGTGATACTTAAAGAAGGGGATAAGTTGTTGTCCGGAGAGAAAGGTGTTTGTCCTCAGTCCTTTTAACCTCGTCCACCATATTACCTCTTTCGCCATAGCCACTAGACAGAGGAAAACCGCCTCTCCCTCGTTCTTAAATGAAGGCGGCGGGGTGATCCTCACGAAGGACTCGGCTGACAACTGGATGCTTCCCACACGTGACAGCAGCTGTACGACATAATTCCACAGGTCGGTCACCCCTGGGCACTGAACAATTGCGTGCAGAACGGTTTCGATGTCCTGCTCGCATCTTGGACAGGTCCTTTTGGCAGGATCTCTGCCAGGGCGTCCGTGCCTGTCGATTTTGTCTCGAACTGGTAGAGCTCCTCGGTAGTATTGCCAAGCCAGAGACCTCTAGAAGTTATCCATAGGCCCTGGACGGAAAGTCCTCCCGAACAGACTAGTCAGTTCGTCCTCCTCGATGCCTAGAGTTTCCCCGAGAACGTCGTCGCATTTATCCTCCACTAATCCCCTATAGAATGTCGAAGTGGAATCTCCGCTGATTGCTGTTTCCGCTTGGTAGAGTGCTGTGAGCGCCTGTAGGCTCTCGAGGTGCCAGGCACCCATTTTCGGTCTTCGCTTGACGCAGGACTGCAGCTCTCTTAGTGAGACGAGTTGTGGAAGAGTTTGTCTTACAAACGACAGCCACACCGGTTCACCGGTCAGGAATACCTGGAGATGGCGTAGCCTCAGCGCATGTTTGTGCATCATCAGCTACGGCATGCCCAGCCCTCCGTTAGAAGGGTGTTGATAGCAGATGGATCTCCTCACCAATGGAGCCTGTTTCTTCCAGAGGAACTTGAAGAGTAGGCGTTCCCTTTTGGTAAGGTAATCGCGGGGGCAAGGCACGACTGTCAAGCGGTAGTAGTTGACGGACGCTATGTAAGTGTTCGCCACCTCCGCTCGACCTTTCAAGGAGAGTTTGCACTCAGCCAACTTCTGGGTGAGTGCAAACACCTTCGCCGGGACTTCGTTCCAGTTCTTGTCCTCTTGGGGGTCTGGACCGAACCATACCCCGAGCAATTTCACCGGTCCTTCCGTCTAGCGTCCAACGACACTGTCGGAAGGCATGGGTTTGTCTCTCCATGTGCCGAGTTGCAAACCGACAGTCTTGTTTGGGTTTAGTCTTGCTCCGGTCAACGTTTCGTATTCCTGTAATAGGTTACCGATTACTCTGATTTCCGAGGTTTTCGACACCATTACGGTTATGTCGTTGGCATAGGCTGACGCTGCTTTCCGCAGTCCTGGTTCGATCGGGATGCCCTGCAACAGCTCCAATTTCCGTAGTAACGGCTCGAGAGTCATTACATACAGAATGGAGGAGAGAGGGCATCCCTGACGGGTGGAACACATGATTTGGAATGGCTCTGATAGGTAGCCATTCACATTGACTGCCGAGCAGATGCTGGTGTGCATGGCAGCGATCCAGCCTCTCGAAGCCGGCCACCTTGAGAACTGGGCCAGCCGCCTTGTGAACTGGGCCGGCCGCCTTGAGAACTGAGCCGGCCGCCTTGAGAATTGAACACGTTTTGTAGGTGTTCCTGTCTTCCCTCTGCTTATCTTCCTCAACCTACAGGTTTATATACAGAGAAGGCCCATTCACTCGGGCCATTTTTGCCACATTCACCCACCTTTCAGCGAATTTACTGGGGTGTAGCACCTCTCTCTCCACTCTCACCTTCCTTCTGAAGTGATACTTAAAGAAGGAGATAAGTTGTTGTCCGGAGAGAAAGGTGTTTGCCCTCAGTCCTTTTAACCTCGTCCACCATATTACCTCTTTCGCCATAGCCACCAGACAGAGGAAAACCACCTCTCCTTCATTTTTAAATGAAGGCGGCGGGGTGATCCTCACGATGGACTCGGCTGTCACTGGATTTGTCCCACACGTGACAGTAGCTGTTCTACATAGTTCCACAGGTCGGCCACCCATGGGCACTGTACAATTGCGTGCAGAACGGTTTCGATGTCCTGCTCGCATCTTGGAAACTTCCTCTTGGCAGGATCCCTGCCAGAGCGTCCGTGTCTGTAGATCTTGTCTTGAACTAGTAGAGCTTCTCGGTAGTATTGCCAGGTCAGAGATCTCTGGAAGATATCCACAGGTCCTGGACGGGAAGTCCTCCCGAACCGACTGGCCAGTTCGTCCTCTTCGACGTCTAGAGTTTTCCCGAGAACGTCGTTGCACTTATCCTCCACTAACCCTGTATAGAATATTGACGTTGAGTCCCCGATGATTGACCTGTCCGCCTGATAGAGGACAGTGAGCGCATTCGAGGTGCCAGGCACCCATTTTTGGTCTTCGCTTGACCCAGGACTGCAGCTCCGTTAGCGAGACGAGTTGCAGAAAAGCTTGTCTCACAAACGACGACCACACCGGTTCACCGTTCAGGAATACCTGGAGATGGCATAGCCTCAGCGCGTTTGCGCACCATCATCCACAGCATGCCCAGCCCGTCGTTGGATGGGACACAGATAGATAGATAGTCAGATTGATAGATAGATACATAGTCAGATAGATAGATAGATAGACTGATAGATAGATAAAGATAGATATACAGATAGATAGATATATTTCTTTATTTGCCACAGGGGCGCACAAGGTTAAGGGACAATACAAAGACTCATGCCGGGGATTTTACATACAGTCGTGTAAAAATATTGAAACAAACAATTATAACAATCGAAATCCCCAATAGGGGGGAAGCGCCACAAATGGGTTGTTTAATACCCCGTCGATAGAACAACCCTCAGCTTCAGGAGCGTGAGTGCTCCCTTCTTCCTTTTGCTCTCTTCTTTAACATACTGGCTTATAAACAGAGAAGGCCCAATCACTCGGGCCATTTTCGCTTCATTCACCCACCTTTCAGTAAATTTACTGGGGTTCAGTGCCTCTCTATCCACTCTGATTCTCCTTCTAAAGTGATACTTAAAGAAGGGAATCAATTGTTGTCCGGAGAGAAAGGCATCTGTTCACAGTCCTCTCAATCTCGTCCACCATATAACCTCTTTCACCATAGCCACTGTACAGAGGAAAACCGCCTCTCTTTCGTTTTTGAAAGAGGCTGGCGGTTTGATCCTTACTATGGACTCGGCAGTCAATTGGATTTGTCCCATACGCGACAGAAGTTGTTCTGCAGAGTTCCACAGGTCGCTTACGCCCGGGCAGTGTACAATTGCGTGCAAGACGGTTTCAATGTCCTGCTCGCATCTTGGACAGGTCCTTTTGGAAGGATCTCTGCCAGGGCGTCCATGCCTGTCGATTTTGTCTCGAACTGGTAGAGCTCTTCGGTAGTATTGCCAAGCCAGAGACCTCTAGAAGTTATCCATAGGCCCTGGACGGAAAGTCCTCCCGAACAGACTAGTCAGTTCATCCTCCTCGATGCCTAGAGTTTCCCCGAGAACGTCGTCGCACTTGTAAAGTACTAACCCTCTATAGAATGTCGAAGTGGAGTCTCCACTGATTGCTGTGTCCGCTTGACAAAGGACTGTGAGCGCCTGGGCGCATTCAATGGGCCAGGCGCCCATCTTCTTCGGTCTTCGCTTCACCCAGGACTGCAGCTTCGTCAGCGAGACAAGTTGTGGGAAGGCCTGTCTCACAAACGGTGCCCACACCGGTTGGTCGGTGAGGAATACCTGGAGATGCCGTAGCCTCAGCGCATGTTTGCGCATCATTAGCCACGGCATGCCCAGCCCTCCGTTGGAAGGGTGTTGACAGCAGACGGATCTCCTCATCAGTGGAGCCTGCTTCTTCCACAGGAACTGGAAGAGCATGCGTTCCATATTTGTGAGGTATTCACGGGTACAAGGCACGACAGTCAAGCGGTAGTAGATGACGGACGTAGAAAGATAGATAGATAGATAAATATACAGATAATTAGAAAGATAGATATATTTCTTTATTAGCCACAGGGGCACAAAAGAAGGGGACAAATACAAAGGGGGAAGTTTACATACAATAAAAACGTGTAAAATGTTATCACAGATGGAATTTAAAAGTTAGTCGATTTTCCCCAATAGAGGGAGACAGTTTATATGGGTAACACATACCCCCGAAAAAAATGTGCAACCCTCATCTCCAGGAGTACGAAGAGCTTGTACTCCTTTCCTCTCCTCCTCCTTTTCCTCAACCTACAGGCTGATATAGAGAGAAGGCCCATTCACTCGGGCCATTCTCGCCACTTTCACCCACCTTTCATAAAACTTGCTGGGGTACAGCACCTCTCTCTCCATCCTGATTCTTAGAGAGATAGATATGTTTCTTTATTAGCCACAAGGGCACAAAAGAAGGGGACAAATACAAAGGGGGAAGTTCACATACAATAAAAACGTGTAAAATATTATCACAAATGCAATTTAAAAGTTAATCGATTTTCCCCAATAGGGGGAGACATTAAATATGAGTAACACAAAAAGTGAACCATCATCTCCAGGAGTATTAAGAGTTCGTACCCCTTTCCTCTCTTCCTCTTTTTCTTCAACCTACAGGCTGATATAGAGAGAAGGCCCATTCACTCGGGCCATTCTCGCTACTTTCACCCACCTTTCATAGATAGATAGATAGATAGATAGATAGATAGATAGATAGATAAAGAAATAACTATGAGGAAATCGAACAGTTAATCTGTATCCGAGATAAGGAAGTGATAAAAATCAATGACAGTCATAGAATGAGAGAATTGAGATGATTGTAAGTAATCCGCTGAAGAGATATTCTTTAAATCTCTTTTGATAGAATAAGTAATTCAGAATATCTAACAAAGCCACCATGATAGCTTTGAAGTTGCTGGCTTAAACGTTTTAATAGTCTTATTTGATCCCTGATTAGGACATGTATGGATATAGGTTATGTGTGCGTGTGTATATATAACTGTGTATAGGTGTGTGTGTGTGTGTGTGAGTGTGTGTGTGTATGTGTGTGAGAGTGTGTGCATGATATATATATATATATATATATATAGAGAGAGAGAGAGAGTGAGAGAGTGTATTTGTGCATTAGTGTGTGTGTGTATGTGTATATATATGTGTTTGTATATATATATGTTTGTATATGTATGTGTGTGTATGCTTGTGTGAGTGTGTATGGATATGAGTGTGATAGAGATGGAGATAGAAATACAAAGAGATAAGAGAGAATAAGAGAGAGTAAGAGAGAGTAGAGTGATAAAGAGAGAGAGAGAGGGAGAAAGTAAGAGAGAGAGAAAGAAAGAGAGTGAGAGAGAGAGGGAGATAGTACGAGAGAGTATGTGAGAGAGAGAGAGAGAGAGAGAGAGAGAGAGAGAGAGAGAGAGAATACGAGAGAGTATGTGTGTGAGAGAGAGAGAGAGAGAGAGAGAGAGAGAGAGAGAGAGAGAGAGAGAGAGAGAGAGAGAGTATGTGAGAGAAAGGGAGAGAGAGAATACGAGAGAGTATGTGAGAGAAAGAGAGAGAGCGAGAGAGAGATTGGCAGAAGTCATAGTAAAATAAATATCAGTCATTAGGTTAATAAGATATTGTGTTTACCATAGACCCCCCCATTACCACTGTTATATGGCAGTGGTAGTAGAGAGAAGGGGAGTGGAAGAGTGAGAGAGAGAGAGTGAGGCAGAGAGAGAGAGGGACAAAGAAAAGAAAGAGTGAGAGAGAGTGAGAGAGGGAGAGAAAGAGTGAGAGAGAGGGAGAGAGAATTATTGTTTTTATCATAGATCCATTCTCATTGCCACTGTTATATGGCAGTGGAATTAGAGAGAGGGGGAGTGGGAGTGGGGGAGAGAGAGTGATTGAGAGAGGGAGAATGAGGGTGAGAGAGATAGAGAGAGAGGTAGATGGTTATTGAGGGGGAGAGAAGATTATATTTACAATATCACTGTTATTTGGCTGTAGAATTAGAGAGAGAGAGAGAGAGAGAGAGAGAGAGAGAGCGAGGGAGAGGGAGAGAGAGAGCGAGGGAGAGTGGGTGTGAGAGAGGATTAGAAAGGTGTTTATAATTGTTAAACTTAATTTATTTAAGTTTTATTAAATATTAAAAACGTTATTTCTCATATTCTGTGGCAGTCAGAACATTTGTTCTTTTTTTAATATTTGATAAAATTGACATACCTATCGAAACCGGTAATATTTGACGAAACTTAACTTAATTTAATATAACAATTATAAAAATATTTATTCTGTCGGTTTAAAGAAGAAAATAAACTTTTAATATAATCTTGTGCTTTTCCACTTACTTAATTCCCATTTAATCTCCCTCTCTCTCTCTTCCCCCCTCTCTCTTTCTCTCTCTTTCTTTCCCTATGCGAATAAATTGCTGCTGACAGAAAGGACTGGAGAGAAAGGTGCCATAGTGCCAACAAGAGCTTTGAATCCAGTCGCATAGAGAAATTGTGTGTTAACTGAACCGGGACGAAGCAACGGGCCTTGATATCTGCAAGGCTCTCCAAAAACTCTTGCTCTTGCGACCTATATGGCTTGGTCTGTGGGTCACTGGCGAGATTAAAATGTTACATGAGACACCGCCATCCAGGGAGCTGAACTTTTGTTGGACACTCAGAAGTCGGATATCGACGGGAGAGTCCATTATATATATATATATATATAGGAACAAGTAAGACCCCGACGGCTGAGCTCAAGCCGTTTCGACGGCTAATTCTGTACTGTACAGAATTAGCCGTCGAAATGGCTTGAGCTCAGCCGTCGGGGTCTTACTTGTTCCTATTACCCACTCTACTACCCTAAGTATTGAGTACTTTGGTGCGTTATGGTCCACCTGGTTCCTTACCACATTTCCTTCGTTATATATATATATATATAAATATATATATATGAAGGAGATGGGACCCAGACGGCTGAGCTCCTGTCATTTCAACAGCTAGATCCGTTCGGATAGCTGTTGAAACGACAGGATCTCAGCCGTCGGGGTCTCGAAATCTTCATATTACCCACTCTACTACCCCAAGTATCGAGTACTCTGGTGAGTAATGCTCTAACTGGTTTTTACTGCATCCATTCTGATTTATATATATACAGAGGTATCCACTGTAAGTTGTGGGGTCTATTCTGTATGAAGAACTCAATGTAGTCCATATATTGAAAATGTTGTAGGTTAAGATAAATCTCAGAAAACAATAAAACATTAAAAGGAAAGTAGAGTCATGATATAAGTTAAAACAATGAAATAAAAAATCAAGTCATTAGAGATATACTTCACTGCTTTACGATCGTTTCTAGATGGTGATAATACAAAACCTTTTGAAAACAGCTGGTGATATGCATGTAAGTAAATATTCTCTCTATCTGATAGTTTGTAAACTTACATAGATCAATAACTGAGTATAGATACAATGTATTATCACCATCTAGAAACGATCGTAAAGCAGTGAAGTATATCTCTAATGACTTGATTTTTTATTTCATTGTTTTAACTTATATATATATATATTTTTATTAAGGTTAAATAGTGATGCTTGTTATTCTGGAGTTTCACCTGTTTATCACAGGGTCATCACACAAGAACAAACACGCACACATACATACACACAAACACACAAACACACGCACACATACACACACGCACGCGACGCACACACACACACACACACACACACACACACACACACACACACACATATATATATATATATATATATATGTGTGTGTTTGTGTGTGTATGTGTGTGTACATTATGGTGATATATATATATATATGAAAATGCAGCCTTACAAATACATCTAATATTTTTATTCATCCTTTTCCACATAATTTAGGGTGGATTAACTTAAATACCTCCTACTCTCCTCTTATTTAAGGAGCATTAACTTTTTAGGTAGATTCATTGAATGAAGGTTATAGTTTTTCTGCTTTTGTTTTCTACGAATGACTTCATTTAATGGTTGTGTCATTGGATTTTTACTAAATTATATTACATTATATGAGAACGTCTGATAGAATGCTTTGATGCAATCGTTCCGACTCTCTGCATTTGAGTGCAAAACCCGCCCTGGCCAACTTTGCTTTTTATCATTTCAATGTCGATAAACAAAGTACCAGTCAAGTATTGGAGTCGATTTTAAGAATACCGCCTCAATAGAATTTAGTCGACCATATTAACCTCAATTTATGGCAACAAATATGCAGCTTCGTCGTTAGAACGTCGGATAGAATGCTTTGTACACTCATATCCTATCGAGGTCAACTTTGCGTTGCATTCTTTCGAGGTCGATAAGACGTACCAGTGAAGTGCTAAGACGATTCTACTCCATATCACTTTCTCACTTCTGATCCTCTTACTGTCTTTCCTTCTCTGGAAGAACTCGGCTGTGTTCAGACCTGGAGAGGTGAGGAGCTCCACCAAGTTTAAAGTGCCCAATATACGCCGTATGCCCCCTATGGCGCCCATACGACTCCATTAAGGGCTTAGGCTCTATACATACATACCATGTCTTCGTTAGATCCTTGGTGTCTATCTACGCGACCGAATCTCAAACAACAACATCTGAGAACACTGTCAGCGTCAGCCGACCATTGGTTTAGCTACAGTGGCTTAGTTACGTCTGTGGGATGAGCGCTGGAAGACTAACACACCAACTTTTGTCACGACAGCGACCCATGCACTGGAGAATCCAGCGAAGCACACCAAAGAAGACATGGGCGAAAGAAATCGAGGAAGACCTGAAATCGTAGTGTCTCTACCTCGACCATGCTAAGGTCAGCGCCATGGATAAGAAACGCGTGGAAGAACATCATCATAGGAGTCCATCATCCAGTGGCACCAACAGCACCATATTGGTTGAGAGAACAGCTCCCCCCCCCCCAATCGCCAGCTAGGGATTGAAGAAGACAAACATACTTTACATTGTATGCATGGTCCCGTAACTTCTGATGGAGTCGTAGGGTCATCGTATTGACGTATGGCGTTTTAAGGGAATTTTTAAAAACCTGGCAGAGCTTATCTCGTCTCCAAGTCTGAATACAGCAGATTTGAAAGAATGGAAGTGAGAAAGAGATATAGAGGAAGAATCGGTCCCAGTACCTGATTGGTACTGTTTTAAAATCGACCTCGAATGAATTAAAGGTGAAGTTGACCTCAGCGGGATTTGAACTCAGAGAGAAGAGAGCGGAAATGAATACCACAAAGCATTCTATCTGGCGTTCTAATGACTCTGTCAACTCACCGTCTTAGTCTATTGTGTACATATCTATACAAAGCAGTTTGAATGAAATATTTACCTGAGTAAGTAAGACAGGTAGTTGTGATACTGATCAAAGCATTAATTTCACTAATGACATTGATGTCATACTACAATAATGTGTCAGAAGATTCTCGTATTTAATATCTTCAGTATATTGATTATACAGCTACTAGATTCGGAAGGGCGTACTAAGTAGAATCGATAATTGTTTCTACTTTAAGCACAAGGCCAGCAATTACCCAGTGCATTACTGGTACTTTATTTTATCGACCCCGTAAGGATGAAAGGCAAAGTCAACCTCGGCGGGATTTGAACTCAGATCGTAAAAAGGACATAACTATGCTGGAAAGCATGACGTCCGACCCTCTACCAATACTGCCAATCCACCGCCCACTAAGTAGAATCGATAATCTATTGTAGTTGTAAACGGAGTGGTCAGTAGTTCGTATTTCACAACAGTCATTGTGGGGTGTTTGTGAAGAAATGACCCTCAAAGAAACCATTCCACTTTGCCTTCAATGTTTACAGAAAGACGGGAAAATGAAGGAAGGAAAAGGCAGTGTAATAATAATGGTTTCTACTTTAGGCACAAGGCCAGAAATTTGGGGGAGAAAAAGTTGATTATATCGACTCCAGTATTTGACTGGTACTTTATTTTATCGACCTCGGAAGGATGAAAGGCAATGGTGTTCTCGGTGGGATTAAATATATATATATAGAAATGGCTTCTACAGGACTAGAACTGTTTCATTCGAAGGAAATCATCAGGAAATCATCAGGAAAACCTTCGAATGAAACAGTTCTAGTTCTGTAGAAGTCATTTCTATTTTAAGCATTTAAACTCTACTATGTATTTGAATACCTTACTTACTGTGGTTACACCCGATTGAACCCAGGATACACACACACAAGCACAAACACACACAAACACACACAAACACACACAAACGCAAACACACACACACACACACACACACACACACACACACACACACACACACACACACACACACACACACACACACACACACACACACACACACACACACACACACACACACACACAAACACACACACACACACACACACACACACACATATATATATATATATATAGAGAGAGAGAGAGCGAGAGAGTCTGCGGTGCTGATACCGAAGAGACCACTAATCATCGGAGTACTCTATGCATGGGGAAAGGGTGGGTAAACAGATAGGAAGAATCCCGATTGCTTAGAGCCGCGGTCGGGATTTAACCCCCCCCCCCACTCTCCCTATATAAATATATATATATATATATATATATATATATATATATATATATATATATAATATAGAATGAGAGTCAAGGACACAAGAAACGAACAAATAAGACGATGCAATAACAAGCAGTGTATTAGTTTCACGCGTAGAGGAAGAAGAATGAGTTACATAGTCAACGTATCGGGCATTTGCCCTTCATCAGCAAAAACTCAAAACTCAACAGTTTATATATATATATAAACAGCTTAGATGTGGATCTAATGTAAACTCACATATCTGAGGTGATGTCGAAGAAGAGTCGAGCTTCGATCTCCTTGATCACACTCTTTGATCACGTATTGAAACAATTTTAATATGCAAATAAAGTTGTTACACAAACTGCATATCCATTATTTTCACTATATCTACACTCTGCAACATACAGCAGCCTTAAACCTGGAGCACAACCCAACGAGGGACGGACCCGTGTAGGCATCAAGTGCTTCGAGCAGCACGACGCAAATAAAGGGTAGTTACTTATATATATATATATATATATATAGAATAATCGAGTATCGGAAAATCAGCTCACGAATTAACGATAAACAAATCCGATATGAGTGGCAGAGGGCTCAATAATTTGGATAAATCAGAGCTATAACTATCGTTAAATTACCAACACATAAAGATTATGCCTAAAATCACCCGCGCAGCCGAAAAAGAACGACCAGGAGGATTCGGGTCACTCAAATAAAATATCAATAAATCAATAATTTAAATGAATGTAAAAAACTTATATATATATAAATCTAAAGTTTGTCTTAAGCCAGAAGGTTCATTTGGCTGGTGCTTATCCCGGTTTCATGGCGTGAAGCGACTGAGAGTACAAGACTCCCCCCTGGACAGGACGCCAGTCATATATATATATATAACGAAAGAAGTGTGGTAAGGAACCAGATGGACCATAACGCACCAGAGTACTCAATACTTAGGGTAGAGTGGGTAATTGGAAAAAGTTTAACCCCGACGGCAGAGCTCAAGCCGTTTCGACGGCTATTTCTGGACTAAATTAGAATTTTTAGCGTGGTAAATAAAAAGCTTTTCAATAAAAAACTTTTCAAGGGGTAATTCCTTATATGGGAAGATTGTATTTGTCAAAAGGATTGGTCAAACTTTCTTGTAAACACAATTAAATCTTTCATGGCAGTGGGTGGGAGGTGGGGTTGACTGAACTTGCCTGTAGAACAATGAGGGAGTGGGTGGAGCCGGTCAAGCGTTGAAAGTGAATTCTATACAGCAAATTCTAAGGTGTGTATGAAATTAGGCTAGATAGGAAGCAGGCAAAAAAGGATTTTGGAGGAATTAGAGAATCATTCGGGAGAAATCATCAGGGGCTTCGTGATGATTTCCCCCGAATGAAACAGTTCTAATCCGGTAGAAGCCATTTTTATATTAAATATTTATACTCTGCTATGTATTGAGTACCTTACTTACTGTGGTTACCCACGATTTTACGCATAGAGGAATTGTTGGGCTAGTAATAATAGCTGTTCTCTCTCTCTCTCTCTCTCTCTCTCTCTCTCTCTCTCTCTCTCTCTCTCTCTATCTATCTATCTACCTACCTTCCCGTCTCTCTCTCCCTCTCATCCCTCTCTATCTGTCTACCTACCCATTTCCCTCCCTCTCTACCTATCTATCTACCTACCTACATACCCTCTCTCTCTGTGACTACCTATCTACATCCATACTTATCTACAAGCATACGTTCCTTATCTATCTATCTATCTGGGGAAAATCGATTAATTTTTAAATTGCATTTGTGATAGTATTTTACACGTTTTTATTGTAAGTAAACTTCCCCCTTTGTATTTGTCCCCTTCTTTTGTGCCCCTGTGGCTAATAAAGAAACATATCTATCTATCTATCTATCTATCTATCTATCTATCTATCTATCTATCTATCTATCTGTCTATCTATCTCCTCCCCTCTCTATCTACATATCTACCTACCATCCTTCTGCCTCTCCTCCTTCTCTCTGTGACTACCTACCTACATCCCTACTTATCTACATATATACGTTCCTTATCTATATGAGTTTAATTCTTAATCCGATATTCTGTATAATTTCAGAACTAGGTTTTCATATAACAGTGCAATATGTAATACAATGATTCAAGTCTCACCTGGACGAGAAAATTTAAACGAGACAATCAAATTAGCCACTGAAACGTCGTAATAAACCAGAGAGAAGGGAGTTTAGTGAAATGAGAGGCTTATAAGTACCAACAGCAACAGCAGCACGACGACGACCACCACCACCAGCACCACCACGACCACCACCACCACCACCAACACTATCAGCAACACCACCACCATCACCACCACTATCAGCACCACCACCAACACCAACAACACCACCACCACCAACACTATCACCACCACCACCACCAAAAACACCACCACCACCACCACCACCACCACCACCACCACCACCACCACCACCACCACCACCGCCACCACCACCAACACTACCACCACCACCGCCACCACCACCAACAACAACAACAACATACTTGAAACATTTATTTACATTTAATATTGATTATTGTAAATCCCTGAAATATACACAAACATCTGTCTGTCTGTTTGTCTGTCTGTCTGTCTCTCTAACTGTCTATTTGTCTGTTTGTCCGTCTGACCTTATGTCTGTCTGACTGTCTGACTGCCGGTTTCTGTCTCTTTGTCTACTCTGTCTGTCTGTCTGACTGCCGGTCTCTGTCCCTTTGTCTGACTGTTTGTCTACTCTGTCTGTCTGACTGCCGGTCTCTGTCCTTTTGTCTGACTGTTTGTCTACTCTGTCTGTCTGACTGCCGGTCTCTGTCCCTTTGTCTGACTGTTTGTCTACTCTGTCTGTCTGACTGCCGGTCTCTGTCCTTTTGTCTGACTGTTTATCTACTCTGTCTGTCTGTCTGCCTGTCTCTGTCCTTTTGTCTGACTGTTTATCTACTCTGTCTGTCTGACTGCCGGTCTCTGTCCTTTTGTCTGACTGTTTGTCTACTCTGTCTGTCTGACTGCCGGTCTCTGTCCTTTTGTCTGACTGTTTATCTACTCTGTCTGTCTGACTGCCGGTCTCTGTCCCTTTGTCTGACTGTTTGTCTACTCTGTCTGTCTGACTGCCGGTCTCTGTCCTTTTGTCTGACTGTTTATCTACTCTGTCTGTCTGACTGCCGGTCTCTGTCCCTTTGTCTGACTGTTTGTCTACTCTGTCTGTCTGACTGCCGGTCTCTGTCCTTTTGTCTGACTGTTTATCTACTCTGTCTGTCTGACTGCCGGTCTCTGTCCTTTTGTCTGACTGTTTGTCTACTCTGTCTGTCTGACTGCCGGTCTCTGTCCTTTTGTCTGACTGTTTGTCTACTCTGTCTGTCTGACTGCCGGTCTCTGTCCTTTTGTCTGACTGTTTATCTACTCTGTCTGTCTGACTGCCGGTCTCTGTCCCTTTGTCTGACTGTTTGTCTACTCTGTCTGTCTGACTGCCGGTCTCTGTCCTTTTGTCTGACTGTTTATCTACTCTGTCTGTCTGACTGCCGGTCTCTGTCCCTTTGTCTGACTGTTTGTCTACTCTGTCTGTCTGACTGCCGGTCTCTGTCCTTTTGTCTGACTGTTTATCTACTCTGTCTGTCTGACTGCCGGTCTCTGTCCTTTTGTCTGACTGTTTGTCTACTCTGTCTGTCTGACTGCCGGTCTCTGTCCCTTTGTCTGACTGTTTATCTACTCTGTCTGTCTGACTGCCGGTCTCTGTCCCTTTGTCTGACTGTTTGTCTACTCTGTCTGTCTGACTGCCGGTCTCTGTCCTTTTGTCTGACTGTTTATCTACTCTGTCTGTCTGACTGCCGGTCTCTGTCCTTTTGTCTGACTGTTTATCTACTCTGTCTGTCTGACTGCCGGTCTCTGTCCTTTTGTCTGACTGTTTGTCTACTCTGTCTGTCTGTCTCTGTCCTTTTGTCTGACTGTTTATCTACTCTGTCTGTCTGCCTGTCTCTGTCCTTTTGTCTGACTGTTTGTCTACTCTGTCTGTCTGTCTGACTGCCTGTCTCTGTCCTTTTGTCTGACTGTTTGTCTACTCTGTCTGTCTGTCTGACTGCCTGTCTCTGTCCTTTTGTCTGACTGTTTGTCTACTCTGTCTGTCTGCCGGTCTCTGTCCTTTTGTCTGACTGTTTGTCTACTCTGTCTGTCTGTCTGACTGCCTGTCTCTGTCCTTTTGTCTGACTGTTTGTCTACTCTGTCTGTCTGTCTGACTGCCTGACTCTGTCCTTTTGTCTGACTGTTTGTCTACTCTGTCTGTCTGCCGGTCTCTGTCCTTTTGTCTGACTGTTTGTCTACTCTGTCTGTCTGTCTGACTGCCTGTCTCTGTCCTTTTGTCTGACTGTTTGTCTACTCTGTCTGTCTGTCTGACTGCCTGTCTCTGTCCTTTTGTCTGACTGTTTGTCTACTCTGTCTGCCTGTCTGACTGCCGGTCTCTGTCCTTTTGTCTGACTGTTTATCTACTCTGTCTGTCTGACTGCCGGTCTCTGTCCTTTTGTCTGACTGTTTGTCTACTCTGTCTGTCTGTCTGTCTCTGTCCTTTTGTCTGACTGTTTATCTACTCTGTCTGTCTGCCTGTCTCTGTCCTTTTGTCTGACTGTTTGTCTACTCTGTCTGTCTGTCTGACTGCCTGTCTCTGTCCTTTTGTCTGACTGTTTGTCTACTCTGTCTGTCTGTCTGACTGCCTGTCTCTGTCCTTTTGTCTGACTGTTTATCTACTCTGTCTGTCTGCCTGTCTCTGTCCTTTTGTCTGACTGTTTGTCTACTCTGTCTGTCTGTCTGCCTGACGGTATCTGTCCCTTTGACTGACTGTTTGTCTACTCTGTCTGTCTGTCTGACTGCCTGACTCTGTCCTTTTGCCTGACTGTTTGTCTACTCTGTCTGTCTGCCGGTCTCTGTCCTTTTGTCTGACTGTTTGTCTACTCTGTCTGTCTGTCTGTCTGCCTGTCTCTGTCCTTTTGTCTGACTGTTTGTCTACTCTGTCTGTCTGTCTGACTGCCTGTCTCTGTCCTTTTGTCTGACTGTTTGTCTACTCTGTCTGTCTGTCTGACTGCCTGTCTCTGTCCTTTTGTCTGACTGTTTATCTACTCTGTCTGTCTGTCTGACTGCCTGACTCTGTCCTTTTGTCTGACTGTTTATCTACTCTGTCTGTCTGCCTGTCTCTGTCCTTTTGTCTGACTGTTTATCTACTCTGTCTGTCTGCCTGTCTCTGTCCTTTTGTCTGACTGTTTATCTACTCTGTCTGCCTGTCTCTGTCCTTTTGTCTGACTGTTTGTCTACTCTGTCTGTCTGTCTGACTGCCTGTCTCTGTCCTTTTGTCTGACTGTTTATCTACTCTGTCTGTCTGCCTGTCTCTGTCCTTTTGTCTGACTGTTTGTCTACTCTGTCTGTCTGTCTGACTGCCTGTCTCTGTCCTTTTGTCTGACTGTTTGTCTACTCTGTCTGTCTGTCTGCCTGACGGTATCTGTCCCTTTGACTGACTGTTTGTCTACTCTGTCTGTCTGTCTGACTGCCTGTCTCTGTCCTTTTGTCTGACTGTTTATCTACTCTGTCTGTCTGCCTGTCTCTGTCCTTTTGTCTGACTGTTTGTCTACTATGTCTGTCTGTCTGACTGCCTGTCTCTGTCCTTTTGTCTGACTGTTTATCTACTCTGTCTGTCTGCCTGTCTCTGTCCTTTTGTCTGACTGTTTGTCTACTCTGTCTGTCTGTCTGACTGCCTGTCTCTGTCCTTTTGTCTGACTGTTTATCTACTCTGTCTGTCTGACTGCCTGTCTCTGTCCTTTTGTCTGACTGTTTTTCTACTCTGTCTGTCTGTCTGCCTGACGGTATCTGTCCCTTTGACTGACTGTTTGTCTACTCTGTCTGTCTGTCTGACTGCCTGACTCTGTCCTTTTGCCTGACTGTTTGTCTACTCTGTCTGTCTGTCTGCCTGACGGTATCTGTCCCTTTGACTGACTGTTTGTCTACTCTGTCTGTCTGTCTGCCGGTCTCTGTCCCTTTGTCTACTCTGTCTGTCTGTCTGCCTGTCTCTGTCCTTTTGTCTGACTGTTTGTCTACTCTGTCTGATTGCCTGACTGTCTCTGTCCTTTTGTCTGACTGTTTGTCTACTCTGTCTGATTGCCTGACTGTCTCTCTCTCTATCTGTCTGTCTGTCTAACTGCCTGTCTCTGTCTGTTTGTTTCAGTCCTCCTGTCTGTATATCTGACTAACTGTCTGTCTCTACCTGCCTGTCTAATTCCTGTCTGTCTGTCTATCTGTATGTCTATCTGATTGACTGTCTGTCTGTTTCTTTTTCTATATGTCTCTTTGTTTGTTTATGTAGTCTCTCTGTGTCTCTGTCTGTCAGTCTCTCTTCCCTTCTCTCGTTTAGATCCAGTGAAAACCCAGTACATCCGACGAACTTTCGCACCGTTTCCGTCAACACAATTTCACTCCCAAGGCTGAGGCTGACTAGAGACAATAGTTGAAGACACCTGCTCATTGTGGCACATAGTGGGCTCAAACTCGAAACTATGTGTTAACGAAGTGATCTTCTTAACTATACAGCCATGTCTGTGTGTGAACCAGAAGCCTGTTATCGCTCTGTAGTATTCGCATTACATTTTAAGGGCGGTGGATTGGCAGTATCGGTAGAGGGTCGGACGCCATGCTTTGCAGCAAAGAGTTACGGCCCTTTATAGTCTGAGTTCAAATCCCGCTGAGGTTAACTTTATCTTTCATCCTTACGGAGTCGATAAAATAAAGTACCAGTAATACACTGGAATAATTTCTGGCCTTGTGCCAAAAGTAGAAACAATTATATTTTAAGATTGCTCCAGTTTACGCAGTTGCAGAAATGTGTGGCGAGCTGTATCGGCCATTGTCTTTCCCTTGGATAACATCGGTGGATAACATCGCTGACATGGAGAGAAGGGAGATTGACATGCATAGGCGACTGCTGGCCTTCCACAAAAATACCTTGCCCGGACTTGTGCCTCGGAGGGGGAACTTTCTAGGTGCAAACCCATAGTTATTCGCGACCGGACGGGGTCTACGCCAACGATACGAGGGTAGGGGATTAGCAGAATCGTTAGAACACCAGACAAATCCTTAGTAGTATTTGTTCCGGCCATTTGTTATCTGAGTTCAAATCCTAGTGAGCTCAACCTTGCCTTTTATCCTTGCGAGGTAAGTACTGAGGAGGGGCGATAGAATCGACTTTCCCCGCTCCCCACAACTCGCTGGCCTTGTACCAAATTTAGAAACTATTATATTTTAAGACTATTTCTACTTATGAAACAGAACATTGGTGCATCTTAAACATCTTTCTTCTGCTGAACTAGTCTACGTAAGAAACTGGAGTAGATGCACCATAGTAAAACAGTTATAAGGAAACAAATCTTTCAGTAAAAAATATTCCATTAGGACAGTTAATAGACAGGAATAGAAATATATATTGCAATAATATTTCTTTATTTCCAATATGCTAAAAAGTAAGTTAAGAGAGTTCTTCTCATTAAAAAAAAATCCAGAAAAATATATTCAGCAGGAAGAATGCTACTTCATGCACCTACCAAGCTATTTCCATTTCACCATTCCATGGGAATTTTGGTGCCAAAACATTTCTCCAACATCTGCTTATTACTTATGAAAAAGACTTAAAAATACAATTTGTCGATTCCAACCGTGTATGTTTGCTGTAATTATATACAGGAAATATTTTCAAATCCATCCTTTCCACTATAAAGAGAAAGCAAGGAAGAGAATTAAAAAATAAAATACGCACAATATGCAAGTTTTTCATTATTTTCCCCTCACTATAGCTTCCATTAAAAAGAAAACACACACGCACACGTACACACACACACATACACACACACGCACACACACATATACACACACACAGCGGGAAAGTTATGTAAATGATGTTTGTATAAAAAGAACAAAACAATACAAAAAAAATACAGAACAAAGAAAACAACAATTAAAAAACAAAAACAGCAACGGTTGTAGATATTTTAAACGATGTTATTAAAATGGTCTAGAATGCATAGGGAGAGTTTAAAATGCACTCCCGTTGCTTATAACAAATATGTCTGCCACAGAATCTCATAAAGAAGAAGCAAAGTAGCTAGAGAGCTAAATATATGACTTGTTTTCACACCACAGTTTTAATTCTCTCTCTCTCTCTCTCTCTCTCTCTCTCTCTCTCTCTCTCTCTCTCTCTCTCTCTGTCCGTCTATCTCTCTCTCTATATATATATACCTCTCCCCCCTCTCTCTCTGTCTGTCTGTCTCTCTCTCTCTTTCTCTATCTATCTCTCTGTCCGTCTCTCTCTCTCTCTCTCTCTCTCTCTCTCTCTCTCTCTCTCTCTTTATATATATATATATATATATACACACACATATATATATATATAGTAATAATAACTGGGAAGAACCAACATCAGCAGAGGGATATATATGTGAGTCTCGGGCTCAATTGGGGGGTAACCACAGTAAGTAAGGTACTCAATATATTAGTAGAGTGTAAACATCAAATTTAATATAGCTTCTACAGGACTAGAACTGTTTCATTCGAAAGAAATCATATATATATATATATATATATATATATATATATTTTTTTTTTTAAATATAGAAAAGCTTCTACAGGACTGTTTCATTCGTGAGAAATCATCAGGAGGCTTCCTGATGATTTCTCACGAATGAAACAGCTCTAGGCCTGTAGAAGCTTTTCTATATTAAAACATGTATACTCTGCTATGTATTGAGTACCTTACTTACTGTGGTTACTCCCGATTGAACCCGGAATAACTTATTTTATATTATATATATATATATTTATATAGAACTAGTTTAAAACTAGTTAGATCATTACTCAACAGAGTACTCGATATTTAGGGTAGTATAGTAGAGTGTGACTGTATTATAAAGAGTCGAGATGCAAACGTCCCACGCTGCTAAAGTCTGGAACTGGCTGTCATATATTAGAACTACTCACAAAATACATGAAAAGACATTTAAAAAAAATGTTTAATATTTAATAAGATTTTTACACCAGTCGAAACCGGTTATATTTAATGCAATAATTATAAAATTATTCATTCTCACGGATTAAAGAAAAATAATCTTTAAGTATACTTCTGTGCATTTTCACCTTCACTTGTGTATTTACTCCACTATCTTGTTGAGTCCTTTATATCAGTTATAAAAATGTTTAAGCTCCCGGATAAGTGAAGGTGAAAATGCACAGAAGTATACTTAAAGATTATCCGGGAGCTTCCAACCGACATGGTCGCATTCTTTAAGGGTATGTCAATATTTGTTTATAAAACTGATCTATATTATATTTTATCTGATGAAAGCTCACCATAATTTGCTTTGGTGTCCTTGAAATATGTATAATGAAATAAATATGGGTTTATAAATATAATTTCCATTTGTTAATATATTGTATTTTTACTCCAAAAATTTGTTGAGTGCTTTATATCAAAAAATATTTGCTTGTTGTATCCCAACAAATTAAATATAACTTCTACATATATATATACATATATGTTTGATGATTAAGAACTTTTCTACCTTAAAGTATGTACTTCTTTCTAAATATTATATGTAAAAAATAATGTGTTTCTCAAACGATATGTTTCTTTATCTCTCTCAATATACATATATCTTTTAATTTCAAATTAAATATATATATATATATATATATATATATATATATATATATATATATATATATATATATATATATATATATATATATATATATATATATATATGCAGAGGTTATATTTAATTTGTTGGGATTCAACAAGCTTAAACATTTTTATAACTGATATAAAACACTTAACAAGTAATTGGATTAAATACATAATATATTAATAAATGTAAACTATATTTATAAAACCATATTTATTTTATTATACATATTTCAAGGTCAACCAAGGCAAATTATGGTGCGCTTTCATCAGATAAAATACACATATGTTTTATAAATAAATATTGACATACCCGCAAAAAAAGACAACCTTAACGGTTGGAGCTTCCTGGATAGTGGAGATGTCCACTATCCAGGAAGCTCCAACCGTTAAGGTTGTATTTTTTTCCGGGTATGTCAATATTTATTTTATCTGATGAAAGCGCACCATAATTTGCCTTGGTTGCCCTTGAAATATGTATAATAAAATAAATATGGTTTTATAAATATAGTTTCCATTTATTAATATATTGTATATATATATATGTATGCTTGTATGTTTGCATATATATGTATATTCAAAAACGGTTAATTTGCGTTAGACAATTGCCCAGACAGATAAGATGAAATGGTCTCGTCTTATACACTTGATGCTACCGAAAGATAATATTGATGAGCTCAAACATTGGGAATCTTTGCTATAAGTGAAAAGAGAACCCAGCCACCATTAAAACAACAACAAAACTATGAATAATCCAATTTTGACAAGATATAACCCTTTCAACGACTGATTTCTTGTACTTTTGTCAAATGGTTGCGACTTTTGAGTTACAGAGTGCTTGCTCTCTGTGGTATTTGCTGGGTCAACAACACAGGATTGTCATTCTACGTGACAAATCACTTTGCAGGTTACTAAGTACGAGACTCGGTCAGCCATCCAGTTTTTCTTCTTGTCTTTATCTACTCGATGACACCAAGTATATATATAAATATATACACAGACATATATGTATGTATGTATGTATGTATGTATGTATGTATGTATGTATGTATGTATGTATGTATGTATGTATGTATATTCATATATATGTATATATATGTATGTATATATATGTATATATATATAGATGTGCATATATATATATATATATATGTATATATGTTTATATACATATATTACTATACATACGTATATATATATATTACATATACATACATACATACATACATACATACATACATACATACATACATACACATACACACATACATATATATATATGTATATATATATATATTCATATATATATATATATATATATATATATATATATATATATATATATATATACACATTTATATATAAACAGATATATATTCATATATTTGTATGCATATATTTTTATATTTGTCTGTACACACACACACACACACACACACACACACACATATATATATATATATATATATATACATTCGTATATTTATTCATATATACATATATACGCGCACAAACACACACACAGATACACACTCACACACACAAACACACACACACACATACAGTATATCTGCACACACATACAGAAACGGTGTCCTCACTCCCAAATATCTTTCTAATTTATAATCACCTTTTCTCATTTTTCTCTTCATAGTAATCACATTCCATTTACCGAGAATTATCAACCTGTCTCCTACTTCCATTGTGCATCGCAACCACGAAATAGATCAAATCGAAAATAACACAAACGCATCCCACACAAAAATATACTCACCCACTATGCAGTTACTATGAAGACGAACCTCATCAGGCTACCATCTCCCTTATTATCTGGTTTCTGTCGATTTGTGGCTACCAAATACATACCCTGCATACATATATATAGATTCTTAAGCATATATATATATATATATATATAATATATATATATATATATATATATATATATATATATATATATATATATATATATATATATATATATATATATATATATATATAGTAAAAGAATGAAGAATAACATGGTCGTCTATATAAAAAGGGTTTATTTACAGTATTAACAATTGTTTCATTAATCAGGTGAGTCTAAAAGCCACTGATCGTTAGAAATTACGTCATTCGACCTTAATTACAGTGTTTGCCTGTTATCATATATATATATATATATATACATGTATAAATGTACGCGTACACACACACACACATGTATATTATATGTATATATGTATATATGTATATGTATATTATATATATATATATATATATATATATATATGACTAAAGAAATTAAAGAAATTATTTAGCCTGATAGTGGGGTTAAGAACCCTCGGAGAAATGGAAAAGGTTGAGTATTGACGTACATGTACGTCAATACTCATCTTTTTCCATTTCTCCGAGGGTTCTTAACCCCACTATCAGGCTAAATAATTTCTTTAATTTCTTTAGTCAAAATACGGCGATAGCTTACATTTCTAATAATTTCAAACCCACTCGCTGTTTCGAAAATATTCTTACATATATATATATATATATATATATATATATATATATATATATTTTTATTTTATAGAAGGAGCTTCTACAGGACTAGTACTGTTTCATTCAGATGAAATCTTCAGGATCCTGAAGATTTCATCTGAATGAAACAGTACTAGTCCTGTAGAAGCTCCTTCTATAAAATAAAAAAAATTTACTCTGCCTTGTATTGAGTACCTTACTTACTGTGGTTATCCCCGACTCAACCCGGGACCTACGTATATATATATATATATATATATATATATATATATATATATATATATATATATATATATATATATATATATATATATATATATATATATATGTATATATATATATATGTATATATATATATATATATATATATATATATATATATATATATATATATATATGTATATATATATGTATATATGTATATTATGTATAAGTATATATATACGAGGTCGGCTGAAAAGTTCATAGTCTGACCAAGATACTCATGGAATGACCAAATGAGGTTTATTTTTCAACATAGTCCTTGGAATTAATGCAGTTATTAATAGGAAAAGTTGAAATTAACACATGCAATATTTCACCCTTCTAGCACCAATCCTTCATAGTCTGCATATGAACGTTTCAGCCTGGTGCTCGTATACACACACACACACATATATACACAGCAAGAATTAGGCGCAGCATAGTAAGTGAGCTAACCACTTTCCAACCCAACCGTGTTGCTACTGCTGTTAACTGGAGTGACGTTATGTTGATAGATGATGAAGATGATGATGATGAAGAAGAAGAAGAAGAAGAAGAAGAAGAAGAAGAAGAAGAAGAAGAAGAAGAAGAAGAAGAAGAAAAAGAAGAAAAAGAAGAAAAAGATGAAGAAGAAGAAATAAAGTTCCAATCAAGTTCAGGTGTTATTTCAACCTAATTTGCCCCCCCCCCCTCAAATTTTCTGGCCTTGTGCCTAAATCAGGAACCATTATTTACATTATAAATTATGAAATCTTAATATAATTAACTTTGCCCTACCACCAAATTTTCTGGATATGTATCTAAACTAGAAGCTAATAACAGAAGCTGTCTGTAAACAAGTAAAGATTATAAGTGTGTGTGACAGCTGACACCTATGTAGGTTTAGCTGGCTCCCTCCAAGGTATATTTCGTTGGAGGTGTCTTGGGTAATTTACTGATAGGGACCCCAGTCCTATCATCTCATTTTTACAGCTGAGTAAAATGGAGCAACGTGAAATAAAGTGTCTTGCTCAAGGAAACAACACATCACGCGGTTCGAGAATTGAACTCACAACCTTTCGATTGCAAGCCCAATGCTCTAACCACTAAGCCATGCGCCTTCACAAAAGGTTGTAAGTACTGAATGCTGAAATAACAATATCTTTGTGAAGAGACTAATACTTCACTGGGTTTATTACTATTCACAAGCACGGAGTTGTGTTTACTGGACTCTCAACGTTTTATCGCTAGGAACACTTTCTTAGGCTTTTTAACATTCGCTGACTTTTAATAATATATTTCACAAGGAAAACAATTAAAGGAAGACACACTCAACACAAACACACACACACACATACACATTCACACTCACACACATACATTCACACCCACACATACATTCACATACATACATACAGATATACACAAACACACACACACAGCCATACATACATAGACACCCAAACGCACATACATACACACACACATACATTCACACACATACACACCACGCCCGTATATGCATACACACACGCATTATAACACAGGTAGAGTAATATCTCGGTTAGCGTTGCAGTGACGTTCCTACGAAGTACCATTACCTGAAACAGCGCTATAAAGAGTCCCTATAACATATACATATATATATATGGACCCTTTACCCCTAATCGAGCTATATAAATTGGTGACAGAACCGTATTATGACGTTTAGGGACCGTACCTACTGGAAAGATTAAGGTAACCCCATATACAGAGTTGTAAAGACATCGTAGTGTCATACGGCGTTTCTTGGGTATTTTAAAACCTGACGGAGCTCATCTCGTCTGCAGGAGAGAGAGTGAGTGAGTGTATATGTGTGTGTGTGTGTGTAAGAGAGAGTGTGTGTGTAAGAGAGAGAATGTGTGTGTGTAAGAGAGAGTGTGTGTAAGTGTGAGTGTGTGTGTGTGTGAGAGAGAGTGTGTGTGTGTAAGAGAGAGAGAGTGTGTGTGTGTAAGAGAGAGAGAGTGTGTGTGTGTAAGAGTGTGTGTGTGTGTGTGTGTGTGTGTAAGAGAGAGTGTGTGTTTGTGTGTAAGAGAGAGTGTGTGTGTGTAAGAGAGAGTGTGTGTGTGTAAGAGAGACAGAGTGTGTGTGTGTGTGTGTAAGAGAGAGAGTGTGTGTGTAAGAGAGAGAGTGTGTGTGTGTGTAAGAGAGAGTGTGTGTGTGTAAGAGAGAGAGTGTGTGTGTAAGAGAGAGAGAGTGTGTGTGTAAGAGAGATAGAGTGTGTGTGTAAGAGAGAGTGTGTGTGTGTGTAAGAGAGAGAGAGAGAGTGTGTGTGTGTAAGAGAGAGAGAGAGAGAGCGTGTGTGTGTAAGAAAGAGATCGTGTGTGTGTAAGAGAGAGAGAGAGAGAGTGTGTGTGTGTGTGTAAGAGGGAGAGTGTGTGTGTGTGTAAGAGAGAGAGAGAGTGTATGTGTAAGAGAGAGAGTGTGTGTGTAAGAGAGAGAGAGAGAGAGTGTGTGTGTAAGAGAGAGAGCGTGTGTGTGTAAGACAGTGTGTGTGTGTGTGTGTAAGAGAGAGAGAGAGAGAGAGAGAGAGAGAGAGAGAGAGAGAGAGAGAGAGTGTGTGTGTGTAAGAAAGAGAGTGTGTGTGTGTAAGAGAGAGAGAGAGAGAGAGTGTGTGTGTGTAAGAAAGAGAGTGTGTGTGTGTAAGAGAGAGAGAGTGTGTGTGTGTGTGTAAGAGGGAGAGAGTGTGTGTGTGTAAGAGAGAGAGAGAGAGACGACCATCGACTCCAGTACTAAATTAGTAGTTTGTTTATCGACCTCGGATGAAATGTTTTTGAGACCACTCAGCCTCACAACAACTACGAAACAAAACGACTCTTTTGAAATGGATCCTATTCATATTGTATGTATGGTACCGTAACAACTGTGGGAGTGCTAGGGGCGCCATATTGACATACGGTGTTTCTAGGGCATTTTAAAACCTGGCGGACCCCATCCCTCTCCAGGTCTGAATACAGCAGATTTCTTCTAGAGAAGGATAGAGAGAGTGAGAGAATGGAAGTGAGAAAGAGATATAGAGGAAGAATCAACCCCAGTACTACACTGATACTTTTTTTTATCGACCTCGAACGGATGAACGGCAAAGTCGACCTCGGCGGGATTTGAACTCAGAATGGCAAGGACCGTAACTCTATGCGTCAAAGCATGGCGTCCGACCATCTACCAATACTGCCAGATGAAATAATGTTAATAAATCTTTTCAAATTCTTCATTGATATTTCAAATACAGTTTATTATATCATACACAAGGTAAGGGGTTTAACTAGTGACCCTGGTCAACTAGTTAAAACAGAAAATAAAAGCTTCACCGTAATCCACTCAATACTAATGTTGAGGGAATTCAACTCAAATGATATTTTTGTTGTTGTTGCTGTTGCTGCTGCTGCTGTTGTTGTTGTTGTTGTTTTTATTATCTCAAAACAAACATGATAATAAATATAATCACATTATTTTAAGCATGTGCATTCGACATAATAAAGACATAATCTCCATTTTGTAATTATATAATTATATATATATATATATATATATATATATATATATATATATATATATATATATATATATATAAATCAGGAAAGAAGAGTGACACGGTTTGCTATACAAAAAAGGGTTTTAATCTCATTGCTGACAATTGTTTCTCTGAACTGGTAGGTCTAGAGATCGCTACCCGCTTGTTTTCACGTCATTCAATCACCAATACATAGTTGTAACCAGTCAATTCATCAGAGCTTTTGAGAATGAAAGGAATATACAGGCATGGCTTCTATATATAGTAATGGCATTCAATCAGAACAATAACAATAATGCTAACAATGCTAGCAATAAATTATTTAAAATAATCACAACATCAATCTAAGTAAGACACATAGTATATCTACGACTTTAGCGTATAAAGCTAGCTGACATGAGGCAAATGTATGAAATTGACATGTAAAAGCTGTCATGGGCTGTATTATATACAGTGTAGAGATAAGCCGGTGGCTTTAAACAATGTATCATTGCCTTTACCGTAGGTCTGGTGACCGTAATAATTATTTAATAAATAATTCTTACGGTCACCAGGCCTACGGTAAAGGAAATGGTACATTGTTTAAAGCCACCGGCTTATCTCTACACTATATATAATAATCAATGATATTAAATAAATGGAAACTATATTTATAAAACCATATTTATTCTATTATATATATTTCAAGGGTACCAACATTTTGGTAAGCTATCATCAGATAAAATTCGTAATTTATCTGATGATAGCGTACCAAAATTTTGGTACCCTTAAAATATATATAATAGAATAAATATGGTTTTATAAATATAATTTACATTTATTTAATATCATTGAATATATATATATATATACGTATATACGTATGGGTTTACCGAACATTTATTATAATGCTCGGTTTGTTTGTAAACAAACATCCCGAATTATTATATATATATATATATATATTATATATACTAGCAGAAAAACCACCCTTCGGGTGGTTTTCTGTTAGCATGTGTGATGTGTATATTGATATTATACGCAGGTATATATACATGTAGATATGAAATATCAAATAAAATCGTAATTGACAATATATAATACATAGAAATTGAACGAAGACAGCGTTACACTGTCTTATGTAACGAAATCCATGATACATTAAAAAAGACGATATTATATAGAAACAGCAAGGGTGGTGGATTGGCAGTATCGGTAGAGGGTCGGACGCCATGCTTTGACGCATAGAGTTACAGCCCTTGCCATTCTGAGTTCAAATCCAGCCGAGGTTAACTTTGCCTTTCATCCTTACGGGATCGATACAATAAAGTACCAGTAATGCACTGGGAAATTGCTGGCCTTGTGCCCAAAGTAGTGGAGTCTGTGATGCTGTACGGGTCTGAGACTTGGACACTGACCAAGAAACTCACTCAGATGGTGGATGGGTGCTACACGAGAATGCTGAGGATGGCTCTGAACATTAATCAGTATACACTGAGGATGAAGAACTCAGAGCTGTATGGGAGCCTCCCAAAAGTCAGCTCAAAAGTGACACAGAAGAGACTGAGGTTAGCTGGACATGCTCACCGACATCTAGAGTTGACATTGCACTCAGTGCTCCTGTGGGAGCCCCTACATGGACACACTGGAAGAGGAAGACCAAAAAACAATGATATATAAACAGCATTAGGAGAAAGTTAGAGATAGAAAATATGTTTATTTAAGCGATGGCCAACCGGAAGTGTTGACATTTCAGAAATTTTAAAGAAGTGAATCTTTAAATAAACAAAATATATTTAATCAACAGCCACGAAATTTAGTAGATAAATTATGTAATATTCATTCATTATTTATTCAAAGTAATCGAACTCATTTTACTAATGGTATAAAAAAATTACAAGCCGTATGCAGTCCCGTGCTCCTTAACTTTGCCTTTCATCCTTACGGGGTCGATAAAATAAGTACCAGTAATACACTGGAATAATTGCTGGCCTTGTGCCAAAATTAGAAACAATTATCATAGTTTATATATATGTATAAAATATCAGGCGGTGCACCAGCAAGGCCTCAGCCAGATGGCTGGAACAAGTAAAAACGTAAAAACGTATATATATATATATATATATATACATATATATATATATATATATATGTATATATATATATATATATATATACATATATATATATACATATATATATATATATATATATATACATATATATATATATATATATATATATATATATATATATATATATATATATATATATATATATATATATATATATATATATATATACATATATATATATATATATATATATATATATATTGGTAAATGGAAAAGAAAATGCTGACAAATTGTTCACAGTGAAAAATAGTTTAATTAGGAATAAGTGAGAATTAGTAATATTATTGGTTAGTATTCAGTTTGGGTTTTAAGTTTTACCGGTTGCGCATTTCTAATGCTTTTCAAAAATAATTTTGAGATAGAGCGTCCGTGATGTTTGCTCTGAAAGTGGCTCCAGCGGTATTAAAAGAAGTTTCGCGCCAATTCGTGTTGCAAAGATTCTTGTGGTCAAAACAATTTTGATTGGTCGGTAGAGGTCATGTGAATGTTAAAAATTGATTTTGCGCCAAATGTAGGTTTGTGTCGGCTGATTGAGAAGTCACTGAAAAATAAGTCTTTCAAAACAAATATGTGTGTGCGTGTGTAGTAGTAGTAGTAAAGAGGTTCGTTGTTGTGATAATGGTCAGCAGGGATGTGTGTGCTAACCGCAGCCTGTTGACAGTTCAAATGCCTATTAAGACAAGTGTGTGTGTCTGTGTGTGTGTGTGTGTGTGTGTGTGTGTGTGTGTGTGTGTGTGTGTGTGTGTGTGTGTGTGTGTGTGTGTGTGTGTGTGTGAATAGCAGAGTAATTCGTGGTAGAGGGATCGGGCAGTAGGAATGTGTCTGTAAGTGTGTGGGAGTTATTTTAGCATGTTAAAAGATATTTTTCAGCTCTTGTCTTATACGGAGAAGTGTGTGTGTGTATATGTCTCTTTGTATGTTAGTGTACGCGTGTGTATGTGTGTATGTATATATGTGTGTGTGTGTATATGTGTGTATGTGTGTGTGGGTGGACCAGTATTTTTGTGATACTGGTAAAAATGGTGTACATTATTCGATATTTTCAGTAAAAACGATTCTCTCAATAGAACATCAAAAACCTTAATAATAAAAGGTGTGAAATGATATATAGTATTGGCATAATACCAAGGTGTGTGTGAGTGTCCAGATTGTACGTACTGCAAGGGGAATCCATTAGGCCTTGCCGTATTGGAATACTTGTGTACAAATATGTATGTGCCCATCAGTGTGCAATGCATGTGTGCGTTTATGTATGTGTGTGTGTCGGCACGTTTATATCTATAGACATCAAAAGGTATGCAAATTTGTGTATATTTGTGTTGCACCATAGAACATGTGTGTTTACGTATGTCATTGTGTTTATATGTGGATAGAGATGTATGCTGATGTAGGTATGTATGTTGACGTGTGTATGTTGTGGGTTCGTCTTAGGGAGAAGTGTTTAGACGGGGTCCGTATTTGTTAATAAAGTGAGATTCCTTGCTGATGCGCTGGGTGTGGGTGGCATTATCTTTAAATTTGTAGAGGGGAAAGATTCTGAAGTTGGGATGATTTTGGGCGGCACAGGTATCAATGTGTTCACTCAGTGTTATTTTCCTGTATTCCCGTATTTTAATTTGGGATCTATGGACAGTCATGCGTTGGCGGAGGCTGTTTTTGGTCTGGCCTATGTATTGTTCTCGACAACCTGAGCAAGTTAATACATATATTAGATTTTCTGATGCGCATGTGAAATTGTGTTTTACTATAAAACGTTGTCCTTCTTTGAAATAGAATTCCGAACCCTCTATTAGGTTGATGCATATGCCACAGTTGGGTCTATCGCATTTTTTTACTGTGGGTTTCGTTGTTGTGGTTGGCAGTACTTTGGCATGTGTTAGGATGTTTTTCATTGACTTAGATTGTCTTTTGCTCTTTATGATATCGTGTGTTCGTAGGATTTGGTTCATTCTATGGTCCTTTTTCAACACAGGGATGTTCTGGAGGATGGTGTCAAAGGCCTCATTGTTGAGGGGGTTGTGTGTGGAGATGTATGGAAAAGCTTTTAGTTTCGGTTGATTTAATTTAGGGTATCTAAGGTCCTGGGTACTGAGTTTTAGGGCACGTTGGATTCCATTGTCAATTAGTGATGCAGAGTAGTCCCTGCCTATGAGAGTGTCCTTTAGTTCTTGTAGCCGTAAGTAGCAGGTGTTTTTATTGGAGACTATAGTACAGATTCTCTTGGCTAAGTTGTAGGGAATATTAATTTTAACGTGTCTAGGGTGGCAAGAGTTGAAAGGGAGATATTGCTTGGAGTCTGTGGGCTTGTAGTATATGCCTGTTTCTATTTTTTTGTTATGGATCTTAATGAGGATGTCGAGGAAGGGGAGTTGTTGATGGCTGTATTCCATCGTGAAGTTAATATTCGCGTTGAGCCCATTTATAAGGGTGTGAAATTCTTTAAGTTTCTCGATGTTTTCGTGCCAAAGGATGAAGCAGTCATCTAGATATCGCTTCCAGTTCCTTTCTATGTGTAAGTGGAGAGTGTTTCCAAATTTGTTTAGGACTTTAGTGTAGAGGGTGATTTGGCATAAGTGGGGGCTGTTTTCGTTCCCATAGCGGTCCCAGATTTCTGCCTGTAGGGTTTGTTATTGAAAACGAAGTAATTGTTCTCCAAGATAAATTTGAGTCCCTCTATCACGAATTATTTTTTGATGCGTTGTGGGAGTTCATTGTGATAATTATCCAGCCAGAATTGGATAGCTTCTATTCCTAGGTTGTGGGGGATGTTGGAGTATAGGTTGACTACATCGAACGTCACTAGTAGGGTTTGTTCAGAAAGGGGCATATTAGGGAGGTGATTGAGCATATCTAGGTCGTCCTTTATATAGCTTTTGATGTGTTTGAGAAAAGGCTTGAAAAGGGTATCAATGAAATATATATATATATATATATATATATATATATATATATAAACGGAAAAATTGAAATGAAATTTCAATTCCCACTCTTAGTACGGCTGTTACTTAAATATAAGTATGTACACGTACATACATATATGTATACAGACGTACAGTAGTATGTATATATATATAGATATATATATATATATACATACATGCACACATATATATATGTACGTATGGATTCACCGAACATTTATTATAATGCTCGGTGTGTTTGTAAACAAACATCCCGTATTAAGCCGTAGTGTCCAGCAACCATCATTGCTCGTTTGTTCAACACTGACAAAGGAACGCTGTACTAGTTTCAAGCTTATTAGCTATCGTCAGCAACGTATACCTTCCTGCCAGATTGTTGAACGTATATACTTACCTTATGTGTTCGAAGCCACATACAATAACCTAGCCTTCGAACACCTAAGCGACAGTGAATTGTACACAGAGATCCCGGACATGACTGCAGCCCAAATCGAAAAACAGACCAACTCCATTTGGTTCGATATCTGTAGGAGAAGACAACTCCCGAATAAAATTAAGCTTAACTACAACACTAGAAATAGCAGACTGCCCACTTTCTACCACCTCATCAAGACCCACAAGAATAGCACTAAGACGCAAATAAGACCCATCGTCTCTAGCATAGAAGGACCCCTATACAACATTTCCTGGCTTCTCTCCCAGGTCCTCAAGCCTCTACGCTCCACCTTCCCCGGGCATGTCAGTAGCTCCGACGAAGTTATACGTAGACTACACCAACTCCAGCCAGAACAACTTAAACTAAATAAATACGCTTTTAGCCTCGACGTTGTCTCCCTCTACACTACAGTCCCCGCTCACCCAGCTGTCGATTTATTGACGGACTGCGTGGTCGCAGAGAACATCCACTGCTACGGCCTCCACCCGACGGACATACACCAGCTTTTGTCCTTCACAGTAGACAACACGTACTTCACCTTCCACCACCACACATACAGACAGACAACAGGATTACCCATGGGATCCAGCCTTTCGGGCCTGCTGGCCATCACCTACATGAACCAGCTAGAATGCCGAGCCCTCAACACCTGCCATTCCCATGCCTTTTTCACCCGATATGTAGATGACATACTCATCCTTACATCATCCCGTGAGGAGGCAGAGAAAATATACACAACATTCTCCAGCATGGACGCCAGTATAAAGTTCAGCATGGAACACCCCGATGACCGCGGATCCCTATCCCTACTGGACTTCCAACTCAGGGTAACAGAGGAAGGCAACATCCACACCTGCTTCTATAAAAAATCCGCCAGCAGGGACCTGTTCGTACATTTCAGATCGGCCCTCCCACTCGGTGCCAAGTTCGGATACATAAAGAACGAACTGGCACGTATCAAGAACAAATGCACCGACGCCAGAGACCGAGACACACACACCACACATTTCCTGGAAGTACTCAAACTGAACGGATACACGACATCCACCACAAACCGTGCCAGAAAGAACAGAGGACACCACACCTGAGGCACTAACACTTGCTTCCTGAAGCTCCCACACTTCAGTGAAGAAACAACAACAGCCACCCGCAGAGCCATCAGACGAGAGGGACTGGATATCCAACTGGCCCACTCGGGTCCTTCTCTGCGTGGACGGCTGGCCAAGAGACACTCCACCAGACATGACAACTGCTGCAGACTAGCCAACTGCCCCATCAACGACACAGACCTATGCCACCAGGCTTACGTAGTATACAGACTAGAGTGTGACAAATGCAACAACTTCTACGTAGGTAGCACCACCAGACCACTCCACATAAGAATAAACGAACACCTCAATACTAATGCTTCCTCATTTAAGAAACACCTAGTTAAATGCAAAAACACCGATAAAAACATAACAGTTAGGATAGAAACTAAGGAAAGAAACCTCGGCAATCTTAGAATTAAGGAAGCACTTATTATAGATAAAACACATCCACCAATCAATAATAGACTAGAGCTCAACACCCAATTTATAACCTGATAGGGCCTCTAGCCCCATATTTACACACCCCACACACACGCACGCGCACACACACACGCTTACACCTCCACTTATTCTCTCTCACACATACACACACAAAACCAGTTCTAACACCAGATAACACCTACCCCCCACTTTTACGATTAGACCTATCTTCCCACACTCACACACACACACCCACATACCTACACCTTCATGCATTCTCCCACACACATATACAGGCACGTATTTAAAATTAAAAAAAAACCAAAAAAAAAAAACCCTAAACAAACCCCTCTTAAAGGGAGACTACTCTTTATCCACCTAATTTTAATTCTTTGATATTAGAGTTAGAACAGATACTCTATACTATTTCCGGTCAGCATGGCTTGACTAGAGATTTAAGACGCTGGTTTGAGACCTTTACTTCCCTCCGAAGAAGAGATATTATCTCGAAAATTAAGGACATTTAAATAAATTCAAGGTGAAAGACGAATTCTCATCAATATCTTTCACTATTGCATTATTTTTTCTATGTCCATACCTGCATTGTTTTGGCCTTATTACACATGTTCAAACGTTTATATATATATATATTTATATATATATATATATATATATATATATATATATATATATATATATATATATATATATATATATATATATATATATATATATATATATATATATATATATATATATATATATGTATATATATATATGTATATATATATATATATATATATATATATAAGAGCACGTTTTGCAAAAACCACTGTAAACGTATATTAACTCTATTAACTCTATATTTGCAATAATCCCGAGATATTCTGTCTCAATGTGTTATATGCTCAGTTTTATTCATCTAGATTATGTAGTTAATATCTGTTGTAGAAACCCTTTCATAAACAAAACATATTCTTAAATTTTAATCTTATTACCCAACCTTAAGCCTTCCGTTGTTTACACCCACACAAACACATAAACACTCTCCATCTTCATCGTACACACACACCAACGCATACACATACACATACATGCAACATACACACACAGACACAGACACACTCACACACACACACACATGCACACACCCTATCCAATAAACACATACATACACTCACACCAACACATACACTCACATACATATGAGGGTCAATGAAGTAAAGTACCAGTTAACTACAGGGGTCGATCTAATCGACCTTTCCTTCCTCACCAAATTGTTGGCCTTGCGCCTGAATTAGAAATCATTGTTTCTGACTATTATATATATATGTCTATATATATATATATATATGTATGTATATATATATATATATATATATATATAGACATATATATATATATATATATATATGTAAATATATATAACATATATATATATATATATATATATATATATATATATATATATATATATATATATATATGTATGTATGTATGCAACAGGCAAATAAAAATAACAAAGCAAACGGCACAGTACAATGAAGAAATATAATATATATATATATAAATATATAAATATATATATATATATAAATATATGTATATATCTATTTTTCTTTGTTCTGAAGTAACGTGAATATTTTTTCTACCAGAAAAATATCAACTCTCCTTTTAACTTGCATAACATTCTGGTTAGTTCAGTTATTTTATATGTCTGACATTTGGCTGCCATTTCTAGTTTTAAATGATTGAAATATATTTATGACAATGTTCTATATTTACGAGGCTCTTTTGGATTATTCATGAATAATACATCAACGTTTTAGTAGTAACCCGACTTCCCGGAATTCTTAACTCTTTCTGCTTCCACCATCAACCTAGATATTGTTTGTACAGCAGCCGCTGCAGTCGCTCTATTTTATCTTTTCCATGTACGAAGCCCAATTTGCATCTTCATATTGGCATCCATTCAGTAGTTAGTTTCTTTGAAGGTTTCTTATTTTTTGGAGGTCCACTAATCCTACCTTAAGATTTGTGGACTTAGTTTCTAGCAAATCGTTTTATTACTTTTAACGTTAAACGTATCGGACACATTGTTAGTTCGTTCTAGTAGGGTAGTGGCTCCCAAAGTGGGTTCCGCAAAGGAGTGTCTGGAGCTCCGTGAAAAAAAGTAGATGAGTATATTTATATTACAGTATTAGACTTCAGGGTTGCCTCAAAAGTTTCTGAACTAAAAAAGGTTCTGCGTTTGAAAAAGTTTAGGAAGCTCTATCGTAGGGAAATACACAGTTGACCAGTTGAACAGCTCCACCAAATGCCATCAAATATGAAACAATGCAAATGGCGCACACAAAACTCATCTCTATTTCAGAATAAAACCAACTCTACTGACATCTCAACGTAGAAGTTTAAAAAGTTAAAGTCTGTCCCATCAGACCGGTGATTATCCCAGATTCACCGGTGTTGAGCGACAAAGAATACAACACCCCTCTACCCTGTACAGGACCCGAGTTTATTACAGGTTTAACTCCAAGCTACTTCTAGTTCTTATTGGAGCTGCTGTTAAGGGTGTTGGACTTATGATCATAGTGTCGTGGGTTCGATTCCTGGACTAGGTTGTGTGTTCTTCTTCTTCTTCTTCTTCTTCTTCTTCTTCTTCTTCTTCTTCTTCTTCTTCTTCTTCTTCTTCTTCTTCTTCTTCTTCTTCTTCTTCTTCTTCTTCTTCTTCTTCTTCTTCAGCTGTCCAATGATCCTGTGAGTACACAGGTGAAACTCCCGTGCAGCAAAACTCGCCACTTAACAACAATAAAGAATATTTAACTCTACTTCGGCATTGAGTATTCATTCTCACATCCGTCAATATCACACGGAGACACAAAGCCACTCACACACTATATATATATATATATATATACACACATGTATAAATACAAATTTCTGCTGGATGATTATACCGGATGTAGTTTTTACATATATTGACTAAAGGCACACACACACACACACACACACACACACACACACACACACACACACACACACACACACATATATATATAGTAATAGTAATAAATATATATATATATATATATGTGTATATATTGGCTAATTGACTAAGGTCATATATATATATAATATATATATATATACTTGCCCTTAGTCAATTAGCCAACATATATATACATATAAAGCGTGTAAGTATATATATATATATATATATATATATATATATATATAATTATATATATATACATATGTACATGCCTACACACACATATACTATATATACAACTATTGCCAACGTATTACTATTGACTTGTGAAATGTCAAATCTCATTATTTTCCTTTTATTTTCTTAACCTTTGAAGGGGTGTAGTGTTTGATTATAAAACATAGGTGCACTTAATATATGATTTTTTACTTCCAATCCATTGAAACCAGCAATTTACTTCCTCCTCGCTACAATCCTTCTAACGAATATCTTTATAACTCTTATGTATAAGTCTTTTATATATCACCTTTGTATTATATTTTGTTGAGATCTTATTTGTAATGTATATGTAAATATATATATATATATATATATATATATATATATATATATATATATATATATATATATATAAATATATAATATATATATAAATATATAATATATATATATATATATATATATATATATATATATATATATATATATATATATATATATATATATATATATATATATATATATATATAATTATATATATGTGTGTGTGTGTGTATGTGTGTGTGTGTGTGTGTGTGTGCCCTTAGTCAATTAGCCAATATATATATATATATATATATATATATACTTTAGACTATCTAGGTGCAGTCAGATGGGAAATAGATGTTTTGCAATTGTCATTCTATAAATATTTATTTTACACAGACACGAGTCTCCCGGTATATAGTCAGGTAGATGGAAAATTACGTGACTTTTAGGGTAAAATGAAATAAAGATGTTGTGGCTTTCATGCATTCTCAAACGTTGTAAAGTATCAGCGTAAATGAAGCAGTATGATCCAGAAATGGAAACGGAGCCAGTGATATCTCCTATGTTCTCTGCTTCCTTTGTTATCGTGTAACAACACTGACAAATGGAACATAGCTCCAATGATACAATGTTGTGACTGTTTTTGTTTAACCCCAGGCAGACAGGCACGTGTAAATCTAATAACAGGACCTGGTCAGATATGTTATATATAGACACTCAGTTGTTAATAGGCCCAGGACAGGTATACAATGTTGGCTGCATCTCAAGCTGTTCAATATGACCTATGTATGGCGCGTGGCTGTGGTTAGAGTACCTGTACCTGTATTAGTGGCGGCGTTTACCTGGGGTAGGTTGAGCCGGCTCCACTGAAGGAATTCACTGTGTAAGTTCATTTCAATGGAGTTTCTTCGAGCGATTGGTTTCACAAGCAGTGTCCAGTCGCAAGTATATACACTTTAGGATAGTGCAATCCAAGCATTACATCGGTTATAGCCCCAATCTCTCTCTTTCACACCAAACCAAATTGGGTGGAGCCAGTGCACCGACGGGGACATATGAGAGGAAGTTTGGCCGGCAGAGATGATAAACAACCTATTTGAGCAATTTTGTAGACCAACAGGAGCTCACCTCACTGCCCAGCTCAGGCATACCGACCTTTGGCACCAGTGGTTAGAGTGTTGCATTCAAAATCGTGAGGTTGAGAATTCGATTCCCAGTCAAAGAGGTACGTTGTGGCCGTGAGCAAGACACTTTGTTCCCATTGTTCCAGTTTACACAGCTGGAAAAATTGAGTTGCGACATCACTGGTGCCAATCTGTATCAGCCTTGGCCTTTCGTTTGGACAACATCGGTGGTGTGGAGAGGGGAGACTGATATGTACGGGCGACTGTTTATCTTCCACAAAAACACCTTGTCCTGTCTTGTGCCATAGAGTGAAACTTTCTAGGTAGAAAACCCATGGTCATTCGTGACCAAAGGGCTTTTTTACTTTATAGCTTAGGACAATAAATTAATCGTCGCAGGAATGCTACCACTTAAAATAAAATTTCACCGGATATAGATTAGTAGAATTAAAATAAGCGGGTAGGGAAGCTAGAATAAGAGTAGGGGTGGTGGAAAAAATTTGAAAAATTAATAAGCGTGGTGTGGTGTGTGTGTGTGTGTGTGTGTGGGGGGGGGGGGGGGGGCACGATCATTCGATACTCGAGAGCACGCCTTTTATGTTCTCAAGTCCTGCCAGAATTGACTCGGTTTCCCTCCTACAGTGGATGAAAACACCAGAGAATTATTGCACTTTAGTTCATCGGCTGACCAAATGAGGTTTATTTTTCAACAAAGCCCCTGGAAAGAAACAATGCAGTTATTAATAAAGAGTTGAAATTAAGGCATGCAAGATTTCACAGCGCTAGCATTACTCCTTCATAGGCTGACCAAGATACTCTCATGGAATGACCAAATGAGGTACATTTTTCAACATAGCTCCTGGAAAGAAACAATGCAGTTATTAATAAAGTGTTGAAATTAATGCATGCAAGATTTCACAGCGCTAGCATTACTCCGTCATAGGGTGACCAAGATACTCTCATGGAATGACCAAATGAGGTTTATTTTTCAACATAGACCCTGGAAAGAAACAATGCAGTTATTAATAAAGAGTTGAAATTAATGCATGCAAGATTTCACAGCGCTAGCATTACTCCTTCATAGGGTGACCAAGATACTCTCATGGAATGACCAAATGAGGTACACTTTTCAATATAGTCACAAACAAAAAAAAAACAATGCAGCTATTAATAAGAAGATTGAAATTATTGGAGACACGAGAATACACAATTAATATAGTTTATTATAGGAGAGGAGATGAGACTGGATATAAAATAAGATATTTATGATGTTCAAGATAGATATCTTCCATTCTGTAAAATGACTTCCATGTTGAATTATAAGATATCAGGATTTGTTGGCAGAGGAGTATATCTTACCGGAAGTTAATTAATAGATAAACCGGGGAAATTGAAAAGATTACAAAATATAGGAATTCTTTAGGAAATGAGCATACATACATACATACTTACTTGCACACACAGACACACACACATATATATATACATACATACTTACATACTTACTTACACACACATACACACACACGCACACACACACACATGTATATATATATATGGACATACATATTTACATACGTACATACATATATACATACATACATATTTACGTATATATTTACATACATACATATTTACATACATATTTTTTACTTACATATATACATACACACACACATATATATATATATATATATATATATATATATATATATATATATTGTTATACAAATTCAGAAACGATATATATATATATATATATATACGTATAAACATACACACACAGACACACACACATATACATATATATATATACTTACATACATATATATTTACAATACATACTTACATATTTAAACACATACTTATACACTCTCACACATACATACATATTTATATACTTACCTGCATATATACATACATACATATATATTTACATACATACTTACTTACGTACATACACATGCACACATATATATATATACATATATATATATATATATATATATATATATATATATATATATATATATATATATATATATATATATATACATACATACATACACGTATACATACGTGCTTACATACATACGTACACACATAAATACATATATACGGTCATACTTTGTGTGTGTGTGTGCGTTGCGTGTTCAAAATAAGTGAGTCAGTTATGTATGTAGTTGGAGATGTAGGGACATTAACATAAACTTAGTATTTAGCTCAGACATATGATGTCAGTATAGCGACAGCTCAACTTAAACTTCTGTTAAGTTGATTGACACCAGAAGGAAACGTACGATAAACGTACAGTTCATTTCTGACATATGATGTCAGTATAACAACAGCTCAACTTAAACCTCTGTTAAGTTGACACCAGAAGGAAACGTACCATAAACGTACAGTTCATTTCTGACATATGATGTCAGTATAACAACAGCTCAACTTAAACCTCTGTTAAGTTGACACCAGAAGGAAACGTACGATAAACGTACAGTTCATTTCTGACATATGATGTCAGTATAACAACAGCTCAACTTAAACCTCTGTTAAGTAGACACCAGGACGGTACAGATGAGTGAGGAGAGCTCTCTAGTTCCGGGAAAATAGATTAGGTAAGTGTTTGATTTATGTGGTGAGTGAGATATGGTAGTGATGAAGGGGTTGAGGGTTGTGTTGTTTGATGTGGTGAGTAAGACATGATAGTGATGGGGGTTATGTGGTGAGTGAGACATGATAATGCTGAGTGAAACATATGTGATGAGGGGGGGGGGGGCAGGTTACGTGGTGAGTGTGGCGTAAAAGTGTTGAGGGAGGTTGGTGTTGTTTTATGTAATGAGTGAGACGATAATGATGAGTGAGACTTGATAGTAGTGGTGAGTAAGACATAATGATGAGGGTGGTGGTGGCGATGTTGTTTTGATACGTCAGATTAAATTCCAGTTCTGTGCTTAAAATTTAAATCCCACTAGACGCAAATTTGCCGCATATGTTTCGGGTCGATAAATAAAGTACCAGTCTAGCGGGATCAGTAGATTGGCTAAAGTATTAATGAGTCAAATAAGATGCATAATGGTCTGAGTTCAAATCCGGCCCCTCCTCTGTCAGGAGTTGTGATCAGCAGATCAGTATTAGCAATAGAAAGACCAATGTAGTTTCCTCAGTTAGATCTGACAATCGGATCCGTTTTGTTTTAATCCCAGGTCAACCCCGATTGAGAAGACCTTATTACCATATCAGGCAAGATATTTCTTTGGTTACATTTTTTCAGATTTTACAAATCAGTTTGGGACAACGTTACTTGATAGAGTGCTTAACTCGGAGATCTGGGAGTCACTGCAGGTTGAGTCACTACTTCTCCAAATTGAGAGCCCACAGCCCCGATACTATGAGCATGTGGTTATAATGTCTCAGGAAAGAATCGCTAGACAGATTTTACGGGTAAAACAAACCGACGGGAGACCCAGGGGAAGACTTCGAGCAAGATCGTTGGATAACATCCATGAGCTTAGCTGGTCTCGGGGATCCAGCCGTTACAGTTAGAGAGGGTTGCTTCTGATAGGACCTGCTGGAAAGAGTGTTTAAGGACTTTGCCCCCACGACACTCTCAGGATAAGTGAGAGAAGAAGAAGAAGAAGAAGAAGAAGAAGAAGAAGAAATTTGAACGAAAGATCCTGAATTCGGAATACCATTGCGAAATATATTCCAGCTCTTTGTGTCTTGAGTTCGAATCTAGGCGAAGTTCACCCTGCCTTTCATTCATTCACAGTCAATAAAGTAACAGTCATTAGATGACTGGTTAGGACGCCATGGTATTTTTTTCCAGATCTTAGCATTGTGATTTCAACTCCTGGCAATACTTACTTGGGTGGTAGACTTAATCTGTCACCTAGTTTAACACTACCACTTGGTTCATAGATAGGTTTAGCGGAGTCCACTCTGTTGCAGGTATCCGGGAGTCGTCTTCAGCTTGAGGACAACCCCTCTCTCCCTTTAGTCATGAGCACTGCTCTTCCCTTTCCCTAATCGGTAAATTTAAATAAACAAATAGACACATAGATAAATGAAAGAAAAATTGTCATTCTGATATCTGTATGTATATATGTATGTATGTATATATATATATATATATATATATATATATATATATATATATATATATATAAATAAATAAATACAATATCGGAGAAAGCATTTTAGCGATACTCCGGCCAAATTCCAACTCACTCGACAAACATTAGGAAATAAGTGATTATATTCCCAATTATGCATTCGGGGTGCTAACTAAAAGTATTACGTGGAAAATTGGCTGTATTATTTCATATGAGACATATCTAATATCTCTCTCTCTCTCTCTCCCTCTCTCTCTCTCTCTCTCTCTCTCTCTCTCTATATATATATATATATATATATATGTGTGTGTGTGTGTATATATATATATATATATATATATATATATATGTGTGTGTGTATATATATATATATATATATATATATATATATATATATATATTTATGTGTGGGTGCGTGTCGGAGCAGGTGCGTGCGTATATGTATGTAATTAAGACCGCCAATTGCCTAAACTTAAACGTTGGTACATCTAGAATAAACGAAAGCTATCCATGAGCTGAAGCAAATGTAATACACACGACTTTACTAACCAGACCCACACCACACAAGGAAAAATAAAAATCACAGAGCTAATGTGATAACAGACGTCATCAAACTGCAGCCGTTGTATTATGTATTTTCTATAATATAAATCTGCAGCGACTACAATGTGTATGTATGTGTATGTATATATATATAAAATCTACCCAACGGTTTATTACTGAGACATTCTAACCACTTGCCTGTAATATCGGAATTATATTAATATCTCTCAATTCAGTGAAATAGGGATCTTTGATATTCGAGTTACGTACTTTATTGAATCAAGTTACTCCAAAGACCAAAAACGTTATTTTGATGTTCTTTATATTTGGTTTTATTTTTTATAATTTAATTTTAATTTAATTATTTTTATTTTTATTCTATTATTCAAATCTGTTTTGGATATTTTTTTATAAGCTCTTGGCGTAAGTACAAACACATAAACGAAACTTATTAAAATCTGCCACTTAATAACATGTCTATTACTGGTTCAAGGCTGCAGTAATCCACTGAGATTTAAGTGTAAAATAATCTATATCATTTTACTTATTAAACCCAGAGATAGGATGCCGAATATGATGGTTGCTGCTGCTTATAACTCTTGCTCTCCTTTTTATGTTTAGTTGCTTTTTTTGTGTCTATGTTTTCTTCCTCCAGTAGAGGTGGAGGGTGTTTATCCACTCTGCATCATACCATATATCGAGTACTACTCGGATTTGTGGTTTTGCCGGCCTTCGAACCGCAGACACTACGTGTATATATATATATATATATATATATATATATATATATATATATATATATATATATATATATATATATATAACGAAGGAAATGTGGTAAGGAACCAAGTGGACCATAACGCACCAAAGTACTCAATACTTAGGGTAGTAGAGTGGGTAATAGGAACAAGTAAGACCCCGACGGCTGAGCTCAAGCCGTTTCGACGGCTATATCACCCCCGAGACCGCTCCTCGTACCGGGTTTCCTCCCATGGTTATGCGTACGCGTGCCCCTCGCCAATGTGGTGGTGTCGGGTTCATGGTGTTTAGTTGTTTTCACTCTGCTTGTATTGTTAGGGTCCCTCTCCCAGATCCCGTGAGTCGGGGTATCCGTTGGGCTATCCCCGTCATGGTGCCTTGGATTATATGATATATTTTGGCCATGCGCCGCCTTATTTAGAGCTGCGTTGTAATATTCCGCGTTGCTATCGAAGATATCCTTATTTGCGGACCGGCTGGAGATCCTGTCCGAGACACTCTTCACTACGGCCTTAATTATGGATCTAAGGTGGTTTGACTTCCATCGAAACGGCTTGAGCTCAGCCGTCGGGGTCTTACTTGTTCCTAGATATATATATATATATATATATATATATATATATATATATATATATATATATATATAGATATATATATATATAGATATATATATATATATATATATATATATATATATATATATATATATATGCAGAGGTTATATTTAATTTGTTGGGATAAAACAAGCTTAAAAATATTTTTATAACTGATATAAAGCACCCAACAGATTTTGGAGTAAATATACAATATATTAACAAATGGAAACTATATTTATAAAACCATATTTATTTTATTATACATATTTCAAGGGCCACCAAGGCAAATTATGGTGCGCTTTCATGACTATCCAGGAAGCTCCAACCGTTAAGGTTGTTTTTTTCAGGGTATGTCAATATTTATTTATAAAACTAATCTGTATTGTATTTTATCTGATGAAAGCGCACCATAATTTGCATTGGTGGCCCTTGAAATATGTATAATAAAATAAATATGGTTTGATAAATATAGTTTCCATTTGTTAATATATTGTATATATATAAATATATATATCGTTTTCGATCGTTTACACAGCTGATGAACATTTCTTTTCTTCACTTATTTCGTCCATACTACCATCTTAAACTTTGTTTACAGTAACCACACACCTCCTTTCGTTTCTTATATATATATATATATAAATATATATATATGTATGTATATGTATATATGTATATATATATATAAGTATATATATATATATATATATAGAGAGAGAGAGATAGAGAGAGAGAGAGAGAGAGAGAGAGTGAGAGTGAGAGAAAAGGTGAAGTTCGAAATAGCACGGAAAATATATTTAAGGGTCTATTTTTCTTTTTTTATCTTTTCTTTGATTCGTCATTAGTTCAAATCCCGTCGAGGTTAACTTTGCCTTTCATCCTTACGGGGTTGATAAAATAAAGTACCAGTAATGTACTGGATGATTGCTGGCCTTGTGCCAAAAGTAGAAACAATTATTGAAAAGATGACATTATAGAAAAAATGAGAGGGACAATTCTTTTAAAAAAGAGTTTTATAATGTATATAAAGTATATAAAGTATTACCGGTTTCGATGTATAAATATATTTTCGTGCTATTTCCAACTTCACCTTTTCTCTATATCCACTGTTTTGTATAGAACCTTACTTCCCTTTACTAATATATATATATATTCTACTATCCGAAGATCTTACGGGCAAAACCAACCGACAGGAGACCCACGGGTAGACTCTGAACAAGATCGTTGGGTACCATCTATGAGATTGGCTGGTCTCGCTTAGGGATCAAGCCGGATTAGTTGGAAACAGTTGCTTCTGACAGGACCCGCCGGAAGGAGTGATTGAGGACTTTGCCTCCACGACCCTTTCAGGAATAAGTGGGTGAAGAAGAAGAAGAAGAAGAAGAAGAAGAAGAAGAAGAAGAAGAAGAAGAAGAAGAAACAACGGGAAAACAACACAGATACACAAGACAACACAACACCGACATAAAATAAACAAAGAAACTAAATAACAAGAAATTATCTTTAGATATATTTTAATAGTTGAACTCTGATTAACGTTTTAATGTTTTTACTGTCTCAGAATTTCACTTAATTTTGAGACTAGAAAGAAATCAAGGTTTAAATCAAGATCTAACTGTATTAATGAAGTCTTGGTGTTTTCAATATTAGTTCTAGTATTAATGATGGTGGTGGATTGACAGAGTTATTAAAGCATCGGACAACAGGTTTTATGGCATAGGGTTACACCCCTTTACGATCCGAGTTCAATTCCTGCCAAGGTTAACTTTGTCTTTCATCCTTACGTGGTCGGTAAAATAAAGAACCAGTAATGCACTGCGGTCGATTTTATTCGAATTTCCCCTTCTCCAAAATTGTTGGCCTTGTGCCTAAATCAGAAACCATTATTAATTTTAGGATTAATAATAGTGCTGGATTGACAGAATTGGTAGAGCATCGAATAAAATATCATTTTGCTATTTGTTCTGGCTCTTTATATTCTGAGTTCAATTTCTGCCAAGATCAACTTGCCCGTTGATCCGGTTGGGATGATAAAATAAAGTACCAGCTAAGTACTGCTCAACCCTCTATATATGTAAGGTGGTGGATTGGCAGAATTGGTAGGGCGCTGGATAAAATCAATTTAGGTGTTTCTAACT
>OZ024743.1:65465740-65468244 GCA_964016885.1 Eledone cirrhosa
GAAGTTTGGGTTTATGGTCAGGAGTTTGATATTTCAAAATTTTCATATTTTTCAAGAAAAAACACATTTAAAAAATTTTATCAGTTCATATAATTAAATCAACAGAGTATATATTTATTTTATTACACAAGCTTATCAAAAGCAAACAAGTAAAAACAAATAATACTTATAAAGCAACTTACACACGTCAGAAATGACTGTATTTCCTGGATTTGCGGTTGTAGTCCAGGTCGCATTCCCGCACTAGTCCCCAGATATAGTCTCCCATCATTTTTTCATTGTAGTGGCCCTGGTACCCCCGCTCTATCTCTTTCACATCTTGGTGGAATCGTTCGCCTTGTTCTTCTGAGAAGGTGCCCATATTGTCCTTGAATTTTTCCAGGTGAGCGTCCAGCATATGGAGTTTAAGCGACATCCTGCATCCCATGGCGCCAAAAGCCTTTATCAGATCCTGCACCAGTTGCTGGTAGTTTTCAGCTCTGAAGTTGCCCAGGAAGCCCTTAACAACTGACTTGAAACAGTTCCATGCTGTTCTCTCAATCCTATTGAGCTTATTGGAGAACTCGGTAGACTCAAACAGCTTCTTTATCTGAATTCCCCCTTTGATTTTGGCCTCAGATAACTTAGGGAAGAACTCAAGAAGGTACTTAAAAGCGGCTGATTCTTGGTTGAGAGCCTTCACAACTGCTTCATCAACCCCAACTTAATATGCAGTGGCGGCATGAGCACAATCCTGGGATCAACCAGCGGCTCCCACATGACGTTCCGGGTCCCAACTACAAATTCTGTTCGCTGCTCCCAGTTCTTTCTTTTGTAGTGGTCAGAGGTGGCTCTGCTGTCCCAAAGGCAGAGGAAGCATTGGAATTTGATAAAGCCTCATTGGAGTCCAAGCAGGAAAGCCACCATCTTGAAGTCTCCAATGATTTCCCAATTGTACTGGTTGTATTGCAGAGCTTTCAAGAGGACTTTCACACTGTAGTAATCTTCCTTTCAGGCAGACTGAATGAGTTAGGGGCAGTGTTTCCATTGTGGAGGAGGACAGCCTTCAAATTTGTGGTGGAGCTGTCTATCAATAGCCGCCACTCCTTGGGCACAAACGGCACCCGAATAACGTCAAACAGTCCAGGCACGTCATGGCAGAAGCAGAGGCCATCCCCAAGAGTGTAAAAGCCTGAGAAAGGTTCGTGTCGACTTCTCTGACTTGTCACCTGCACTTCCTCCTTGACCAAGTTCCACTGCTTCATGTTGGAGACGAATGCTTAAAACACAACTTACCCTTTATTCAGGGCGCGAAAATCCAGTATCAATAAATCTCTTTAATCCACTTTTTAACAATTTTATACTTTATTGCACTTTTATCATTTTCTTTAGGTATTACTTTTTATTTTATAATTTTAATTTAACCTGAAACATATATAAACAATCATTTAACATAAGCAAATTAAACTTACATACAACGTAAAATCCAGCATACAAATAATTCTAGCGATTAGCTTAGAATTTTTACAAACCCAAACTTTTAACTGTTTAATAGCACTTTTTTAAAAATTTATTTGGGACCTAAGCAACACAAAAAAGTGATTACAAGCCAGGAACAGAGAAAACATTTTTTTTTGTTACACGGCGTTATGTTAATATCTTTCATTTGTTAACATTTTGAATAATATATATATAGATATATATATATATATATATATCTAAGACGCAATTAAATGCATTACTTCTGTTTAATTAAATACATAAAAATGAATACACACACACACACACACACACACACACACACACACACACACACACACACACACACACACACATATATATATATATATATATATAATCAATCGTACAAAATACTGCGCCAAAGCTCTAGGAAATTCCCGGCCGATTTAAAGATTACGCAGGACAACACGATTTTCATTTGTTCATTAAACACTTAGTACTCCATGACTGCATCACTGGTATTGTATATTGAAATGTCGTGAAGAGAGAGTACTAACATTACATTCGGATAGTCTGTTGATTTCATATATGGATAAGAGAGGAAGATTGCTTAGAAGAAACATCGCTGTATGTCCGACATTTTTACATTGTGGATCAGGATTAGTGTATATTATATTTTTCTCTCTTTTTATTCTATCTCTCTTTCTTTCTGTCTGTATCTCTCTCTATCTCTCCCATTTTCTGTGTCTCTCTCTCTCTCACTTTTTCTGTCTCTCTCTCTCTCACTTTTTCTGTGTGTCACTCTCTCATTTTTTCTGTGTCTCTCTCTCTCACTTTTTCTGTGTCTCTCTATCTCACTTTTTCTGTGTCTCTCTCTCTCATTTTTTCTGTGTCTCTCTCTCTCATTTTTTCTGTGTCTCTCTCTCTCACTTTTTCTGTGTCTCTCTCTCTTTTTTCTGTGTCTCTCTCTCTCATTTTTTCTGTGTGCGTCTCTCTCTCATTTTTTCTGTGTCGCTCTCTCTCATTTTTCTGTGTGCGTCTCTCTCTCATTTTTTCTGTGTGCG
>OZ024743.1:65468444-65475944 GCA_964016885.1 Eledone cirrhosa
TTTCTTTCTTTCTTTCTTTCTTTCTTTCTTCTTTCCTTTCTTTATGCCTTCCATCCTTTCTTTCTTTCTTTCTTTCTTTCTTTCTTTATTTTTTTCTTTATTTTCTTTTTTCTTTCTTTTTTCTTTCTTTCTTTCTTTCTTTCTTTCTTTCTTTCTTTCTTTCTTTCTTTCTTTCTTTCTTTTCTTTATGCCTTCCATCCTTTCGTTCTTTCTTTCTTTCTTTCTTTCTTTCTTTCTTTCTTTCTTTCTTTCTTTCTTCTTTCTTTCTTTTCTTTTTTCTTTCTTTCTTTCTTTTTCTTTCTTTCTTTCTTTCTTTCTTTCTTTCTTTCTTTCTTTCTTTCTTTCTTTCTTTTTTTCTTTCTTCTATCTATCTATCTATCTATCTATCTATCTATCTATCTATCTATCTATCTATCTATCTATCTATCTATCTATTTATCTATCTATCTATCTATCTATCTATATTTCTTTCTTTCTTTCTTTCTTTCTTTCTTTCTTTCTTTCTTTCTTTCCTTCTTTCTTTCCTCTATTGGGGAAAATCGACTAACTTTTAAATTCCATCTGTGATAACATTTTACACGTTTTTATTGTATGTAAACTTCCCCCTTTGTATTTGTCCCCTTCTTTTGTGCCCCTGTGGCTAATAAAGAAATATATCTATCTATATTTCTTTTCTTTCTTTCTTTCTTTCTTTCTTTCTTCTTTCCTTCTTTCTTTCTTTTCTTTCTTTCTTTCTTTCTTTCTTTCTTTCGTTCTTTCTTTTTTCTATCTATCTATCTATCTATCTATCTATCTATCTATATTTCTTTCTTTCTTTCTTTCTTTCTTTCTTTCTTTATTTATTTCTTTCGTTCTTTCTTTTTTCTATCTATCTATCTATCTATCTATCTATCTATCTATCTATCTATCTATCTATCTCCCATTGTACTTGTCCCACTTTTGATGCCCTTGTGGCAAATAAAAGAAACATATCTATCTATCTATCTATCTTGATAGAGTAAGACACGCTTCGCATCGGCTCCGCTATTCCATCGGGATTTACCCTTACTATTGTAAGTACCGGATAAATTTTTTAGTGCAACACATTTGGAACACTAACCCCTGTTATTTAGGGAAACATTTTTGCATTTACCCCCTTTTTAGGGGGTAAAATAAATATCTATTTTTGCCGAAAAATTTCTTTCTTGGCAGCATGGCGGAAAAGATGGCAGACATGTCTGCCATTAGCTCTGCCACGCCCCCCAAGTCTGAAGAAGCAAAAAAATAATTACAACAAAATTAGACATTGAAACAAACAAACAAAATGAAAAAAACAAATGTTAAGGAAAATGAGCAAACAGAAAACAAACAAACAGAAAATAATACAAATAACGACAGGGCAACTTTCGCCCAGAAAACAAAACAATCCATTACATACACACCAATTGACCTAACTGCCGCCAGAGAAAAACTGGCCGAAGCAAAGAAACACATTGTTTTGGGGGAGAACGGAATGTTTTCCATTAACCCCCCCCCCCCCCAGAATTCAAGAAAGCCAGAGCAGAAAACACAGTTCTCTACAGAACTATACTGAACCAGACAAGAAAGCCAGCACAGCCCAGCCAAATGGAAATAGAGTTAGTCCTAAAAGACTATATGAAGAATATTCTCTTCATACGAAAGGACCGACTCTATGGCAGCATTTCGGTCCTAACAAGAGACAAAGAAACGGCGGAGAAGCTTTCCCTAAGCCCACTCTCGTCGACAACATATAGCTTCTATCCCTCCTACATGGGTAGAAGAACACAGAGAGTAAAAGTAAAAACAATGCTGCCCACAATGGACTTCTGGTGGGCTATTGCTGGCTTCATTGATATGGGCGAAGACACAATGCTGTCAATGGGGAAGGCAACTGGAGATGCGTTCCTGGGAATGGGCCTCGACATACTAGTCCAAATGAGGCCCGAAAGAATAGCACAAATCCCGGATCGCATCTGGCTGGATGACCTTACCCCAATAGACATAATTGTAGAGGGGAGAAGACCAGCATGCTATTTATGCATGGAAAGGGGACACGTTAAGGCTAACTGCCCGAAACGTATCCCCCAAAAAGGACTATTGCCCACACCCACCACAAACAGTACACCAACACCACCCACCTCCAAAAATACACTAATACCACACACAGCAAACAAAATACAGACACCACCAACCACAAACACAACACAAACATCACCACCACCAGCACCAAACACAAGCACGACACAAAAATCACCACCACCAACCACAACACAAACATCACCACCACCATCACCAACCACAAGCACGACACAAACATTACCACCACCACCACAAAACCCATTCCAAACAAATAATAAAAAAAACAGTAACAAATCTACCCCTCCCGCAAAAAAAAAACAACCACACAACACGTCCCTCCCACCTAGCGCTGAAGAGTTTCCCCCAACTTCTGAAGAAGAAGGAGGAGAAGCCTTCAGACAAGTTAAAAGAAAAAAAAGAAAACACACACCCAGCACACCACAAATAACCCACACACAAACACCAACTCCAATCAAAAACACCCCACCCTCAACAAACAAAAATAAATCTGCGCCTCCCCTCTCCGAAACATTGACAGCATCACAAAAAAAGACGTTGCAATACACATATATAAATAAAGAAAACAAAAAACTGGTTAAATTAATAAACAATAACCCTATGGTGCAGACCGAAGGGCCAAACTTTATCTCAACAGAGAACTTCACCCATTTAAAAATGATAAAGGTCCCTCTGGACCTTTATCGTTCCTTAAAAGAACAATTTAGACGGGACGTGAGCCCCCCCTGTTTAAAACCGTTGAATCGCGTCCTCTTGAAAGATTTCCCCATAACCGCCCCTCTCCCTGACACAACTCCAAATACCCCAACCCCACCACACACGTGTACCCCCACACCACCACAAAACATCCCTCCACCCAACACACCTGATGCCATGGAAATTACGCAACCCGGAGAGGTAAGTGCTTTTCTTTCTTCACTTTCAACACCAAAATAGATCAATTGAGAGTTGGCTGTTTGAACGCGCGTGGCCTGGGCTCAGCTTGGAAGCAAGCAAAGCTTCTAAGTGACCTCAGGTCACAAAGTATAGATGTGATGGTTGTTTGCGAGAGTCGGATCAGCAGCGTGAGACAGCTGGCGCCCGCCTTCGATGACTTTGAGATGCACGCATCTCTCTGTCAACCCGGAGGCGGGGGGGGGGGGGAGTTGCCGTACTGCTGGATAAACGTCTGACTCTCGACGTACAGATTGTTCACTCGGACCCGGGGGGTCGATTACTGGTGCTGGACGTCGGAGGCGGTGAAGGCGGGGCTTTCAGACTGGTCGGTCTTTATGCTCCCTTCGGGGCGGAAAGAGCCGACTTCTTCCAACGTCTGGAGACTTTTCTAGGAACGTCGCGTTCCCTGCTTTTAGTGGGGGACTGGAATGGAATCCTAGATGCGCGTTGGGACTATGCAGGGGCATGTCCCGATAGAGGGGGGTGTAGCAGCCTCAAGGGGTTACTCGATCGATTCGACCTGGTCGATAGATTTCGACTAGATTGTCCAACTGCGCCAACCTGGACCTGGGCAAACCGCAGTGGACAATCTAGATCGTACCTAGATAGGTTTTTGGTTAGGAGTAAGGATAGGGACGTATTTAGTTGTCCAGAACTGATCATGGTTGGCTATTCAGATCACAAATTAGTGACCTGCGTGGTCAACCTTGATAGAACGCATAGACAGGGTCCCGGTTACTGGAAGATGAACTTGTCCTTACCGACAAAGAAAGATTACAGAAACCGGATTAGTAGCTTAGTTAAGATGCGGTTGACGGGAGCGATCGTCAACAGTAGGTGGTAGATATCTCTAAAGAGAGAGATTAGAGTAAGTTCGATAGGTTACAGTAAGGAACTAGCGGCGAATAGAAATAGGAGGGAAAGGGAGTTAACAGATAAACTAGAAGAGGCGATTAGGAGCGGAGACGTAGCCAGAGTGTTAGCGACGAGAACGGCACTGAGCCAGTTCTTTGACGCGAAGCACGAAGGCTGCGTTGTCCGAAGTAAAATACGTGCTTTAGGAAACGAGGGGACCAAAGCTGTTAGCTGGGCCCGCGTGACAGAAGCCAAGAGTGGGATTAAATCCACCATTCGGTCTTTGCGAGACCAGGATGGACGGGTGATCCTTGAACCTGAGCGAATGTGCGAGACCTTTCAAAGGCACTTTGCTCGACTGTTCGGAGGTGGCGGGGGGCAGGACGGGGATGTGGACTTCGGTCCATACCTCGACGGTCTACCGCGTCTTTCGAGCGGCGAAGCGGAGTGCTGCGAAAGGCCAATCACAGCCACTGAAATCGGGGAAGCGCTCAGCCAATGCAGCAGACGCAAATCCCCGGGTCTCGATGGTCTACCATACGAACTTTATTTAGCTATGCCGGTCTTGTTCTCCGAACTCCTCGAGGCTGTCTATTGCAACTGGCAACAGAACGGGAGAATTCCCTGTTCTGTGACCAAGGGCGTGGTCACGCTAGTGAGGAAGGACGAGAGCAAGGGGGACGACTTAAGTAACTTTAGGCCCATAACTCTGCTGAATGCAGAGTTACAGATTTTGGCCAAGGTGTTGGCGAAGAGGTTGGCGCTTGTGGTGGGTGGTTTGGTGGGAGACGCGCAGACATGCGCTATCCCGTCCAGGTCCATTCACGACAACCTCCACCTCATGCGATACATCATAGAGAGGGTTGGCTACGAACCCGGCTTTGGTGGGGCCCTGATCAACTTGGATCAATCTAAGGCGTTCGATAGGGTCGACCATGGTTACCTGGATGCGGTGCTAGCGGCGGCGGGCTTCGGACCCGTTTTCAGGGGCTGGATTTCTGCCATGCACAGTGGCAACATCTACTCTAGGATTAAAGTAAACGGCTACCTCTCGGAGCCGTTTCAAATCACCCGATCCATCAGACAGGGGTGCCCCCTCTCCTCCCTTCTGTACGTATTGACTCTCGAGCCACTGCTGCGGAAGTTGGAGTTGCTGCGGGGCATACCCCTGGAACCGGGATTGCACAAAGCGGTCTCGGCCTATGCCGACGACGTAACAGTAATGGTGGCGGACGCCTCGGAAATCGGGGCGATCGCCACCCTACTGGAGGAATACGAAAGGCTGACGGGGGCTAAGCTGAACCAGGACAAGTCAGTCGGTTTGCAACTCGGAACGTGGAGGGGCAAACCAATGCCGTTAGACGGTGTCGTCGGGCGGTGGACGGAGGGCCCGGTGAAGCTGCTCGGGGTCTGGTTCGGACCGGACCTCCAGGTGGAGAAGAATTGGGGCGAGGTGACGAGCAGGGTGTTTGCGCTGACCCAGAAGTGGGCCAAGTGCAAACTATCACTGAAAGGTCGGGCGGAGGTGACGAACGCTTACATAGCGTCCGTCATCTACTACCGCCTGACCGTCGTGCCTTGCCCCAAGGAAAAGCTCACCATCATGGAACGCATGCTCTTCCAGTTCCTCTGGAAGAAGCGGCCTCCCATGGTGAGGAGATCCATCTGCTGCCAGCACCCTTCGAAAGGAGGGCTGGGTATGCCGTGGCTGTTGATGCGTAGGCACGCATTGAGGCTACGGCATCTACAGGTATTTCTCAACGGTCAGCCGGTGTGGGCCCCGTTTGTGAGGCGAGCCTTCCCACAGCTCGTCTCGCTCACCGAACTGCAATCCTGGGTGAAGCAAAGACCGAGAAAACTGGGCAACTGGCACACTGAGTGTGCCCAGGCGCTCACGGCTATCTGGCAAGCGGACCCGACTGTCAGTGGAGAATCCACCTCGACATTCTATAGAGGGTTGGTGGCTAGCAGGGGCGACGACACCCTTGGAGAGTCGCTAGGCATGGAGGAGGACGAACTGGCCAGCCTGTTCGGTAGAACTTTCGGCCCGGGACCCATGGACAACTTCCAGAGGTCCCTAGCCTGGCAGTGTTACCGGGGGGCTCTGCCCGTTCGAGAAAAGCTCTACAGACACGGGCGCCCGGGCAGGGATCCCGCGAAAAAGATCTGTCCCAGATGCGTGCGCGACGAGGAAACCGTTGCGCATGCACTGGTACACTGCCCGGGCGTTGCCGATCTGTGGGGCTACGTCGAACGACTGCTGTCGCGTGTGGCGCCGATTCGATTAACCGCCGAGTCTGTGGTGAACATCAAGCCGCCTCCTCCCTTCAGAAATGAAGCAGAGGCGGTCTTTCTGTGCGTAATAGCCATGATGAAAGAGGTTGTGTGGTGGACGCGCCTGAAAGGTCTGAGGTCGGGTGACTTTCTCTCCGGCCATCACCTGGTTTACTTCTTCCGATACCACTTCGGAAGAAGAATCAGGATGGAGAGAGAAGTGCTTGGTCCCAGACAGTTTTATGAAAGGTGGGTGAAAGAAGCGAGAATGGCCCGTGTAAATGGGCCTTCTCTCTACATTGTTCTGTAGGTGAAGAAGTGAAGAGGAAAGGGGGAGCGCCTCCTCTCTGGGCTTCCCCCGCGAAAAGAGTTGCACACTTTTCGGGGGTATGTGCAATCCCCAACACGCCCCTCCCTTTTGAGGACTTTTTATTGTTATATTATTATTGTTATTCCTTTTTTCTTTACTCGATTTATGTAAACTCCCCCACTGTGTAAATGTCCCCTTCTTTTGTGCCCTCGTGGCAAATAAATAGAAATTTATCTATCTATCTATCTATCTATATTTCTTTCTTTCTTTCTTTCTTTCTTTCTTTCTTCACCCAGGTCTCTAATAATCGTCCCCTCGTCTCATATTAATTTTTCCCATTCCTCCCCCCGCCGCTCTTATTACACCCACCCTTCTCTCAACCCTTCACTATTTGTTTGAGGAAAAAACATGATAATATTGTTATACGTGTGATGATGATTATATTTATATAGGGGTATATATGAAAGTATACACAATATGGTTATGTATAATAAACATACATACAACTGGCTGTGAGTATTTTAAGCTGTGATTCTATATCATATACTTCTCTATTCTGAATCACCCCGTGTTAGTATCTCTGTTAATTATCCATATATATATATATAATTATATATACATATATATATATATATATATATATATATATATATATATATATATATATATATATATATAACGAAGGAAATGTGGCAAGGAACCAGATTGACCATAACGCAACAAAGTACTCAATACTTAGGGTAGTAGAGTGGGTAATAGGAACAAGTATGACCCAGACGGCAGAGCTCAAGCCGTTTCGACGGCTAATTCTGGACTAAAATTTCGTCCAGAATTAGCCGTCGAAACGGCTTGAGCTCAGCCGTCGGGGTCTTACTCGTTCCTATCACCCACTCTACTACCCTAAGTATTGAGTACTTTGGTGCGTTATGGTCCATCTGGTTCCTTACCAAATTTCCTTCGTTATATATATATATATATATATATATATGTATATATATAGATATATAATTTTATATATATATATATAT
>OZ024743.1:65478444-65538444 GCA_964016885.1 Eledone cirrhosa
ACGTCATCTATACATAAACTCTTGAAAAGGTTTATACACATACATATATATGTGTCTGTATCTCTCTCGCCCTTTCTCTCTCTCTCTCTCTCTCTCTCCCTTTCTCTCTCTCTCTCTCTCTATATATATTATATATATATATATATATATATATATATATATATATGAGTGTGTGTGTGTGTATATATATATATTTATATATCAGTTTGACAATCGCCTCCGACGAATGCGAGAAAGTTCTCCAGAAAAGTTAACCAGGAATCTTTAAAAATCTTCCCACCGAAGTTAACAAACAACTTACTGGATCTACCAACTCATAATATTAAAATATAAAATTAAATCAAATTGTATAGAACTACAAGTGAAGTCATTCTTTTCAATTATAAATTTCTGGTTGGTTGGTTGGTTGGTTGGTTCCACAATCAGATAGTTGTTTATATATTGTCAAAGTTCTTTCGTCACACATTCTGTGACCTCTTCAGTGACTGGGATTCTTTTCTTTGTTTTTGTGCCTCTCCTTTGTTCTGTCCTACGCCATTTTGTTTCTGTGTGTGTGTTGTGTGCTCAGTCTGCGCATGCGCCAAATCCAGGTGTCTGTGTGTGTTTATATTCGTTTATTTATTTGTTTATTTACATGTTACCGGTTGGTTGTTTGTTCTATGTGTGTGTGTGTTTTCATTTTGTCCTTAATGTAAGTTGTGATGTTGCTGTTCCACTCATATTTTCTATTTAATTTTGGTTGTAATTCTTTTATGTTTATTGCCTCTGTGATTTGTCTAAACATTGCGTCTTTTCTATTTTATTCCAATACTGATTGCGGATTTGGTACGGGTGATGAGAAACGTGTCCTGCATGTGCAACCCCGAAGAACTAGAGAGACACATACAACACTTCATCCACCGTATGCAGTTCTCTGGTTACAACCAGAGAGATAAAATCAGAGTGTATAGAGGAGCCAGAACCAAATGGGAAAAAATGGTAAATAATGACACAAATGGGACCTGCCCCTTGTATAGGAGTAAATTTTGGAATAGAATAGAAAGAACTAGGAATAAGGCTAATAGAATAAACTCATGGTATGATAGCAATAAATACCAGAGTGTAATGTTCATCGATACAACCCCTAGAGGTGAATTAGCTTACAAATTTAGAAGGGCCCTAGATAAACATAAACTCAATATTAAGATAGTAGAAAGACCAGGTACCTCCGTAAAAACACTTATTAGCAAGACATACCCTTTTCAAAGACCCCCTGTATAGATAAGAAATGTATAACCTGTAAAATAATCCCCCATATTAACTGTAAAACTAGAAATGTAGTGTATAGCATAAGATGTACTGAAGGACAATGTAGAGACAAAAATATAGTGTACATAGGTGAGACAGCTCGTAGTGTAAGGGAACGGATAAATGAACACTGGCGAGACCTTCAAGATAGTAAAGAATCATCTGTACTCTACCAATATGCTAAAATAGAACATAAGGGTAAATTAGAGAACATAGAAATAAAAATAGAATCTACACACAGAAAAGACGCAATGTTTAGACAAATCACAGAGGCAATAAACATAAAAGAATTACAACCAAAATTAAATAGAAAATATGAGTGGAACAGCAACATCACAACTTACAATTAAGGACAAAATGAAAACACACACACAAATAGAACAAACAACCAACCGGTAACATGTAAATAAACAAATAAATAAACGAATATAAACACACACAGACACCCGGATTTGGCGTATGCGCAGACTGAGCACACAACACACACACAGAAACAAAATGGCGTAGGACAGAACAAAGGAGAGGCACAAAAACAAAGAAAAGAATCCCCAGTCACTGAAGAGGTCACAGAATGTGTGACGAAAGAACTTTGACAATATATAAACAACTATCTGATTGTGGAACCAACCAACCAACCAGAAATTTATAAATTCCTAAATTTATAAATTTATTATAATAAATTGAAGTGAAAGCAACTGGTGCGTGTGTTTCTTATTGGCAACATGACCCTCCCAAAGTATAACCATATCGGTTTCAACACACGATATCAGATAAAGAATCTTGCTAAACAAATTCAGAAACGATATATATATATATATATATATATAGGAACTAGTAAGACCCCGACAGCTGAGCTCAAGCCGTTTCGACGAAACGGCTTGAGCTCAGCTGTCGGGGTCTTACTAGTTCCTATTACCCACTCTACTACCTCAAGTATTGAGTACTTTGGTGCGTTATGGTCCACCTGGTTCCTTACCACATTTCCTTCGTTATATATATATATATATATATATATATATATATATATATATATATATATATATATATATATATATATATATATATAGTAATAATAATAAATTTAAAGACTAAAATCCAACTTTAATCTGTTATTTTAATAAATATATATATATAAATACACACACACACATGTATAAAGTATGTATATATATACCGTATTCATCAGCACTCTTTTTTCTCATATTCGGAGTGTAAAATCTACGTGCGTTTTATACGGGCATACTACATTTTTTTCAAGCAATTATCATTTTATTATTACTTTTTACTTCCCATTCTTATTCAAATGTAGGGTATTATATACTGATATATATAATGATTCGTATTATATAGTGACGACTATATGTAATATAGACATATGTACATTACACACATAGTATATATATTTATATTCTTGTATTATACATATTAGATACATATAAACATATACATAAACACATATATATGTCTATACTTTATACATACACATATCTAGAAGCATATATATATACATATACACACATACATATATACAAGCATATATATGTGTGTGACAGCTGACACCTATGAAGGTTTAGCTGGCCTCTTCGAAGGTATATCTCGTTGGTATATATTATATACCATAATAGCAAAAAGGCGTACGGAATGGTGGTGGTGGTTCTGATGGTGGCGTGGGTGCAAATGACTGAAGGTGGGGATACGAGGAGAGATGATTAATGTATTTAAACAGAGGAGGAGAAGATGCTAAAAGAAAAACAGATGGGAGGGTCAGCAATGTATTTATTAGATCGATGTGATGACGTATGTATGAATGGCTAAGAGCGTTTAACTACTGTCTAGTCCAGTTTGACCTACACCTACGACTTTATATATATATATATATATATAAAGTCGGTTAAACTGGACTAGAGAGTAGTTAAACGCTCTTAGCCAGTCATACATATGTCATCTCATCGATCTAATAAATACATCGCTGACCTCTAATCGAACTACCCCCTCCCATCTGTTTTTCACCCATATATATATATATATGGGTGTAGAAACGAATATATATATATATATATATATACATGTAAAGTTATATTTAAAATTGTTGGGTTACAACTAGTAAATATTTATAACTGATATAAAAGCACTCGACAAATATTTGGAGTATATTTACAATATTAAATAAATGGAAAACTATATTTATAAAACCATATCTATTTCATTATATATATTTCGGGGATATCATATTAACAATATGCTATGCCTTCATCAGACAAAATACAATATAAACAGTTTTATAGATAAATATATTCGACATACCGTAATAAACATCAAATGAAGGCATAGCATATTGTTAATATGATATCCCCGAAATATATATAATGAAATAGATATGGTTTTATAAATATAGTTTTCCATTTATTTAATATTGTATATATATATATATATATATATATATATAAATGAAGTAATTCCGTCGGAAAGGTCCAGGAAAAAAGAGTGCTCTATATAGGTTACAGAGCTTAATAGTTATGTAATAAACAACATAAGGCAATTATTTCATTTACCAGTGGTTTCTTAAAAGCAAACAAATTTTGCTTACAATCATCAGAATGAAAAAATCCTGGTGTATTTATTGACATTGGTTTTTAAAATCCTGGTGTATTTATTGACATTGGTTTTTAAAATCCAATGTCAATAAATACACCAGGACTTTTTCATTCTGATGATTGAAAGCAAAATTTCTTTGCTTTTAAGAAACCACTGGTAAATGAAATAATTAGCTTATGTTGTTTATTACATAACCATATATATATATATATATATATATTTCGTTTCTGAATTTGTTTAGCAAGATTCTTTATCTGAAAACGTGTGTTGAAACCGATGTTGTTATACTTTGGGAGGGTCATGTTGCCAATAATATATATATATATATTGTTATACTTTGGATGGGTCATGTTGCCAATAAGAAACACACGCACCAGTTGCTTCACTCCAATTTATGATAGTAGAAAGACCAGGTACCTCCATAAAAACACTTATTAGTAATACATACCCTTTTCAAAGACCTCCCTGTATAGATAAGAAATGCATAATCTGTAAACTAAGCCCCCATATTAACTGCAAAACTAGAAACATAGTATATATCATAAGATGTACTGAAGGACAATGTAAAGATAAGAATATAGTGTACATAGGTGAGACAGCTCGTAGTATAGGAGAACGATTACATGAACGCTGGCGAGAGCTTCAAGATAGAAAAGAATCATCAGTACTCCACCAACATGCTAAAATAGAACATAAGGGCAAATCAGAGAACATAGAAATAAAAATAAAATCTACACACAGAAAAGACGCAATGTTTAGACAAATCGCAGAGGCAATAAACATAAATGAACTCCAACCAAAATTAAATAGAAAACATGAATGGAATAACAACATCACAACTTAAAATTAAGGACAAAATGAAAACACACGAACATAGAACAAACAACCAACTAGTAACATGTAAATAAACAAATAAATAAACAAATAAAAACACACACAGACACCCGGATGTAACGCATGCGCAAACTAAGCACACAACACACACAAAAACAAGATGGCGTAGGACAGAACAAGGGAGAGGTACAAAACAAAGAAAAGAATCCCCAGTCACTGAAGACGTCACAGAATGTGTGACGAAAGAACTTTGACAATATATGAACAACCATCCGAACAACTCCATCTCACTCAACAAACATTAGGATATATTTAAGTATTATCCCAATTTAGTGTTTGGGGTGCTAACTAATCAGTATTTCGTGGATAATTGGTTGTATTATTTTATATGAGACATTATTAAATAGATATCTCATTTCTTCCAGACGGCCGTTTCGTTATAAGATTTCTACAATTTGGGATAAATAATTTCCAGGTTATGTAGAAACTTGTCTATAATCCATAATTTTATACACAAGCGGGCTCTTTGAAACTCTTCAGTGGATGCCCAGTCAATAACGATATAAGAATTATATCGACATTAACAGAATGGTGATGGTCTCCCTCAGCGCTAAGAAGAGACTGGTAGATTAGAATCCAGCAGTTCTATCAAAGAGAAAATACACGCTGTCCCCAAAAGGGTAAAGGGAGGTCATCTTAAAATAAAACAATATACACGCTGGTCAATTAAACCTGTTAGGTATTAACCACGTGTATAAGAACTCAATTGGAAATTTAAAAGAATAACCACATGCATACACAACTAAATTTATTTTCCTGAAATTTAACGTCCAAATCGTCGACGGTAGATATGAAGGGATCTGCTATCCACATTGGGATGTCCATCCATCGGCAAAAAGGTCAACAAACCGTTCTCTCATGTTGTCTTAAACGCTCAGAGGTGAGCGGTATACATTTGGAGTTGGTCATCGCTTACAATGTTTTGAACATTGGCGACACTAGGAAAATTATAGAATTCCCGTCAACAAAGATTCCTTTCGATGACATTCAATTTGGCCAGGAATGTTTTCACATCATTTCTTGCTTTAAGCAAGGTGATCTTCTTCCCCTGCAAAGCCATAATGACGCTATTGCATTTGTCGAAGATGTCGGCGAGGAAGGCGCAATCTTCCCTCACATCGAGGGTTTTCTTGTACAGTTCTGTATTGCGTCCTCGAAGAAACTCAAGATAGAGTCGAACAGTTCAAAGAAGTGAGTAAGGTACTTGGCCTTTGAAAGCCACCTCACTTCAGTATGAAGGAGCAACTTGACGAATTCTTTGTCATTATCCTGGCACAGTTGCCGGAAAATTCATTCATTGAGGGAATGGCGTTTGATAAAATTGATGACATCAATGGCCGCATGCAAGCACATGCTCAGCGGCTCGCTGAGTTTCTTCGCAGCCAAGTGTTCTCGATGAATGACACATTGAATAACAAATACAGATAGATTTTCTCTCTTCAGAAGAGTGACAAAACCCTTATGTTGGCCGACTATTGTTCTTGCGTCGTCCGTAGCACATGATGCAATGTGTGTTGTATGTGGTCCTAGATGTATGTATTACCTGCCTGTGTGTTGTATGTGATCCTAGATGTGTGTAATACCTGCTTATGTGTTTTATGTGGTCATAGATGTGTGTATTACTTGCTTGTGTGTTGTATGTGGTCCTAGATGTGTGTGTTATCTGATTATGTGTTGTATGTGGTCCTAGATGTGTGTATTACCTGCTTATATGTTGTATGTGGTCCTAGATGTGTGTAATACCTGCTTATGTGTTGTATGTGGTCCTAGATGTGTGTGCTACTCGCTTCTTCTTTTTTATTTGTAATATTATTTATACGATAGGGAATAAAATAGATCTACATAGTGTTAACTCGTTACAGTTGAGTCAATAATTTCATACATGAAATACATTGTTATCGGTGAAGAAAGACAAGATTCTAACTGGCTGAGCTCAAAGTGTCCTTGACCCAGTTGACTGTCGGTTTTTCCATTTTTAGGATCTCAATTGCCGGTTAATGTCTAGACACGCCTGCATACCTGTGGTCAGACCATAGTTATGCTGTCTGCATGCTCATTCAAATGCATTCACACTGGCTGTTTCAGAGACATACAAATATGGCTTATAAAACTTACCAAAGTAAAGAGCCTTGCAGCGCCCCCTAGCGCCCCTCCAAAGCTCCAAACGTCCCCCTAACGCCCCCTTTCTCCAAAATGCTCTTCTTGAGTTCTGAAACGCCCCCGGGGGTGCATATTCCCCCCGTTGAGAACCTTTGGTTTCGATGATACAGACACAAACACACACACACACGAATGCAAAAAAATAAACGGAAACAAAAAGGCAAACAACACAGTACAATGAAGAAATATATTAGTTTAACACTTGATATAGTAGGAAAAACGTCTTTACGTTTTGGACACTTGTCCTTCGTCAGAAAAAGAATGAGAAATAAAAGATGAAATAGAAAGACAGAGAGTGAAGAAGCACGTTGCATTCAGTAAGCAATTGATAAACAAAATTAGAAGCTTTCACCGTATATCGAAGCCACCCCTCTTATTCCATTCCCATGGATAACGATCATTTGTTTCCGTTATGAGGGTTCAATCCCCTAATATTAGATTATTTTCTATAGTCAATATACAGTGTAAGCTTCTAATTATATTTTCAAAATTTTCAATCACCACCGTATTCTATCTATCTATCTATCTATCTATCTATCTATCTATCTATCTATCTATCTATCTATCTATCTATCTATTATTATCTATCTATTAGGTCAACACTTGATATAGCAGGAAGACGGTTATAACGTTTCGGACGCTAGTCCTTCATCAGAAGAAAGAATGAGAAATAAGATAGGTTGAGGGGACGGGCGGGTTGGATATATATATATAAAATCAACTTTCCCTACTTCCACCCAGGTTTCCCCTGGCTGCAGCTTCTTTTTAATAGGCTTTCTTGGAATTTTCTCACCCAACGATCATCACCCATACGCATCACATGTCCATACCAGCACAGTCTTCTTTCCTGCACACTAAATCTGATACCTCTTATACCCATCTCTTTTCATAGAACAATGTTGGTCTGCACCGAAAAAGAAAAAAACAGCATTTCAGAAATAAAATACGAAAAGGACAGCTATATTAATTCTAGAAACATTTGTTTATGTCTCAGAAGAAGAATATGTCCTGAAAGGCCATATCTCCTCACCTCCTTCTACTACCTTCTACAAACCTATCCAAACTTATTTCATTCAATTATTTATACCAACGCAGACCACTATTAGTATGTGGTATTTTTGTATTTATAATCTGCTATAGACAGCCTTCTTATATTTTATCATTATCCGACGAAGGGCTCTGGCCGAAACGTAATATATATCTTCTCCTTACGTCAAAAGTAACATACCTCATTTAGAACATAGAACATAGACAGACTGATAAGTACGCTCGGAAATGTTGCTTATTTCCATTATTTGGCATCCGATCTGCTTCTTGGTTTCCAGACACTCATCGTATCTCTCTCTCTCTCTCTCTCTCTCTCTCTCTCTCTCTCTCTCTCTCTCTCTCTCTCTATATATATATATATATATATATATATATATATATATATATATATACACACAAGTATGTATGTATGTATGTATGATTGTATGTATGTATGTATGTATGTATGTATGTATGTATGTATGTATGTATGTATGTATGTATGTATGTATATATATATATAAACAAATGTATATATATATACATGTATATGTATAGATATAACTATCGTAGATGCCAAATGATAACCTTATCCAACACTTCCCTCTCCTCTTTACAAATCCAGTAGGTAGTTGGAACTAGATTTTCTATTAGATATGGACAACTACTACTTATAATATTGATTTCTAAATTAGGCCCTAGGCCAGCAATTTTAGGGAGGAAGGGAACGTCGATTATACCGACCCAAGTATTTTACTGGTACTTTATTTTATTGATCCCGGAAAAATTAAAGGCAAAGTCCCCCAAAAGCGAGATTTTGAACGCAGAATGCAGAAATTCGTAACTTAATACCGTAATGTATTTTGTCTGATGCTCTATCAATTCTGCCAACCTACCGTCCCTCACTTGTCATAATAATTGTTTCTACTTTTGGCACAAGGCAAGTAATTATCCCAGTACGTTACTGGTACTTTATTTTATCGACCCCGTAAGGATGAAAAGCAAAGTTAACCTCGGCGGGATTTGAACTCAGAACGTAAAGGGACGTAACTATGCTGTAAAGCATGGCGTTTGATCCTCTACAATACTGCCAACCCACCGTCCCTCACTTGTCATAATAATGCCAAGGGAAGGGTGGTGGATTAATAACATTGGTAGGTCGTCGGATAAAATTCCTTTGCGGTATTTGTTCTGGCTCTTTATATTTTGAGTTCAAATCCCGCGGAAGGTAACTGTGATTTTCATCCTTCTGGATCGATAAAATAATGTATTAATCAAAGTCAGGGATTGCTTTAATGAATTTTGCCATATTCCCCAAATTTGCTAACATTGTGCATAAATTAGAAATTAATATATCTATCATTGTCCATAAGCTATACTGATGAGGTATAAAGATATTGAAACGTAATATAGAATACTTAATTTTAACTAGATTTGAATCTTTACGCCACATATTATATTGACTATTAATGCAAATGGTTGGAGGAAACTAAATAATTTTCATAAATCTAGTACAGAAGTTCTCTTAAAAAGAATTGAGGTAAATAGGAAGTTGTGATGTACGTGCCATTTATACGTTCAACTGAAAACCTAAACTATATCTTAGAGTTACATCCATTGTCTGTGGCTTGTATGAATGTATGCATGTATGTATGTAAGTATGTTTGTATATGTGTATGTATGTATGTATGTATGTATGTATGTATGTATGTATGTATGTATGTATGTATGTATGTATGTATGTAAGTAAGTATGTAAGTATATATGTATGTATGTATGTCGGGTCACTCTTGAGTGCTAACTGGTAACATGTAACCCAGTACAACCTGTCGCATGGTCAGGTCGTCGCCGACTAAACTGGCAACCCCACCAAGTTTACTTGGTGAGGAGGGTGATTTTGGACACCCTGCAGGACAAAAAACAAAACCTGAGAAAGGGCGGAAGAACTGATAAGAGTCAACGGCCATCCAAAAGTGTGTAAATATGTATATACACATGTACATATGTATGTATATGTATGTGTGTATATATACATGGGTGCATATGTATGTATATGCGCGGGGACATAGAAATAGTCGGGCTGGACACCCGATCGCGCGGTTAAACCACTGGGAGTGAAGGACTCCTAGCGTTTGTCAGGGTATTCTTCTAGGAGAAGGCAACTCAGGAAACTGGGATAACTCCGTTATAAAACCTGCGGTTCAGTAGTTACCGATGATGTTGATCTTTTCTTCTTTTCGAGTTATAGCTACTATCGCTCAGAGAGTGGGATTGACTCATGATATAATTAATTAATAATTATTAATAATGGTATAACGTGCAATGGCCATACTCGATAACGAGGGGCAGCCATCGCATGTATGTATGTATATATGTATGTATATATGTATGTCAGGTCACCAGTTGGTGCTACTGGTAACATGTATCCCAGTACAACCTGTCTCATGGTCGGGACGTTGGCGACTAAACTGGCAACCCCACCAAGGTTTCTTGGTGAGGAGGGTGACTTTGGACATCCTGCAGGACTAAAAACAAAACCTGTCAAAGGCAAAGGAGCTCTTAAGAGTCAATGGCCATCCAAAATAACCGGGAGAGATGGCCCCTTAGCCTTTGTCAAGGCAGAATTCTAGGAGAAGGAAAACTCTGATATAACACCTGCAACCCTGATGGTATCCAATGATGTTGACTTGTTCTTCTTTTTGGTAAATATCATCTTGGTTAAGAGAGTGGGACTGGCTTTGTGCAGTGCCTTTGCTCACTATAAAGGCTTCACGGCACAGGCATTGCTTTATATGTGGAGATCTCTCTGCACTTGTCATCACATGGTACCATGGGCCCAGCACTATGTGTCAATAATTGTCACAAGTGTAGTGTTTGTACAAGAGTTTTCAATACGCTGGCTGGACTAAAAAGTCACACTCGTTCAGCGCATCGGTAGGGGTTCTCCTACATGGATATAGAGTAGTGGTCGTACTCGAAAACGAGTTGGCAGCCACCATGTATGTATGTATGTATGTATGTATGTATGTATGTATGTATGTATGTATGTATGTATGTATGTATGTATGTGTGTGTGTATGTATGTGTGTGTGTATGTATGTGTGTGTGAATGTATGTATGTATGTATGTATGTATGTATGTATGTATGTATGTATGTATGTATGTATGTATGTATGCATGTTCTTCTGGTTTTATAATTTCACAAATTTGTTCCCAATAGAGAGAGAGTCGGTTTCTAACATAGACACAAGACTCTCTCATTGGAATTTACACATCAACTAGGTAGATTATGTATGCATGCATGCATGTGTAGATATGGATGTTATTGTATGTGTGGATGTGGATGTTTTGAGTTGTATGTGTGCATGTGTATATGCTTTGTATCTGTACATGTGTATATGCAGTTATTAGATGCAAAATTATTGGAATGTTTTACATATTTTTACTGTTCCATTAATGGATTGTACTTGTAATTTCCTAACTAGTTGTGTTCTTTCTGTTCCTATGAAACATAGCTTCTCAAGATTTGTATTGAGGCAGTTACTAACATACCCCAGTGCCCCAATAAACACAGGCTTAAATCTGAAGGTGTAATCAGGGTGGAGTATCTGCAGATTTCTCATCAGTTCTGCATAAATATTCTCCTTTTCACTAATCTTTGATATTATATTGGCATCTGCTGAGCAGCTAACTTCCACTACTATGCATGCTTTCTTCTCCCAATCCCAGATCATAATATCTGGTCTGTTATGACTGAATTTTATTGGGGTTTTTACTGGAACATTCCACCAGTACTCTTTCATATTATGTACATGGATGTCTTCCACATTGCTGTAGCTTTTAATGTGTTTATGTATGTATGTATGTATGCATGTATGTATGTATGTACCCGTAACTCTTGGTAGAGTGGTAGGACCGCTTTGTGATATACAGGGTTTCGTGGGCATTTTAAACCTGGCGGTGCCCATCATCTTTTCTCGTTTAAATACAAACGATTTTTTCCAGAGAAGTAGAGGAAGGGTAGGAGAGAGAGAGAGAGAGTGTGAAAGAGAGTGAGAGTGAGTGAGAGAGAGCGAGAGAGAGGGGATATATATATATATATATATATATATATATATATATATAGAGAGAGAGAGAGGAAGTGTGAAAAAGATATAGTGGAAAAATCGACCCCACTATTACTAGACAGGTACTTTCTCTATCGACCTCAAAAGGATGGAAGGCTAAGTTGACCTCGGCTTGATCTAAACTCTAAGACTACAGAGAGCCGAAATGGATAACAAATGCTTTCTACCCGACAGTCTAACGAGTTTGCCAATTGGCCGCTATTAATTGATGCGTGTCACTCACAAAACTGAACAAAAAAAAAAAATAATAATGTTGGTCATAGAATTATGTTTGGAATTTGAAATGGGAATGGAGAGATCAAATTTTATGGTTTCTATCTATCACCAGATAACAACCAGGTAATTACTTAGAAGCTATCATCTACATCGCTGTCGTCACACCATTTTAAAACATCATCAATGTCTTCCGTCACTGGCAATCAAGTATGACTTTCTGACTGATAAAATAACAAGGCAGTCAATCATATTGGAGGCCTCCCCACAACCCCGGCGGACAGAATAGAGAAGGCGTTTCCTGAAAGGGCGGCAGCTGAACAATATATACTGATTTCTTTCTTGGGCATTCGGTCAAAGATTTATAACAGAGGTGAATGACTTTTTCCTGAAAGCTGGCAGTTTATCTCTCTCCAACGGACCCCGACCGTGCTTTCTAATATAATTCAAATAGAAATATAGCGACAGAAATAGAAGTCGGGTGAGGAATATTTTTGTTAGATGAATATTTGTGGTGGAAATATATTTTTTAAGTGGCGTGTAAATAAAGACAAAGATTTATAAACTTAACAAAAGGACATAAATAGGAGACGGGTATAATCTTCTTCTTCTTCTTCTTCTTCTTCTTCTTCTTCTTCTTCTTCTTCTTCTTCTTCTTCTTCTTCTTCTTCTTCTTCTTCTTCTTCTTCTTCTTCTTCTTCTTCACTGCCACTAGTGGTAGTGATGGTAGTGATGGTAGTGGTGGTAGTGGTGGTAGTGATGGTAGTGATGGTAGTGGTGGTAGTGATGGTAGTGGTGGTAGTGATGGGAGTGTTAGTGATGGTAGTGATGGTAGTGATGGTAGTGGTGGTAGTGATGGTAGTGATGGTAGTGGTGGTAGTGATGGTAGTGATGGTAGTGGTGGTAGTGGTGGTAGTGGTGGTAGTGATGGCAGTGATGGTAGTGGTGGTAGTGATGGTAGTAGTAGTGGTGGTAGAGGTGGTGATGGTAGTGATGGTAGTAGTGGTGGTAGTGATGGTAGTGGTGGTAGTGGTAGTGGTGGTAGTGGTGGTAGTAATGGTAGTGGTGGTAGTGATGGTAGTGATAGTAGTGGTAGTAGTGATGGTAGAGTTAGTGATGGTAGTGATGGTAGTGGTGGTAGTGATGGTTGTAGTAGTGGTGGTAGAGGTGGTGATGGTAGTGGTGGTGATGGTAGTGGTGCTGGTGGTAGTAGTGGTGGTGGTAGTGGTGGTAGTGATGACAATGGTGGTAGTGGTAGTGGTGGTAGTGGTGGTAGTGGTAGTGATGGTAGTCGTGGTAGTTGTGGTAGTGATGGTAGTGGTGGTAGTGGTAGTGATGGTAGTCGTGGTAGTTGTGGTAGTGATGTAGTGGTGGTATTGATTGTAGTGGTGGTAGTGATGGTGGTGGCGATGGTAGGAATTTGGACACTATCTATGATGTCGAGGATCCCAAGACTATTGATGAAAGACTTAAGACATTTAGGGACCATGTCTAGCGCGCCAATGACGATTGCCACAACTCCTGTCTCTACATGGAGATCAGTTCTTATAACACCTGCATGGTCTACATACTTATTGATTTTTTCCATTGCCTTTTCAGCCACATTGTGGTCTTGAGTAATCGCAATATCAATAAGAGTCCATTTGAAGGGTTGTTTGGTTTTGAAATGCCAGAGTGGTTGTGCTGGACCTTGTGGTCCCCAAATAACTCTAACCCCTCTCCTGATAGACACGATTCAAGAGGAGTAGGTTCGTACCGCTGACATTGTGTTTCTATGTATTTTTGGCACAACTCACAATGGACTCTTTTTGTTATAAGATCATGCCGGATTTCATATCGTCTTTTTGCTAATTGTTCACATCCCCTAGCAATATGCGCCATAGATTCGTCTGTTTCATGCCATACTCTACAGAGTGGGAATAATGATAATAATTGTTTCTACTTTTGGCACAAGGCCAGCAATTACCCAGTACATTACTGGTACTTCATTTTATCGCCCCCGTAAGGATGAAAGGCAAAGTTAACCTCGGCTGGATTTGAACTCAGATCATAAAGGGACGTTATTCTATGCTTCAAAGCATGGCGTCCGGCCCTCTACCGATACGGCCAATCCATAATATAGTAATCTATACATATATATAAAACTGTTGTTGTCTGTGTGTGTGTGACCCCTCATTTTTGCAAAATCTATACCAATCCAGATTTCTACTCCGATTGACTTCAAACTTCCATTTATATATTCCTTGCAGTCTAAAGATACTAACTGCAGCTTTTATTTTTCCATTTTCTGTTGTTAAAGGGGTGTTAGGCGACGGTTATCCATCTCCGTCGAGCCCTTATAATATCTGTCTGTATGTCTGTCTGTCTGCATAACGACATTCTGGCGAACACGTCATTGCTGACGTATTATCTTCGCTACATTCACACACACACACACACACACACACACACACACACACACACACACACACACACACACACACACACACACACACACACACACACACACACACACTATATATACTTATATATACATATATATATACATAAACGTATACATATACACACACATATATACATATACATATATATATATATATACATATACAAACACATATACACACATATATATATATACACATATACATATATATAAATATACACATAGAAATATATGTATATATATACACACACACATATATATATACATAGATACATACACACACACACATATATATATATATATATGCATACATACACACACACACATATATATATATGCATACACACACACACACACATATATATATATATATATATATGTATCTGTGTATATATATATATATACACAGATACATTGTAGGTCGCTTTAACCCGTCTTTTATTCAAAAAACTTCTTGCCAATAAACATTAACCCATTGTGCACCATTCATCTAACTGTAGACCAACAAATACCAAGTAAACGGAGCGTTGACAAGAACGATGGCGAATGAATCTTCGAGGTAAGCAGTTTCCTCCCGAGCTGTTAGTTCACGCGGGATTCTCTGCTACACCTTTTCATAATAATACCGAACAACGTACTGCTGGTCACTCCTTCCTCCAAAAGACGTACAAAGCGGACATGTGCATCGGGTGCAAATCTACACCAGGCCTACGAGAGAAATTCGCAAGGGACTGCACCGAGAGGGATAGAGAGAAAGAGTAACTTAGTGGAAAGAGTGCGAATGAACTTTTGGGGTAAGTAGCCTACGCCTTACTGCTATGACACTGGAACCTTCTGCCAACTTAACCTGTGACTTTCTCTTTCACATTTACTCTAATAGGCCAAAACAGAGGAGTATGAAAAGAAGGGGCTCAACAATATTTCTATGAACAATGCACGTAGCCAGCTAAACTGTACTTTCAACTTCTTAATTTTCTCCAAATAAAACAAGTTTCCTGTCGGTATATTTTCGTGATTTTTTAACAGGCACTCACAAATAAACGTTTCTCATTGGAGATGCTATTACCAATGTTCTTACCCGTGCAACGCCGGGATACACTGCTAGTAATAATGGTTTCTGATTTAGGCACAATTCCACTAATAATAATAATAGAAAGTTGAGACGATAAACTACATTATCAGTGAATGTAAGATGTTTGCTTAGAAAGACTACTAGAGAAAGCATGACAACATTGCCAGATTGGTTCATTAGAAGCTTTGTCATAAGTATAACAGGAGCAGAAGTGAGAAATGGTATGAACATCAACCAGAAAGGGTGGCTGAAAATGAACAGTATAAGATCTTGTGGGACATGACCATCCAGTGTGACCATTTTATCATGGCTAGAAAGCCTGACATAGTTGCCGTAAAAAAAGAAGAATAACAAGGCATGTATTGTGGATATTGCTTCACCGTGGGACCATAGGGAGAATGAGAACGAAAGTAAGAAAATTGAGAAATACCAGGAGCTGAAGAGCGAAATCAGGAGAGTGTGGAGAGTCAAACATATAGAAGTGGTACTGATTGTGGTTGGTGCACTGGGAGCAGTTAGTAGAAGGTTGGATGGTTGGCTTAAGAAGCTAGGAAATACCACCAGGAAAGGATCATTGCAGAAAACTACTTTGCTGGGAACAGCAAGAATTCTAAGAAAGGTGTTAGAAAGTTGAATGAGAAGGAATGACCGAAAGGACTTTTGGCCATTGTCTATGGCTCCCTCTTTTGGTATTGTGTCGGTATAACAGCTGCCAGAGCAAAAGCGTTACGAATAATAATAACAATAATAATAATAATGATGATAGTAATGATAATGCTTTCTTTATTAACCACAAGGGTTTACACAAAGTAGACATTAAGGACAGTACAGGACGGTACAAAAGAGCATTTCTGCGTGTAAAAACCCCCCCAAACAGAGGATGTAATAATAGAACAATGAAAAAATTCCCCAATAGGGGGGAGACTTCCGAGGGCCATCGTGGAGAAAGCCCATTAAAAAAGCCACGGTGACCCTGACCACCAGGGCAATTGTCCTCTCCCAGTTTTCCACCTTCAATTTACAGGCATATATTCAGAGTAGGTCCACTCACTCGGGTCATTCTTGCCTCTCTCACCCATCTTTCAACAAAATGCTGGGAAGAGAGCACTTTCCTCTCTACCCTGATTTTCCTTTTCAAATGAAATTGGAAAAAATTAATCAGGGCATCACCGAAGAGGTAAGTGCTCGTCTTCAGCCCTTTCAGATGTGTCCACCATACTATCTCTTTCGCCATGGCCACCAGACAGATAGTAATGATAATAACAATAGTAATGATAATTAATATAATAATTGTTTCTACTTTTGGCACAAGGCCAGCAATTAATCCAGTGCATTACTGGTACTTTATTTTGTCGACCTCGTAAGGATGAAAGGCAAAGTTAATCTCGGCGGGATTTGAACTCAGATCATAAAGAGCCCCGTAACTCTCCATGCTGCAAAGCATAGCGTCCGATGATTTATATAAGTTATAATTAATATAATAATTGTTTCTACTTTAGGCACAAGGCCAGCAATTACCCAGTGCATTACTGGTACTTTATTTTATCGACCCCGTAAGGATGAAAGGCAAAGTCAACCTAATAATGGTTTCTTATATAGGCACAAGGCCAGCAATTTTGGAGGAGGGGAAAATCAATTAAATCGACCCCAGTGCGTGACTGGTACTTTATTTTATCGACCCCGTAAAGATGAAAGGCAAAGTTAACCTCGGCGGGATTTGAACTCAGATCATAAAGGGCCATAACTCCATGCTGCAAAGCATAGCGTCCGATAATTACTATAAGTTATAATTAATATAATAATAACAACAACAAAGAATAAAATGAAACAAGGTAAATAGGCGCGTGTACATACCGATATAGTGTGTAGTGTATGTGTATGTATAGAAGTAAGGAGCCGTATTAGCTCCAAACAACGATTACCATCAGATTATCACATTTTGAAGATTAAAACGTTGATTGAGAAGGATTACATAATTAAAGTCATGTTTATACTGAGCAGATTATACGTGCATCAATGGCAGTGTCAAGCATTATAGCTTGTCAATGTTTTAATGATACGTTAGGTCGGATTTTAATGAGGATTTCATTAGCAGTCATATTACTGGAGTTTAGAGTTTAAATAATACATTTTTTTCTATTTCCAACTCTTCCATAATTTTATTTTACTACAATGAACGGTTAAGTAATAAAAATGGGCGTTAATAAATATTCAAATCTAGCCAACACCAAATAAAGTTATTGGAATTTCCAATGTATGTTAGTTTAATGTTAACTACTTCATCGTAGGTTTTTTGCTATGAAATATAGTCAGAGTTGGGCATATAAACCACTAGAGAAGTAAAATACTACTAAGTTAGTACCACTATCTCTCTCTCTCTTTCTCTCTCTCTCTCTCTCTCTCTCTCTCTCTCTCTCTCTCTCTCTCTCTCTCTATATATATATATATATATATATATATATATATATATATGAATTTTAGTACAGCATTAACGAAGCCTTAGTTCGCGGCCAAGCTAACGAATGCAAATTCGTTATGTAGCTTTAGCACTCGAATAGGAATAGTACCCCAGAGTAATAACAATACGTTTAGACAGCTTAGCAAATCAAATATAGCGATCGGCAGTCCAGCCGCATTACCACAGCAACGAGAATGGTTGGACTCAGGAAAAGATTTTAGACTGACCTGGACAAAACGCTGAGATTGAATGCAACATATAATGCATATCGTATAGCATACGACATACATCACATACAGCACACAACATCAGCGCTAGGTTTCTGCAAATCCAAGATCGACAAATTCAGCTTGCAGGAGTCTGCAAGTTAATGGTCTTTGATGACAGAACAAAGGATTTACTTCTTCAACAAGTCTTGTGTTCTTTAGCCTCTGCGGGTATGTTCTAGCAGTAAATTTGGATATAGACACGTGGTTTTCTCCAAGGGGAGTAACCCCCGTTTTACCGGTGAATTCGAAATTTGAAACAAAGGAATGAAATTCCCTTAGACAAACCGAATTAAGCACTCAACCAGAAGTTATCAAACAAACATAAACAATTAATCAATCAATAGAATTATCTAATTATATATATATATATATATATATATATATATATATATATATAAGAAATTGTTCAAGACCCCGACGGCAGAGCTCAAGCCGTTTTTACGGCTATTTTTGGACTGTCCAGAAATTGCCGTGGAAACGGCTTGAGCTCTGCCGTCGTGGTCTTGAACAATTTCTTATTACCCACTCTACTGCCCTAAGTATTAAGTACTCTGGTGCGTTATGGTCCACCTGGTTCCTTATCACACTTCCTTCGTTATATATATATATATAATATATATATATATATATATATATATATAAATATTTACCCATTTACCTGGTACAAGACGCACTAAAACTGCCAGCCAACACCAAAGCACGCTGCCCACACGCATAAGTCGGAGTCCCATAATCTGCTGACATTCCCAACGTGAGAGACTATGTCTGCTGACTGACTGTCCCTTCACTCATCTTCCTGGGACACAACGCACGAACAGAAAAGGGGCTCTATGCCAACACACAAACCACAATAAAGCCACCCCCTGCTGCAGTAATGCTGCTCCAGTCTTCTCACAAAGACACGATTACAACAACAAAAGCAATGCTGCTCCAGTCTTTTCACAAAGACACAATTACAACAAACACAACAACAACAACAACAACAACAACAACAAAAGAGGGAACTGCAACCCTATCCAATGGTGTAACCACAAATCCAATCAAAAACTGCTCCTTGAACAAGAAAATATTTCTTTTTTAACCATGTACCTGGCAAAAGAGATACAGAAACACATTTTAGCCATCACCCAACACCATCCTTGCTGTCACTAACACACAATTTCAAAACAAGCCCTCTGCAACAGTCAAAACCAGCCACCACACTAGCCTCTACATTTTTACTGTTATACACAAGGTATCACCCCATCTATCAATGCACAGAAATGGAAGATCCAATTCATTGAGGATTGAGTTGGTAACCATCCATTTCACATCCCCTTCTTCATTCTTACTGAGACCCACCTTGACAATTCCCACTTGTAGGCCGAAGTAAGAGTGAGGAATTTCACAACCATCCGCACGGATCGTGTTGGCAGAAGGAAGGATGGAACTGACATTTTCTTGCATGATTCCTTTACAGCAGATGGAAACACAACATTCTCCAATGGCTACTGTGAATCAGTCACTGTGCACAACAAAGCCGAAGACCTGATATTAGTTGGGCTCTATAGGCCACCACAAACACCCATAATCTGCTTCAAAGAATGCCTCAACAGTATTAAATGGTCTATTAAACAGTACCATTCTAGCAACATACTTTTGATGGGAGACTTTAATCTACCCTGTGTCGATTGGTCTACAAGCAGTTTGAAACCAGGCACCCCAACCTCAACCACTGACAAAGAAGCAGTCGAGTCACTTCTTGACTTCATGAATGAGTTTTTCTTGTCCCAACTTCTCCTTGCACCAGGGGATCAGAAGAATATTCTGGATCTAGTGTTTAGTAACCACACTAACACTATACATAATATTACAGTGGAAAAACCCTTCTCTCAGACCATGACATGGTTCTTTGTAACCCGAGATTCCACCAGCCGAAAGCTAATCCCAGGGTCCTCTTTCCAGCCCACCCATTTGATAACATGAATCTCTACAATGCCAACTGGGATGCAATTATGAACGAACTATCACATGTTGACTGGTCTTTTACACACGCACACATTTCCATCAACATCAAAACATCTTGGCAGATCTTTGTAGACACTATCACAAATATATGTACAAAACACACCCCACCAAAACATGTGAACAAAACTAAGCGTAGTATCCCCCCAAAACAGAAAATACTGCCAACAGCAACACACACATTCGACGGCTATTGCCCTGCCTGATTAAAAATATATACCCCCAACAATGCACGAAGACAATAATCAATAACCAGAGAATAGCTGAAGAGAGGTGGGCCATTGAGAAAATCAAACTCAACCCCAAAGTGTTCTTTTCATTTGCTAAAAAACACAAGGCCACTGTCTCCATTGTTGGCCCTCTAGTTGATGAAAATGGCACACTCCAAGATAATGCCACAACCATGGGTGAGATACTGCAGAAACAATACTGCTCTGTTTTCAGCAATCCTGATATGGCCGATCTGGGCTGTATCAGTGATGTTAATCCCCACCAACACACTATATCGGACATAACGTTTGGCGCCCCTGATGTCTTAGCGGCAATAAACGAAATCAAACACAATTCAGCAGTAGGCCCCGACAGGTTCCTTGCTTGTGTCCTGAAGGTGTGTCGACACCAACATGCATCTCCTCTTGCTAATCTGCGGAGGAACTCACTGGATACTGGCTATATTCCTGAAAACTTTCTGTCCCAGTCCGTTGTCCAAGTCGTCAAAAAGGGAAATAAGTCCCTTGGAGCGAACTACCGTCCGATCTCACCCACCTCTCATATTATCAAGGTATTTGAGAGGGTGGTGAGATAACGAATAACCCACTTTCTTGAAAGCAACGGCCTGCTGAACTCCAACCAACAAGGGTTCCGTAATGGAAGAGACTGCCTAACGCAGTTCCTGCATCACTTTGACGATGTTTTGAGAGCCTTGGGAGAGGGCTCCAGCACTGATGTCATCTACCTTGATTTCAGCAAGGCCTTTGACAGAGTTGATCATAAGATTCTACTGAAAAACTATCCAATTTTGGTGTCTCTGGAAAGTTACTACAGTGGATCAAACGTTTCCTGACAGACAGAACCCAACATGTTGTAGTCGAAGGAGTAAAATCAAGCCCTGCCAAAGTCAGCAGTGGCGTCCCACAAAGCACTGTGTTGGGCCCATTTCTTTTCATCATCTACATTAATGACATTACTGACATCATCAAGCACAGCAACATAAGAATCTTCGCAGACGATTCCAAGATCCAAAGGGTCATCAATGAGGTGGGTGACCGGACTTGCCTTCAGTCAGACCTACTAGCTGTTATCCAATGGGCAGAAAAGAATAATATGCTGTTGAATAAGGATAAGTTTGAATTAATCCACTTTGGAAAAAAGTATGCCTTGAAACTACCATACTCTCTTCCTTCGGGTGAAACTCTAGTGGCGTCCAACAACATCAGAGATATGGGAGTAATTGTGGACAACAACATAAGCTGGGCCACTCATATAAACAGAAAGGTTGACATGGCCCGCAGAATGTGTTCCTGGATTCTCAGAACTTTCCAGTCGAGAGATATCCACACTGTTATCCTTCTTTTCTCCACTTTTGCCCGACCCCACCTTGAATAGTGTTGTCCACTGTGGTCTCCTCTCACGAAACAAAGTATCATGAAAGTTGAAGCACCTCAAAGATCGATTACAAAAAAGATAGATGGCATGGCAGGCCTTGACTATTGGAGTCGATTAGAAAAGCTCAACATTTATTCTTCCAAACGTCGCCGTGAGTGCTACATTATCTGCATGATGTGGAAAATATTCCATCAGCTTTACCCAAATGATGTTGGCATCACCTTTAATGTACACCCAAGGCTTGGCCCCAGTGCTATCCGCCGAGGACAAAAATCTCACTCGCATCTCATAATAACAATACGGCACAATTATTTCACCTCAATTGGCCCCGCTCTCTTTAACATTACACCAAAACACATCAAAGCAGAAACAGACCCCATCAAGTTCAAGAAGTCTTTGGACAAATTCCTTCAAGAAATCCAGGATAAGCCTCCTACACCCGGATATGCCTCCATAAACAATAACTCTCTGCTCGAGTGGGCCATGGTGCCCAAACCCTGATTTGTAAGACTTCGCCAGGTGGTGCTATTAAGTAAGACATGGCCTGGGCCAATACTGGCCGAAACCTATCAAAGTTATCAAAGTTATATATATATATATATATATATATATATATATATATATATATATATATATATATATATATATATATATATATATCAAAATAAATTAACGGAGTCATAAACTCGCGTTAGTCCCTGTACTATATGAAGCAGTTATCTTAAGTTCTCTTAGAGTTGTCTGGAATGTATTCACTTACCACACGCTGATGAACCTAGGTGTTTCATTCCATACACTAATCTTTTGGCGAAACAAATCTCTGAGTTTGTACGTGTGTGATATATAGTTATAGAGGTGGGCAAATTCATTCTGATTTATATCCTCAATTATTATGCGTCTACCTTACCTTTCTTAGTTTATAGATTCCGTACACTGGTGGTTTTCCCTGTATATTGATAAACACACACTCTCTTTCGTGTGTTATCTTTTCTATATATATTATATATAAATATATATATATAGTAATATTTGGCTTCTTCGGTAGACCACTCTTCAAACTACTATGCAGAAAAAACTCTTTATATATATATATATATATATATATATATATATATATATATATATATATATACATCCATAAATTTGTCAGAATATACATAACATCTTAATGGAAAGAGATCGCTAAAAAAATCTTATTCAGAGAAGAAAATACGTATAGAACAACTTATATAAAATCACTGAGGGGTAGATTACCATAGAAGCATCTCTCCATGAGGACAAAACATTTAAACCTGACTGCAGTTTCAATGTTAAAAAGAATAATGTATATTCTGAGAAATTTATATATGTATAATTTGCTGTTCCTTCTATAGACATTTACTCAATCGGTACAGTAAGTACAATATGCTCTAGCTCATATACATTTTGCATTTAAAACATCTGCCGGAGAAGTTCAGTACCGAATGTGTAAACCTCAGTGATGATGGATTTAAAAAATTCTGAAACACAAGTGTCTGGCGTTTTCACGCGGCTACTGAGATGGCTGTGAAACGACCACAGCTTACAATAGTCATAGCAAGACTTATATATGTTTATTATACATAAGGGCGGTGGATTGGCAGTAACGGTGGATTGTCGGGCACCACGCTCTGCGGCATAGAGTTACGGTATTTTCGCGCCGTTGTTAGCTTTGCCTTTCATCCTTGCGGGGTCGATAAATAAAGCACCAGTTACGTACTGGGGTCGATTTAATCGACTTTCCCCTTTCCCCAACATTGTTGACCTTGTGTCTAAATCAGAAACCATTATACATAAACCTATCATATATGCCTCGATATACTTTGGAATAATATAAAAATAAAAAAAAATGACAAAGAAATGTGCATTAGGTTACATCGCAATGAAAAATGGAGATTTACAACTGCACACCTTAAACTATGTAGCTTGATTCTGGCAGTAAATATTTGATATTTAGTTTAGCTTACAGTACCTCCATCCCATCTTAGAACCAGGCCAGTTAAAATCATGTTACAAGTCACAGCTTCAATTCGGTATTCATACCAACCCTTACCTATGGTCATGAATCTTGGGTAATGACCGAAATACGATCACGAATACAAACGGCCGAAATGGGATTCCTCCGAAGGGTCTTTAGAGTAACGTTGCTCGATACAGTTTGTAGCTCGGAGATCAGAGAGTCACTCAAGATAGAGCCACTACTTCCCCGAATTGAGAGATCACAGATTTGATACTATTGGCATGTGGTTAGAATGTCTCAGGAAAGAATCGTTGAACAGATTTTACGTGCAAAACTAACCGACCCAGGGGTAGACCACGAGCATTACTGGTACTTTATTTTATAGGCTCCGTAAGGTGAAAGGCAAAGCTAAGCTCACCGGGATTTGATCTCAAAACGTAAAGGGCCGCAATTCTATGCTGCTAAGCTTGTTGTCCGACGTTCTACCGATTCTTCCAATCCACCGCTCTACACATATATAATTGTTTCAACTTTTGGTACAAGGCCAGCAATCATCCCAGTGTATTACTGGTACTTTATTTTATCGACCTCGTAAGGATGAAAGGCAAAGTTAACCTCGGCGGGATTTGAACGCAGATCATAAAGGGCCGTAACTCTTTGCTGCAAAGCATGGTGTCCGACCCTCTACTGATACTGCCAATCCACACACATATATAATGAGACAAAGACTCTCTTGTTAACCTTCCCATGTACACATGTTCTTACATACACACACACACACATATATATACATTACAGACATAAACAACAACAGCAACAACAACTGTCACATAATTCCACCCACGCCTCGGCTACCACCTCCAGCAACACCTCCAGCACCACTTCCACTACCTCCACCATCACAACCATCCAACCATCACCACCACCACCACCACCACCATCACTACCACCCCGCCACCACCAACAACAACATCACCACCACCGCTACCAAAATCACCACCACAACGACCATAATAGCCCCCCCCCCCCACCATCATCACCCCCCACAACCACCGCAAACCCCCTACCACTACCATAACCACCACCAACACTACCACCACCACCACCACCACCATCATCACCCCCACTACCACCACCACTACCACCAACATCACTACCACCAACCCCACCCCTACCATCACCACCGCCACCAACACCACTACCACCACTAATACCCCACCACCACCACAACCACCACTAACACCACCACACCACCACAACAGCTGCCCCTCCTCCCCCACCAACAACAAAAACAAATAAAAAATAAATGAAATGTCAGAAATATGCTTACTGAAATAAATGGCTTCCTTCCTACCTTTCTTCCTCCTCTCATTCTCCCCCTTCCTCTCTCTTTTACTGTACTCTCCTCTCCCTCTCCCCATTTCTTCTCATCTTTTCTGTCCCTCCCTCTATCGCCTCAGTAAAAAACAAAACTAAACCAAATACACCCCCCCCGCTCTCACCTCCAACACCCTCCATCCCGACTCCCACTTCCCTCCCCCACTGCTCTCACCTCCAACACCCTCCATCCCGACTCCCACTTCCCTCCCCCACTGCTCTCACCTCCAACACCCTTCATCCTGACTCCCACTTCCCTCCCCCTCCACCCCTCGTCTTTTTACACTCCATTGATATTTACATATATATATTGTGTGGACAAAGAGACGGATCAGATAGCGTGGGAGGTGGGAGGGGAGAGGGAGAGATGAGGAGAACGAGGGTGGAGGAAGGGAGGGGAGAATGAGAAGAGGGGGGACGGGTGGAGGGGGGTGAGGATGAGAAGAGGAGGAGGATGGGTAGAGGAAGGGAGGGTGAGGATGAGAAAGGAGGACGGGGAGTAGGAAGGGAAGGACAGGAGGAGAAGAGGAGGAGGACTGGGGGTGGAAAGGAGGGAGAGGATGAGAAGAGGAGAAGGACTGGGGGTGATGGAATGGAGGGAGAGGATGAGAAGGGGAAGAGGACGGGTGAGGGAGGATGAGAAGAGGAGGACGGCAGTAGGAAGGGAGGAGGAGGGTGAGAAGAGGAGGAAGACGGGTGGAGGAAGGGAGGGAAAAGTGACAAAAAGAGGAGAACTAGGGAGTAGAAAGGGAGGGAGAGGGTGAGATGGAGAACAGGAGGATAGGGAGTAGGAAGTGAGTGGGATGGTGAGAAGAGGAGGAGGATGGGGAAGGGGGGAGATGAGAAGAGGAGGAGAGGGGAGTATTAGGTGAGGAGTTGGGAGTGAAGGATGAGAGGAATTATATAGAGAAATGAAAGGGGTGAGGAGGTAATTATCAGTGAATATGACATCAGTCAGTGATGTTCATTCAATCCTTTGTACTAATATGCAGGTGCTGGGACCTGCTACAAACTTCTGTCAACAGACATTGAATTACATATCTCCAGCTCAAAGACACCTCATTTTTTTGGTATAGAAATTAGGAGGGATAAAAACATAATGAAAACGTCCAATAGCTGTGATAATCACACACACACACACGCACACACACACACACACACACACACACACACACACACACACACACACACACACACACACACACACACACACACACACGCATACGCACACATACACACAAACACACGCATACACACACATACACAAACATACGCATACACACACACAAACGCACACATATTCACAGACAAATGCATACACACACATACACACACATATGCACACAAACACATGTAAACACAGAGATACACAGAGACACACATAGACACACATAGACACACATAGACACACACATACACACACACACATATATATATATATATATATGCATGCACTAGCGTGTGTATATATGTATAAATGTATGCATATGTATCCATTATATATATATATATACATATAAATCTATCTATCTATCTATCTATCTATCTATTTACCTATCTATCTGTATGTCCGTCTATCTATCTATCTATCTATCTATCTATCTATCTATCTATCTATCTATCTATCTATCTATCTATCTATCTATCTATCTATCTATCTATCTATCTCAGCCGCATCTGCTCTAGGGAAAGGTGAACGGCTACCTCTCGGAGCCATTCGAAATCGCGCGGTCCATCCGACAAGGGTGCCCTCTCTCCTCCCTTCTGTATGTAATGACTCTAGAGCCACTGAAGCGGAAGTTGGAGTTGTTGCAGGGCATTCCGTTGGAACCGGGATTGCGGAAAGCGGTGTCGGCCTACGCCGATGACGTAACAGTAATGGTGTCGACGGCCTCGGAAATCGGGGCGATCGGCACCTTACTGGAGGAGTACGAAAGGTTTACAGGGGCTAAGCTGAACCGGGACAAGTCGATCGGTCTGCAACTCGGCACGTGGAGGGGCAGATCGATGCCCTCCGATGGCGTCGTCGGGCGCTGGACGGAGGGCCCGGTGAAGTTGCTCGGGGTCTGGTTCGGACCAGACCTCCAGGTGGAGAAGAACTGGGGTGAGGTAACGAACAGGGTGTTTGCACTGACCCAGAAGTGGGCCGAGTGCAAACTGTCCCTGAAAGGTCGGGCGGAGGTGGCGAACACTTATATAGCGTCCGTCATCTACTACCGCCTGACCGTTGTGCCTTGCCCAAGGGAAACGCTCGCCAAAATGGAGCGCGCAGAATTCCAATTCCTTTGGAAGAAGCGGGCTCCTATGGTGAGGAGATCCATCTGCTGTCAACACCCTTTGAAAGGAGGGCTGGGGATGCTGTGGCTAATGATACGTAAACACGCATTAAGGCTACGGCACCACCAGGTATTCCTCACCGGTCAACGGGTGTGGGCCCCGTTTGCGAGGCGAGCCTTTCCCAGACTCGTCTCACTCACCGAGCTGCAATCCTGGGTCAAGCAAAGACCGAGAAAACTGGGCGCCTGGCACACCGAGTGTGCCCAGACGCTCACGGCTCTCTGGCAGGCGGACCCGGCTGTCAGTGGAGAATCCACCTCGTCATTCTATAGAGGGCTGGTGGTTAGCATGTGCGACGACGCCCTCGGGGAAGCCCTAGGCATGGAGGAAGACGAACTGGCCAACCTGTTCGGTAGGACATTCAGCCCGGGACCCATGGATAACTTCCAGAGGTCCCTGGCCTTGCAGTGCTACAGAAGGGCTCTGCCCGTTCGAGAAAGGCTCTACAGACACGGGCGCCCGGGTAGGGACCCCTCGAAAAATATCTGTCCCATATGGGTGTGCGACGAGGAAACCGTTGCACACGCATTGGTACATTGCTCGGGCATTGTCGATCTGTGGGGATATGTCGAACAACTGCTGTCAAGGGTGGGACCGATCCGGTTGACCACCGAGTCTATTGTAACGATCAAGCGGCCTCCCCTCTTCAAAAACGAAGGAGAGGCGGTGTTTCTGTGCGTAATAGCCATGGCGAAAGAGGTTGTATGGTGGACGCGTCTGAAAGGACTGAGGTCAGACACCTTTCTCTCTGGCCAACAACTGGTCCGTTTCTTCCGATATCATTTCGGAAGAAGGATCAGGGTGGAGAGAGAGGTGCTGCACCCCAGCCGTTTTATGAAAGATGGGTGAAAGTGGCGAGAATGGCCCGTGTGAATGGGCCTTCACTCTACATCAGACTATAGGTGAGGAAGATGAAAGACCAAGGGAGCACCCCCTCTCTGTGCTCCTGAGGAGAAGGGTTGCACACTTTTTTTCGGGGGTGTGTGCGACCCCCCAAGGCGCCTCCTCCCTATGGAGGATTTTGTTATAAATTTTATTTTGTTATATTTTATTTTATTTTTATATTTTGTTATTGCCGCCTCCTTATTGAGGACGCCTTGTTATGTAAACTCCCCCCATTGTACTTGTCCCACTTGTTGATGCCCTGGTGGCAAATAAAAAGAAAATTATCTATCTATATCTGGGATGGACACGTGTTAAACTTGCTCGGTAAGTTTTGTTTAAATTTCTTTAAAAATTCGTCATTGTGAACTTTTATTTTTATACCAATTTGTAGAGGGACTGACAGGTCAAATTTTGATCTGGTCAGTCTCCAAAAATATTGTGCCCCTCGCGGCAAAAAATGGCCGAATCAAAGACACCTACTTCTTTGTCAATAGAAGAAGATGGGAGGGGAAAGCCATGCCTACTTGACCAGCAGATAGTAGCAGACATGGACAAAGGAATGCCAACATTATCGCCTCAACATTTAGAAGAAGAACAAGCTTCAGCTGCTTGTAAGCAACTGATCACGCCTGACATCACAAACGTCACATGTATCCACACACAGAAGGTAGAATGTGTAGCAAATACTAACACCTCCACAAGCAACAACACAATAAATGCGAACAACAACAATACAGCAAAAGAAATCAGCGGCAACACAACGAATGAGACCATCATCACCACCAACAACAACAATAACAACATTTCATTTGCAGCAACCGTTGGATTTTAAATATTACCCCATGGACAAAAGTCCCAATATTTGGAAGAAGCTTCCAACTATGTGACGTTTGAGGGAGACACCGCACACATACACATACTCCCCCAGGTAAGAGAGATGACACATAAAAAGAAACTGATCTACAGAACAGTTGACATCATTACCAAAAGACCCATAACGCTCCCAACAAGCACTATTGTAGCTGCACTCTAAAGATATCAAGCCAGACGTGGCATACCTCCAAAGAGCTAAACAGTATGGAAGTGTGTCAGTGCTCTTTAAGAGCGAAACTCTGGCTCAAAAACACTCGGTTCACCCAATAAAAACGGATCAACACATCTTCTTCCCCAGATACATGGGAAGAAGATCCTACAAAATAAAAATAAACAGGATCCCAGCAGAGGTCAACATATGGTGGATCCTACGCTGCATCCTGAAGAAGGATGAGGACACCCTCCTATCTGTAGACAGGACAGACCGGAATAACTGGTTTGGAACCTACATCGCGGTTCTGGTACAAATGAGGCCAGAGAAAGTTGAGAAAATCCCGGACAGGATCATCCTTGAGGAAGATGTCATCTCCATTTTAGTGGAGGGGAAAAGACCTCAGTGCCATAAGTGTGGGAAAACCACACACTTAAAGGCCTTTTGCTCTCTCTTAAACAAACCGAGGACAAACAAGGTGTTATTACCAACACCCAAACCCAACATCAACATCCCAAACCAAACACAATGCAAAAACTTGCAACATTCACTCCCACACCACCACAGATCAGAGACAACCACACACACAAAATCCCACTGAAAAACCCTCCATTGCCTCCTCCCTTCCTGTCAAATACTTCCACAAACACCTGTACATACACTCCACCACACAACATATCCCTCCCATCTACCCCCGATTCAGAAGTCTCAGACACAGGAACCTCTACATTTCCAAGTGAGAATGAAGAGGAACCCCACAAATCTAAAAAACAAAAAAGAGACAAGGAAACACAAAAACATCTACAGAAAACACGCACACACCCAACCCCACCATAAACACACCGCCACAAACGACAAAGACATCAACAACACAATCACCACCAACATAACCAAACACTTCACCAACAAAACAAACACCCACACCACCACAATCACAAACCCCAACCACAAAAAGAAAACTACAAACAGAAACAGCACACATAAAAAACAAAACACATTACACATACATAAAAACAACAAACAAAAACTAGTAGAAACTGTCCGAAAGGACTCTACTATCTAAACGGAAGGGAAAACATTCCCCACCAACGACCCACCCCAAAACCTCAAACTGATCAAGGTAACAACCCTACAACATCAAACATTGAAAGGGACCTTCCCACATGATGTGGGCCCCTCTTGCCAAAACCCCCTTAACCGTGTCCTGCTAAAAGGATTCCCTCCCTCCCCAAACACCCCCAATCTGGACATGGAGATCGAACAACCCGACCTCCAGGAAACGAAAAGGTAAGTGTTCCTCCCTTTTCTCTCCCTAACTTTTTTTCACCAACATGGCGACTATACAAGTTGGATGTTTGAATGTACGTGGCCTGGGCATGCCCTGGAAACAGGGCCAGCTTTTAAATGATCTCAGGTCACATTGTATAGATGTGATAGCCATCACCGAGTCCAGGATTCACGACAAGCAGCAGCTAACACCCATGTTCGATGACTTTGAGATCTACGCATCTCTCTGTCAGCCAGGAGATGGAGGGGGAGTTGCTGTTCTGTTTCGAAAAAAAAATGGATCTCAAAGCACAGATGATTCACTTGGACCCAGAGGGCAGCTTGGTGGTCCTGGACGTGAATGGGAGTGAAGGTGGAGCTTTCAGACTGGTAGTCATATGCCCCGACTGGGACATCGCGACCAGAGTTCTTCAAGCGTCTGAAGCCATTCCTGGGAACGTCTCGCTCCTTAGTGTTAGCGGGGGACTGGAATGACATCTTAGATGCACGTTGGGACTATGTAGGAGCTTGTGATAATAGAGGGGGTGGGGTGGGGTGGGGGGTGTAATAGCCTCAAAAATCTCATCAGCCAATTCCAAACTGGCTGATAGATATCGACTAGACTTCCCAAGTGTACCAGTGTGGACGTGGAGTAGCCGCACTGGGTCTTCTAGATCGTATTTAGATAGATTTTTAATTAGACAGAATGATAAGGAAACATTAAGCTGTCCACAAATGCACATGGTTGCCTATTCAGACCACAAATTAGTCACTTGCGTAATCAACCTTGATAGAACACATAGACAGGGACCCGGATACTGGAAGCTAAACATGTCGCTTGCGGCGCGTAAGGCCTAAAGTAAACGGATTAGGACCTTAGTTAAGTGCTAGTTGACGGGGGTGATCGTCAACAACAGGTGGTGGAGCTCTCTCAAGAGAGCAATTAGAATAAAATCGATAGAATTTAGCAAGGAAGTAGCTTTACAAAAAAACAAAACCGCAAATGGAACTGGTAGCTAAAGTAGAAGGGGCACTTAGGAATGGAAGTACAGCTGACGTGTTAGTGGCGAGAACGGCACTAGACCAGTTCTTCAACGTGAAACACGAAGGTTGTACTGTCAGAAGTAGAACACGTGCTCTAAGAAACGAGGGGGACAAAGCTGTTAGCTGGGCCCGAGTGGCAGAGGCGGAAAGTGGCAGCAAATCCACAATTCGGTCTTTGCATTGACAAAGATGGACGCATTCTACTTGAAACCAAGCAGATGTGCACGTCCTTCCAGCAGCATTTAACACAACTGTTCGGGCAAAGTGGTACGTCAAGGGAGGTGATTGACTTCAGCTCCTTTCTCGACGGCGTACCACGACTCTCGAGCACGGATGCAGAGAGCTGCGAAAGGCCGATCACAGCGGGCGAAATAGAAAATGCCCTAGGTCGCTGCGGGAAACGCAAATCACCCGGTTTAGATGGTCTACCCTATGAGTTTTACATAGGCATGCTAGACTTGTTGTCTGGCGTCCTCGAAGCGGTCTACTGCAACTGGAAGCAGTACAGGAGGATTCCCAGTTCTGTAGGCAGAGGCGTAGTAATGCTGATCAGGAAAGATGAGAACAAGGGGGATGAGATAAGCCATTTCAGGCCCATAACTCTGCTCAACACAGAGTTAAAGATTTTGGCCAAGGTGTTAGCAGCGAGGCTGGTGCTTGTCGTCGAGAACCTGGTAGGGGAAGCGCAAACGTGTGCAATTCCGACCAGGTCGATACACGACAACCTCCACCTGATATGATACATCATAGAGAGGGTAAGGTGTAAACCTGGCTTCGGTGGGGCTCTGATCAATTTAGATCAGTCTAAGGCATTTGATAGGGTCGACCATCAATACTAGGAAGCGGTTCTCAAGGCGACGGCTTCAGTCCCGTCTTCAGAAGCTGGATCGCTGCCATGCACACCAGCATCTGCTCGGCAGTCAAGGTGAATGGCTACCTATCCGAGCCATTCCAAATCATGCGTTCCATCCATCAGGGGTGTCCTCTCTCCTCCATTCTGTATGTACTGACTCTCGAACCATTAATGCGGAAGTTGGAGCTGTTGCAGGGCATCCCGATCGAACCAGGACTGCGGAAAGCAGCGTCGGCCTATGCCGACGACATAACCGTAATGGTGTCGAAAACCTCGGATATCAGGGTAATCGGCAACCTATTACAGGAATACGAAACGTTGACCGGAGCAAGACTAAACCCAAACAAGTCTGTCGGTTTGCAACTCGGCACATGGAGAGGCAAACCCATGTCTTCCGACAGTGTCGTTGGACGCTGGACGGAAGGACCGGTGAAATTGCTCGGGGTATGGTTCGGTCCAGACCTCCAGGTGGACAAGAACTGGAATGAGGTCACGGCGAAGGTGTTTGCACTCGCCCAGAAGTGGGCTGAGTGCAAACTCTCCTCGAAAGGTCAAGCGAACACTTACATAGCGTCCGTCATCTACTACCGTTTGACAGTCGTGCCTTGACCCCGCGAATACCTCACCAAAATGGAACACCGACTCTTCAAGTTCCTTTGGAAGAAACAGGCTCCATTGGTGAAGAGATCCTTATGCTGTCAACACCCTTCTAACGGAGGGATGGGCATAACGTGGCTGATGATGCGCAAACACGCGCTGAGGCTACGCCATCTCCAGGTATTCCTGACCGGCGAACCGGTGTAGCTGTCGTTTGTGAGACGAGCTCTTCCGCAACTCGTCTCACTATCAGAGCTGCAGTCCGGGGTCAAGCGAAGACCGAAAATGGGCACATGGCACCTCGAGTGCCTTCAGACGCTCACAGCCCTCTACCAAGTGGAAACGGCAATCAGCGGAGACTCCACTTCGACATTCTATAGGTGATTAGTGGAGGATAAGTGCGACGACGTTCTCGGGGAAACACTAGGCATCGAGGAAGACGAACTGACCAGTCTGTTCAGGAGGATTTTTCGTCCAGGGCCTATGAATAACTTCCAGAGGTCTCTGGCCTGGCAGTGCTACCGAGGAGCTCTGCCAGTTCGAGACAAAATCTACAGGCACGGACGCCCTGGCATAGATCCTGCAAAAGGGACCTATCCAAGATGCGAGCTGGACATCGAAACTGTTCTGCACGCAATTATTCAGTGCCCAGGGCTGACCAACCCGTGGAATTATGTCGAGCAGCTACTGTCACGTGTAGGACGCATCCAGTTGTCAGCCGATCCATCGTGAGGATCACCCCACCGCCTTCATTTAAGAATGAAGGAGAGGCGGTCTTCCTCTGTCTGGTGGCTTTGACGAAAGAGGTAATATGGTGGACGAGGTTAAAAGGACTGAGGGCAAGCACCTTTCTCTCCGGACAACAACTCATCCCCTTCTTTAAGTATGACTTCAGAAGGAAGGTGAGAGTGGAGAGAGAGGTACTACACCCCAGTAAATTCGCTGAACGGTGAGTGAATGTGGAAAAAATGGCCCGAAAGAATGGGCCTTCTCTGTATATAAACCTGTAGATTGAGGAAGATAAACAGAGGGAAGACAGGATCACCTACAAAACGTGTTCCTGGTGTTGAGGGTTGTTCTATCCACGGGGTGTAAAACAACCCCACAGTAGCGTTACTCCTCCCCTTATGGGGATTTCAATTGTTTTATTTTTATATAGTTTATTGTTATTTATCATTGTTAAAGATTTTATGTAAAACCCCCGCCGCATCTTTGTACGCCTCTGTGGCAAATAAAGAAAGATCTCTCTCTCTCTCTCTCTCTCTCTCTTTCTCTCTCTCTGTCTCACTCTCACTCTCTCTCTCTCCCTCTCTCTCTCTCCCTCTCTCTCTCTCCCTCTCTCTCTCTCTCTGTCTCACTCTCTCTCTCCCTCTCTCTCTCTCTCTCTCCCTCTCTCTCTCTCTCTCTCTCTCTCTCTCTCTCTCTCTATATATATATATATCTACCTATCTATCTATCTACACACACACACACTGGATTGGCAGTATCGGTAGAGGGCCGGACGCCATGCTTTGACGCATAGAGTTACGGCCCTTTCCAATCTGAGTTCAAATCCCGCCGAGGTTAACTTTGTCTTTCATCCTTACGGGGTAGATAAAATAAAATACCAGTAATACACTGGGTATTGCTGGCCTTGTGCCAAAAGTAGAAACAATTATATAAAATACATTGCAAACTAGCCTATATTTCCCTGGGTACTCGGAGTTTCTCGAAACAAGCTGATATTATTGTTGCTTCATATATACATATACAGACACATTTATACATGTATATGTGTGAGTGTGTATATATAAAAAATGAGCTTTTGTCGGTTTCGACAGAAATTATTCAAGTGTACAGTAGCCGAGTATTCCACGTTAACTCTTCTAGAGTTAACGTGGAATACTCACATAATACTTACATAACGTAATATAGTTTATCTTAAACTTATTATTTTGTATCTATGATTAGTGGAAGTATCGGTAGAGGGTCGGACGCCATGCTTTGCAGCATAGAGTTACGGCTCTTTACGATCTGAGTTCAAATCCCGCCGAGGTTAACGTTGCCTTTCATCCTTACGAGGTCGATAAAATAAAGTACCAGTAATGCATTGGGATAATTGCTGGTCTTATCTAAGTGCATGAAATTTGCAGCATAGAGTTACGGCCCTTTACGTTCTGAGTTCAAATCTCGCCGAGGTTAACTTTGCCTTTCATCCTTACGGGGTCAATAAAACGAAGTACCAGTAAATGAACTGTCGTCGATTTAATCGACTTTCTCCTCTCCACAAAATTGTTGACCTAGTATCTAAATCATACCCATTATTTTTGATAGAGTTACGACCCTTACCATTCTGAGTTCAAATCCCGCCGAGGTTAACTTTGCCTTTCATCCTTACGGGGTCGATAAAATAAAGTACCAGTAATGTACTGGGTAATTGCTGGCCTTGTGCCAAAAGTAGAAACAATTATTTTTGGCAGTATCGGTAGAGAGTCGGACGCCATGCATTGCAGCAAAGAGTTACAGCCCTTTATGATCTGAGTTCAAATCCCGCCGAGGTTAACTTTGCCTTTCATCCTTACGAGGTCGATAAAATAAAGTACCAGTAATACACTGGGATAATTGCTAACCTTGTGCCAAAAGCAGAAACAATTATTTATGTGTATGAAGGCGGTGAATTGCCCGTGTCGTTAGCACGTAGCATAGAATGTTTTGCGGTATTTGTTTCGGCTCTCTCATCTCTGAGTTCAAATCCCGCCGAGGTCAACTTTGCCTTTCATCCATTCAAGGTCGATAAAAAATACCAGTCTAGTACTGGGGTCGATTCTTCCTCTATATTTCTTTCACACTACCTTTCTCTCACTTTCTATCTTTCTCTTGTTCTCTGGAAGAAATCATCTGAGACCTGAAGAGGAGATGAGCTCCACTAGGTTTTACAAAAATGCCCTAGAAACACCGATGTGATTACGGTGCCCCTACGACTCCATTATGAGCGACGGGACCATGCATGCAAGCATGCAAGCATATATGTATATTTGAACCCGTAATTGGTGATGTCGTTGTGGGGGCAGGGGTGCTGTGTGACATACAGTGTCTAGGGTATTTTAAACCTAACGGCACCCATCTCCTCTCCAAGCTCGAAAACAGTCGATTTCTTCCAGAGAGTGAGAGAGAGGGGGGGGGGATACATAGATAGATAGATAAAGAGAGAGAGAGAGAGAGAGAGAGAGAGAGAGAGAGAGAGAGAGAGAAGTAAGAAAGAGGATATAGAGGATACATAATAACCTCACTCAGAGGCGGGCGAGCAATGTATCCTTCTCTGGGTCAAACTTTTCTTTGCTTGTTTCCTTAAAGCTTACCATCATTCCATTGGTATACATCTATTACACAATTTACAACTGATGAGGTCACCGGGTTCCTACGCAACATGGCCACTAAAATGTGTATAGTGTTTACAGTAATAAAAATTAAGGACATTCAGCATATTTGGCCTCCTGCCATTCTCGTATATATATATACGGTTATAGGAAATTAACCAACATACACTATGGATGTATATGATATGGATTACTCAATCAAAAACACTCCAACACCTTCCAATACAATTCACACCAAAATGTTAATCGATAAAATCGAAAGAGTTATACAAAGCACGAGATAGAAGGCGATGATATTCGATGGACAGTTGAGTACTAATTCAACGGATTACTTTGATATTAAGTCATGCAAATACCCACCAAGAGTTAATTATATTCGAATTATACTTAGTTAACATGATCAACGTACTAATATTTCGTAAGTACAATAATAATTTTCAATCTAAACTTTCTAATGATATTTCTAATATCAAACGCTCTAATAATACATTCGTATGCTCTGATAAAACTAAAAACCTTTACGAAGTTAATAACCATTTATACAATCAATTTTTAACGGATAGTATCACTACTAAATATCAAAAAGCTAATATTAATACTTATAATATTATAAATAATAAAGCTAAAGCTTTAGCTAGTAAATTAAAAGTAGTTAACCGAACTGAAAGCTTAGCCAAGCGTAAAGAATATATTACACTTAAAGACCATAAATCAGACTTTAATAACCGACCTAGTTGTAGACATATAAACCCTGCTAAATCAGAAATCGGTCTTGCTAGTAAAAAAATCTTAAGAAATATAATCCTTCAAATAAAAACTAAAACTGGATTATTCCAATGGTTAAACATTTCCTCTGTTATACCCTGGTTTAATAATATACAAGAGAAAAATAAGTGTAGATTTACCCATTTTGATATTGTAGATTTCTACCCCTCTATTACTGAGTCCTTATTAACTAAAGCTTCAGAATTCGCTAGACAATTTATTAATATATCTAAATTAGAGGAGGATGTTATCTTACACGCTAGGAAAACGCTACTTTTCGCTAAAGAAGAAACTTGGGTTAAAAAATCAAACCCAGAAAACTCTTTTGACGTCACAATGGGTTTGTTCGGAGTGTCGACGTGTGAGACTTAGTTGGATTATTCCTCCTCCACACTCTTAAAGAGAAATTTCCCAACCATATTATCGGCCTATACCGAGACGATGGATTCGCTGTCCCACCAACGGCCATAACCTTGATAAATTCCGTAAAGATTTAATTGATACCTTCTCTAACCTAAACCTCAAAATTACTATAGATACTAACCTAACTAATACTAACTTCCTTGACATCAATCTTGACCTACTTACTGCTTCTTTCAAACCCTACCATAAACCTAACGAAAATTTAAAATATATACACAAAGAGTCTTGCCATCCTCCTATAGTATTTAAAAACCTTATTCCTAATATTAGTCGTAGGATCTCTACCTTATCTTCTTCTATTGGCATTTTTAATAAAGCAGCCCCTTATTATAATAAGACCCTTAAAATAGCGGTTTCAACGAACAAATCGAATATATACCCACTACTCCTACTACCACTAAACACAATAATAGGAAAAGAAAAATAATATGGTTTAATCCACCTTTCTCTTTAACAGTTAAAACTAATGTAGGAAGAAAATGCCTTGAACTTCTAGAGAAACATTTCCCCCAACAACATAGATATAATAAGATATTCAATAGAAATTTAGTTAAAATTAGCTACTCTTGCTGCCCATCCATGAAATCTAAAATTACCAACTTGAGTATCACTAAAGGAAATCCAGGATGTAGTTGCAGAAAAGCTGAAGAATGCTCTTTACAGGGCAAATGCAATACGAAATCAATCGTTTACGAGGCCAAAATAACACCTATTGTGAATAACCAACCAGCCATGAGTAAGCGATATGTGGGTCTGACGCAAGATAGATTTAAAATCAGATACTACGCACATGTCGCTTCCTTCAAACATCCAGACAAAAGAACAACTACGGCGCTGGCAAATAAAGTGTGTGAGTTAAAAGAACGCAAGATTCCATATTTGATTGATTGATCCATTTTAGACTACTCAAAAGAATACCAGAAAGGCACAAAGAAATGTTCTTTGTGTATAACCGAAAAATACAGAATCCTGCAAAAGTCCCTAATACTTGCCTCAATTCTAAAACTGAGATCTTCAGAAGTTGTCCACACATGAAATCACATCTTCTTTCCAGCTGGTATATTATACTTTTGGACTCTCAACCACCCTGAACTTCCTCATTTTACAAATTAACTCTTCCACTTACTACCCTGATCTCTTTATGAACACATACATTTTACCACACCATTACATACAATAAACACCCACTTATTTACTTTAATTATACCCCCCCTACATTTGTCATACTTTTAACACACACACACACCGACCACTTTCATTCTTTCCACCCTTCTTAACTTATTAGAGACCTTGAACACTTCTTCATTTTTAACCTCTAGCCTTACCTTTATCTACAACCAAATACACTCACATATTCACTTTAATCACATATACTTTGTCATACCCTCTGACTACCCTCATCACTCTATCATAGCCTTTTTCTTTCTACCTAATAGTTATACTCTTTCTACATACACCCTTACATTTCATTATTATAATAACGGGAACCCCAACTCTATCTTTCAGATACTATATTCATAGATATGTATGAATATATGTTTATATATGTATGCACTTATGTATGTGTTTATATATAATTGCGTGTGTATTCTTGCTTTTTTGGGTGTAAATGAATATGTATAGTTATATATATGTGTGTATGTTTCTACATGTCTATGTATGCGTATGTATATGTTCTGCATTTACGTATGTATGCATGAGTGTACAAATATGTGTATATATATATGTATATATATATATTCATTTCTATATATTTCACCAATTAATCAGTAAATCACAGTAGTCAAATCGTGGATTGTCACCAAACGAGAAGATATAACTATCTGCGTTTACAAAGCAAATGCAAATCTGTGAATGACTCGAACCACGTGTTGTATTTTTAAAAAATACACACATCGCACAGCGTTATCCCAGTGGCGTGAATAGGATTATCGACAGCTAGAAATAGCAGCTGAGTCCATTCAACTGAGTTAGCTCTACAATTAAGGGGCCGTATATATATCCAAAATTAAATTAAGGGTTGTCATGTCTAAGAGACATGCGCCATATCCACTGCAGAATAAGATTCCAATGAATAGATCCCAGCATTTCATATCAACTAGAAATAGATATCTATATTTGAAATAGGTATCTATATTTGAAGTTCTAGTTAAACTTTAATTGGTTACCTACCTAGCTATGTGTGCTTACACACTTTACAAATTATTCCCTGTGATTATTCCATATATTTATTTTATATATATATATGTCAATCTATTTGAAGACATTTTTTTTAGTATAATATCAAAACAGTTATTTATTTATAAAGTTGATATTGCTGTATTTAATAATACCGGTTTCAGCATTATATGCTTTTTCAACTGCGGATATGCATAATGTAGCTATGTTGCATATTTATAATATGCAATTAACAGAGAAGGACAAACACGGACAGAGATATGAACTTTCCTCTCTAAATAATTTTTATAAAAACTAATAACTTTTCTTCCCCTTTTTATTATTCGTATAAATATGCAACATAACTACATTATGCGTATCCGCAGTTGCAAAAGCATATAATGCTTTATAAATACAGCAATATCAACTTTATAACTTTATAAATAAATAAATGTTTTGATATTATACTAAAAAAAATGTCTTCTGCATTTATCTACTGAAAAATCTTTTTCCTCTCCACTATTTGTTTATATATATATATATATATATATATATATATATATATATATATATATATATATATATATATATATATATATATGTGTGTGTGTGTGTGTGTGTGTGTGTGTGTGTGTGTGTGTGTGTTTATTCATGTTAAATATGGAACGAGAGGAGGAAACTGTTGAGTTAGAAACATTAGACTTTTTTTCATTCCCCAAAGCAATCGAAATTAATGAAAAAAAATCGCTTTAGTATTAAATAATCGGTAAGTATTAAAAAACCCAACTGAATGTGTTTTTAGCTTTTGTAATGTAAACAACCATCGTGCTCATGATCTCCTATCAGCTGGCTTTGCCCATAATTATCGGTTTAAAGCAGTCACTCAAGGACCAGGAGTTTGTGCTTCAGGACACTTTCCAAACCTTGAAATCTTACGTTAAGCAGGATGCTCCAAGCCATTGAACCACCTGTGTAACTTCCCGACTACAATAATGTCACTTAACACATGTATTTGATTTCGTCTTTCTTGCAACCACATCTCTCCCCGATCCTCTCCATCGCTCTCTTTTTCTATCCCTATATATAATGGACTCTCCCGTCAATTTTGACTTATGAGGATCCAATCAGTTCCTTCAGTTTGGATGTTTATATCATCCATATACTTTTAGATCTGCCAAACATTTTCAAGCAAGTCCACAGATTGTGCAACGGCAAGGTCTACTGGATAATGTTGCTAGTATGTTTGCTTATGTGTTTCTCCCCGCCCCTCATGTTTTTCATAACGAGATCAGGAAATCGAAGTTCCTGATCCCGTTATGACACACATATGTCCAGTTGTTCCACTTCAAGGCCACTTCCTCAAATGGAAATAAGATATATTGATTGCTGCAAGATTACTCTTCAGCTTCTTTTTGTAGTTGGCCGTCCAACACTTCTCCACAGTCAAGCTAGCTCTAGATGAGGACTTTAATATTCTTCTGTCACTTATTCTGATGACATGACAAACCCAGTGTAGTTGAGATTTCATATGTGTATGTGTGTGTTATACATATATACATACATATATATATATCAAGATAAGCAGAACAAGTAAAATTCAACCAATTTTTCAAAATAAATCAAAATTAATATACAATAAAAATTAATCAAAATTAAAAAAATATAATATAAATATTTACCTATTCAAATGTGAGGTCATATATTTTGTCGTTCCTGGGGTTTTTAGGACAGGAAAATGCTTCTCTGATGATCGTTGCTTTTCCATTAATATCCACGTGATATCTAATGTTTTGCATCGTGAAACTGTACAGTTAGGGCCATTTGAATAGGTAAATATTTATATTATATTTTTTAATTTTGATTAATTTTAATTGTATATTAATTTTGATTTATTTTGAAAAATTGGTTGAATTTTACTTGTTCTGCTTATCTTGATATTAAGTTCTGGTATATCAAATTATTACCATAGAACCACCTTAAATCATAGACACACTATATATTTCCGGGGGTACATTGTACCCTCAGATATATATTAACCTTATTCTACATATATATATATATATATATATATATATATATATATATATATATATATATATAAAAGTCTAAAGTCTGTCTTAAGCCAGAAGGCTCATTTGGCCGGTGCTTATCCCGGTTTCATGGCGTGAAGCGACTGAGAGTACAAGACTCCCCCCTGGACAGGATGCCAGTCCATCGCAGGGCTAAACATCCAGCTATTGCTGGTACTCATTTTCAGCTGAGTAAACTGGAGCAACGTGAAAGAAAGTGTCTTTCTCAAGGAAACAACACATCACCCGGTCCGAGAATTGAACTCACAACTTTTCGATTGCAAGCCGAATGCTCTAACCACTAAGCCATGCGCCTTCAGACACACACACACACACACACACACACACACACACACACACACACACACACACACACACACACACACACACACACACACACACACACACACACACACACATATATATATATATACATATATATATAAATATATATATATATATATATATATAGGAAAATGTTTAAGCCCGACGGCAGAGATCAAACCGTTTCGACGGCTATTTCAGAAATAGCCGTCGAAACGGCCTGAGCTCTGCCGTCGGGGTTAAACATTTTCCTATTACCCACTCTACATTGATAGAAATATGCGTCCTTATTATACACAGAAATGACTCCTGCAGGACTATAACTGATTCTTTCGTATGAAATCATTAGGATATTTCTGATGATTCCATACGAATGAAACAGTTCTAGTCCCGTAGAAGTCATTTCTATATATAATAAAGATAAGCAACAAATGGAAGATATTATTCAATAAATCATATCTAATTTTTTTCTTATATAATAAAGGAAATATTACTTTAAAGCTAAATATGTCACATGATTATTTCTTACCAGAGCTAAATTTAGAAAAGAAAAAAAATTTGCAAAGCCAACTATAAAATTTAATTTAATACATTCTATATTTAATTCTTTCCGTTATTTTCCTCTCTCCCTGTACGTACATCCGTTTCCGGACCAAATTGAGCATGACAGGATATACTCACTGGGTTCCTTCGAGCTGGAATGAAAACAGACTTCTACTGGGAAGAAATTATGTTTGATTCGTTAGTGTACCAGAAAAAATCCTTTAAGAAGACGCTTGTTAAAATCTGAACAGAGGTGTTTTGTATGTGATATGTATGTATGTATGTATGTATGTATGTATGTATGTATGTATGTATGTATGTATGTATGTATGTATGTATGTATGTATGTATGTTCTCTCTTTCTCTTAATTTCGAGTATATTTTTGACCGGCCACCTTCCTGGTGGCAAGGTTGTAAAAGAAAAGAAAATGTTAACCCTTGAATCGCAAGAATGTTTTGCAAATTTTTAAGGTGCCAGCTATCGCAGCCATTTGTAGACTATGAATTAGGGAGCTGCGCTCTTTGTCCGCAAATACAAGTTCAGTTATACATTGGTCCAAGCGGGTTGGTATATAAACCGTAGCTCCAATAATGATGGGTATGAAGCTAAAGGTGTATCTTGGATACTGGATTTGTAAACTCCTCATCAAAGGTCCGTAGATGCCCTCCGTCTCCTGTATTTTTCTGACAACGTTTACATCAAGTGGGCAGCTGATCTCCACAACAGAACACGTTTTCAAGGTGTGGTCCCAAACAACAATATCAGGCCGGTTGTGCTTTAATTTGGTGGCAGTTTTTATTTTCAGGTTCCACCAGTATTCCTTAGTACCATCTGTCACAATATATTCTTCCTCGTTTGTTTTTAATTATGTTTTCCGAAGTGCGTTCCAGATGGTTCTAGCTCTCCCATCGTGTCTAATGGGGAAGTAGTAGCGAGATGACCCATGGTCGGGTCGTTGGCGACTAAACTGGCAACCCCACCAAGGTTTCTTGGTGAGGAGGGTGACTTTGGACATCCTGCAGGACTAAAAACAAAACCTGTCAAAGGGCAAAGGAGCTCTTAAGAGTCAATGGCCATCCAAAATCACCGGGAGAGATGACCCCTTAGCCATTGTCAAGGCAGAATTCTAGGAGAAGGAAAACTATGATATAACACCTGCAACTCTGATGGTATCCAATGATGTTGACTTGTTCTTCTTTTTGGTAAATATCATCTTGGTTAAGAGAGTGGGACTGGCTTTGTGCAGTGCCTTTGCTCAATATAAAAGCTTCACGGCACAGGCATTGCTTTATATCTGGAGATCTCTCTGCACTTGTCATCACATGGTACCATGGGCCCAGCACTATGTGTCAATAATTATCACAGGTGTAGTGTTTGTACCAGAGTTTTCAGGTCGCTGGCTGGACTAAAAAGTCACACTCGTTCAGCGCATTGGTAGGAGTTCTCCTACATGGATATAAAGTAGTGGCCGTACTCGAAAACGAGTTGGCAGCCACCATGTATGTATGTATGTATGTATGTATGTATGTATGTATGTATGTATGTATGTATGTATGTATGTATGTATGTATGTATGTATGTCGGGTCACTCTTGAGTGCTACTGGTAACATGTAACCCAGTACAATCTGTCGCAGGGTCGGGTCGTCGGCGACTAAACCGGCAACCCCACCAAGTTTACTTGGTGAGGAGGGTGATTTTGGACACCCTGCAGGACAAAAAGCAAAACCTGACAAAGGGTGGAAGAACTGATAAGAGTCAACGGCCATCCAAAAGTGTGTAAATATGTATATACACATGTACATATGTGTGTATATGTGTATGTGAATGGGTGTATGTGTATGTATATGCGCGGGGACATAGAAATAGTAGGGTAAAACATCCGATCGCGCGGTTAAACCAGTGTGAGTGAAAGACCCCTAGCCTTTGTCAGGGCATTCTTCTAGGAAAAGGTTCTCAACGGGGGCCATATGCACCCCCAGGGGTCGTTTCGGAAATCCAGGGGGGCGTTTGGGAGCAAGGGGAATTAGAGGGGCGTTTGGAGCTTTGGAGTGCACTGGAATGATATTTACTTTGGTAAGTTTTATAAGCCATATTTGTATGTCTTTGAAATAGCATTTGAATGAGCACGCAGACAGCATAACTATGGTCTGAACGCAGCTGTGAGCAGGTGTGCAGGCGTGTTTAGACATTAACCGGCAATTGAGATCCTAACAATGGAAAAACACACAGTCAACTGGGTCAAGGACACTTCAATCGCAGCCAGTTAGAATCTTGTCTTTCCTTCACCGATAACAATGTATTTCATGTCTGAAATTATTGACTCAACCGTAACGAGTTAACACTATGTAGATCTATTTTATTTCCTATTGTATAAATAATATTACAAATAAAAAAAAAGAAAAAAAAACACAGAAGCGGGTAGCACACACATCCAACACATAATCAGATAATACACACATCTAGGACCACATACAACACATAAGCAGGTAATACACACATCTAGGACTACATGCAACACGTAAGGAGGTAGCACACACATCTAGGACCACATACAACACACAGGCAAGTAATACATACATTTAGGACCACATACAACACATAAGCAGGTGATACAAACATCTAGGACCACATAATCAGGTAATACAAACATCTAGGACCACATACAACACATATTCAGGTAATACATACATCTAGGACCACATGCAATACATAAGCAGGTAATACATACATCTATGACTACCTACAACACACAGGCAGGTAATACATACATCTAGGACCAAATACAACACACATTGTATCATGTGCTACGGACGACGCTAGAGCAATGGTCGGCCAACATAAGGGTTTCGTCACTTCTGAAGAGAGAAAATCTATCTGTATTTGTTGTTCATTGTGTCATTCATCGACAACACTTGGCTGTGAAGAAACTCAGCAAGCCACTGAGCGAGTCCTTGCAGGTGGCCCTTGATGTCATCAATTATATCAAACGGCATTCCCTCAATGAACGAATTTTCCGGCAACTGTGCCAAGATAATGACGAAGAATTCGTCAAGTTGCTCCTTCATAATGAAGTGAGGTGGCTTTCAAAGGGCAAGTGCCTTACTCACTTCTTTGAACTGTTTGACTCTATCATTGAGTTTCTGCGAGGACGCAATACAGAACTGTACAAGAAAACCCTCGATGTGAAGCAAAACTGCGCCTACCTAACCGACATCGTCGACAAATGCAATAGCGTCATTTTGGCTTTGCAGAAGATCACCTTGCTTAAATCAAGGAATGCTGTGAAAATATTCCTGGCCAAATTGAATGTCATCGAAAGGAATCTTTGTTGACGGGAATTCTATAATTTTCCTAGTGTCGCCAATGTTCAAAACATTGTAAGCGATGACCAACTCCAAATTTATACCGCTCACCTCCGTGCGCTACAAGACAACATGAGAGAACGGTTTGTCGACCTTTTGCCGATGGACATCCCAAACTGGGTAGCAGATCCCTTCACAGCTAACGTCGATGATTTGGACGTTATATTTCAGGAAGAATTCATTGAACTTCAAGCAGATGACATGATCAAAATTAGATTTCCCAAAATAGGTGAACCCCTTTTTTTGGATGCAAGAGGAAATTAAGCGTCGATTTCCACACCTACATGCAGAGGCTAAGAGATTTGCTCTGCCTTTTCCAAGCTCATACTTAGTCAAGAGGAGGTTTGGTGCTGTTTCCAGACTGCACAGTAAGGCTTGCAACCGCTACAATGTAATTACATGTGGAGATCTCCGGCTACATCTTACGAAAAATCCAGCCTGACGTCAAAGAGTTAGCTAGACTCCATACAGTTCAATGGTCCCATTGAAATGAGGTCAAAGTTAAAGTAAGTTGATTTATCCGAAAACTTAGATATGCTATTGTTACAAAGCAAACAAACAATTTTTTTTATTTGTAGTTGCAGTCTGACTGGACTGGAAACTATCTAGATAGTTTCCAGTCCAGTCAGACTGCAACTACAAATAAAAAAAATTGTTAGTTTGCTTTGTAACAATAGCATATCTAAATTCACTTACTCTTTTGTTGTATATATTTTACCATTTACTAATAAATATACCCTCCCGCGTGGTCATGAAAACCCTCTTCCATGGTCTCAAAGCTCACAAAGCAGAGGGGACATCAAGTTATATATCAACATTTATTCTGTCTCTTTCATTAAAGGGAAAATTGGAAAGCTTTGAAATGATATAATTGCCACTTTCTTCCAGATAAGAGCACTCTTTGGATAGACAGAGTTGCTCTTGTATAAATGTTCAAAATAGTTGGTATCGCCTGGTAGGAATATAACAAATTCAACTGGTCCTTATTCATAAAAAAGAACATTTATGTTCCTTTTTTTGAAATTTATATATTTCCTTTCAAGAAATGTATTTATACTCTCAGCTGCTTGCAATGGTATCTTTGGAATATCGTTAATCAATTTTTTAGTAATCTACATATCAAAATCAGTAGTATATTGAAAAATGGAAAAATAGGGTAGGGGGCGTTTCGTGATTTCGAGGGACAAAAGGGGGCGTTTGGCCTAAATGGGTTGAGAACCTGTGTTCTAGGAGAAGGCAACTCAGGAAACTGGGACAACTCCGATATAAACATGCAGCTCAGTAGTTACCGATGATGTTGATCTTTTCTTCTTTTCGGGTTATAGCTACTGTCGCTCAAAGAGTGGGATTGGCTCAGTGCAAAGTCTTTCCTCACTTTAAAAAATATCTTCACGTACAGGCATTGAACGATAGAATTAATTAATAATTGTTTCTACTTTTGGCACAAGGCCAGCAATTACCCAGTGCATTACTGGTACTTTATTTTTATCGACCCCGTAAGGATGAAAAGCAAAGTTAACCTCGGCGGGATTTGAACTCAGAATGGCAAGGACCGTAACTCTATGCGTTAAAACATGGCGTCCAACCCTCTACCGATACTGCCAATAATTAATAATTATTAATAATGATATATCGTGCAATGGCCATACTCGATAATGAGGTGGCAGCCATCATCATGTATGTATGTATGTATGTATGTATGTATGTATGTATGTATGTATGTATGTATGTATGTATGTATGTATGTATGTATGTGTGTATATCTTCTGGTTTTATAATTTCACAAAGTTTTACCAATAGAGAGAGAGTCGGTTTCTAACATAGACACAAGATTCTCTCATTGGAATTTACACAACATCAACTAGGTAGATATGTATGTCTGCATGCATGTGTAGATATGGATGTTATTGTATGTGTGGATGTGGATGTTTTGAGTTGTATGTGTGCATGTGTATATGCTTTGTATCTGTACATCTGTATATGCAGTTATTAGATGCAAAACTTTTGGAATGTTTTACATATTTTTACTGTTCCATTAATGGATTGTACTTGTAGTTTCCTAACTAGTTGTGTTCTTTCTGTTCCTGTGAAGCTTAGCTTCTCAAGATTTGTATTGAGGCAGTTACTAACATACCCCAGTGCCCCAATAATCACAGGCATAAATCTGAAGGTGTAATCAGGGTGGAGTATCTACAGATTTCTCATCAGTTCTGCATAAATATTCTCCTTTTTACTAATCTTTGATATTATATTGGCATCTGCTGGGCAGCTAATTTCCAGTACTTTGCATGTTTTCTTCTCCCTGTCCCATATCATAATATCTGGTCTGTTATGCCTGCATTTTATTGGGGTTTTTACTGGAACATTCCACCAGTACTCTTTCATATTATGTACATGGATGTCTTCCACATTGTTGTAGCTTTTAATGTGTTTATTATCGGGACTATCTTTTTTACGAACTGCATTGTACAGTGTTTTGGCCACTACATCATGCCTCATAGGTAAATAGTACCGCGATGACATCTTTGGACAGCTGCTGATGACATGGGTGATATCCTCGATGTTAGTTCTGCAGAGTCTGCACTTGTTATCACATTTAGGTGTTTTGCCTGCATCCCTATCTCTTTTGTGAATCAGGTATTTCGTGTTAATCTCCTGTTCTGGATTGAAAAAGCGTATCCTTCAAGTGGGAGCCAATATAGCGGTTGTTGGTCCAAGATAGACTACTTTCCTTATCTATATTACTCTCACTCTGGAGCTTCCTGGCAACATATCTATGCATGATTTTTTGCTGATAGGCATGCAGTCTTTCATCCATGGATTCACTGCGATACTGCTGAGTGACATCTCTGGGTGTGAGTTTTTGATTATCACACAGGGAATATCTCTCAAGGAGTTCCTTCCCAACTCTCATGATCTTATCTGTTTCATGCAGATAGACTTGCTCGAGAAGCGGGCTCCTACGCTTCGAGGTTCGTAGATGTTGTCAGAGAGATATGATGCGACATTCAAATGTTGTCTGGACTGATGTTAGGCCTCTGCATCCCTGCTTACGTTTCAAGTAAAGGCGGTCTATGTCACTGTTGATGTGGAAGTTTCCGGTGTTGTTCAGTATTTTTCGAGTTCCAACATCAACTGCTCGGATTTCGTCTATCGTCCAATTGAGTATTCCAAACATTGGTGTTAGGACAGGCACAGCAAACACATTGTGAGCCACTGTTTTGTTTTGCGCAGAGAGTTCCGATGACCAGATCTTTCTTAATCGGGTGTAGTATTCCCTTGTTACGCGTTCTTTATTACAGATACCATTATAGGATATGTTCTCATCTATCCCCAGGTATCTGTAGCAGTCCTCATCAGATATCGGTGAAACAGTTCGACCATTGATGACAATGTTGCTAGATTGGGTTGTTGTTTTTCCCAGCTTTACAGTCATGTATGAGCATTTATCTTGGCCAAACTCCATTCCTATATCCTTTGAGAACGGTGTAACCAGGTCAAGATTTTTCTTCATCCCATCCATGTTCTTGGCATAGAGTTTCAGATCGTCCACAAAGATGTTATGGGTTAGGTTCGTATATGTATGTATGTATGTATGTATGTATGTATGTATGTATGTATGTATGTATGTATGTATGTATGTATGTATGTATGTATGTATGTATGTATTATGGAGAGTTGGTTAAAGGAAAACGACCGCCACATAAACCAAAAAAAGAGGTATAAGGAATCCTTGAAAGCCTTTCTGAAAGACGCTAACATCTCTGCTGATACATGGGAGAATATTGCTGCTGATCGTAATAAATAGAGAAAGACTGTATATGAGGGAAAAGTTGCCTTTGAGGCATCTCCAATCGCATACGAGAAAGTAAAGCGGGATGTGAGGAAGGGCATTGCTGTTGCACTTCCAGACGGCGAGGGTCCTCCTATGGTGTTGACATGCAGCGTATGCGCGAGACTCTGCCTAAGCAAAGCTGAACTCGAAAGTCATCTTCGCAGTCATAAAGTAAGACCAGTGGTTGACTACCAGGCTGCTGTTGGAGATGCTACTCATCATGCTTGCCAAACATGTGGTAGAGAATGTAAATCAGCAGGAGGGCTGAAGCGACATGCAAAAGTACACGAACTCCAACCACAGCCGACTATTCTCAGTAAATATTTTGGTTGCCGACTCTGTGCAAGACATTTTAGATCATTGGCTGGGCTAAAAAGCCACATTCGATCGCAGCGCTGTTAGTTGCTATCGTGTGTGTGTGTGTGTGTAGATATGCTTATGTGTGTGCGTGTGTGTGTATATATATATATGTATATGTATATTATTATTGCTGTTGTCGTTATTATTATTGTTGTTATTATTATTATTATTATTATTATTGTTATTAATGTATGTGTGTGTGTGTGAGTGTGTGTGTGTATATGTGTATGTATATGTATATATATATATATATATATATTTCTTTTTTAAATTTTTCTTTTCTTTTTATTTATTTATTATTATTATTATTATTTTCTCGGGGTTTGGTTCGGACCAGACCTCCAGGTGGAAAAGAATTGGGACGAGGTAACGAGCAGAGTAGCCAGTCTCACCCAAAAATGGGCTGGGAGGAAGCTATCACTGAAAGGTCGCGCGGAGGTGGCGAATGCGTACATCGCGTCCGTCATCTATTACTGCCTAACCGTCGTGCCTTGCCCCCGTCCGCGCCTCGTCAAGTTGGAACGGCTCCTCTTCAAATTCTTGTGGAGGGGACAAGTTCCGTTGGTGAGACGGTCCATCTGCTGCCAGCACCCTCTACGCGGAGGGCTGGGCATGCCGTGGCTAATGATGCGCAGACATGCGTTGAGGCTGCGACATCTCCAGATATTCTGCCTCAACGGTGAACAGGTGTGGTCGCCGTTTATCAGACGGACCTTTCCGCAGCTCATTTCTTTGACTGAGCTGCAGTCCTGGGTCAAGCTGAGACCGAGACTGGGTGACTGGCACCTGGAATGTTGCCAGGCACTCACTGCCCTCTACCAAGCGGGCAATGCGATCAGTGGAACTTCCACTCTCGAGTTTTATAGAGGATTAGTGGTGGGCAAGTGCGATGACGCACTCGGAGAAGCTTTGGGCCTCGACGAAGTCGAACTGACCAGTCTGTACCGGAGGACTTTTGAGCCGGGGACGATGGACAATTTCCAGAAATCCCTCGCTTGGCAGTGCTACCGGGGGGCACTGCCGGTTCGGGATAAACTCTACAGGCACGGAAGTGCTGTCAGACGGACCTGCCCAAGATGCGCACAGAACGACGAAACCGTTCTGCACGCACTTGTCCAGTGTCCGTGCATTACTGACTTGTGGAGTTATGTCGAACAGCTACTGTCGCGTGTGGAACAAATCCAGTTATCGGCCGAGTCCATAGTGAAGATCGAGCCGCCACCTTCCTTAGGTCAGGAAGAGCAGGACATTTTCCTCTGTCTGGTGGCAGTTGCGAAAGAGATTATATGGTGGACCAGGTTGAAAGGATTAAAGACAGACACTTTTCTCTTCGGCCAATCCCTCATCAACTTCTTCAAGTTTCACCTGGAAAGGAGGGTGAGGGTGGAGAGAGAAGTGCTGCCCCCCAGTACATTTGCTAAAAGGTGGGTGAATGTGGCGAGAATGGCTCGTGTGAATGGGCCTACTCTAACCATGCGCCTATAGGCTGGCTAACTTGAGGAGAGGGGTGCTCTCCTGGGTGCCCTAGAAGCGCAGGGTGGTTCAGGATTGGTGGGGTACCCGAATCACCCCAGGGTCGTCCACCCCCTATCGGGGAATTTATTTTGTTATATTTTGCATAGTTTATTTTATATTTTATATTTTCATTGTTAAATTAGTCTTGCCATTGTGCACTTTTACTCGACCTTATTGTAAACCCCCACTGTCCCTGTCTTTGTATTGTCCCCTACATGTCGGCCCTTGTGGCTAATAAATGAAATCATTATTATTATTATTATTATTATTATTATTATTTTTTTTTCTTTCTCGTGTAATGGCCATACTCGATAACGAGGGGGCACCCATCATGTATGTATGTATGTATGTATGTATGTATGTATGTATGTATGTATGTATGTATGTATGTATGTATGTATGTATGTATGTATGTATGTACGTATGTATGTACCTATGTTCTTGAATCTTGGATAAGGACCGAAAGAATACGATCGTGAATACCAGTGGCCGAAACGGAATTCCTCCGAAGGGTCTTTGGAGTAACGTTACCTGATAGTCTGTAGCTCGGAGATCCGTGAGTCACCCCAAGTAGAGTCACTACTTTTCCGAATTGAAGTATAACAGCTCCGATATTATGGGCATGTGGTTAGAATGTCCCAGGAAAGAGTGGCTGGACAGATTTTAAGGACAAAACTAACTGGAAGGAGACCCAGGAGTAGTCCCCGAGCAAGATGGTTGGATAACATCCATGAACGTGGCTGGTCTCGCTTGAGGACTCTGTATCCACGACTCTCTCAGAAATAAGTGGGCGAAGAAGAAGAAGAAGAAGAAGAAGAAGAAGAAGAAGAAGAAGAAGAAGAAGAAGAAGAAGAAGAAGAAGAAGAAGAAGAAAACGAAGACATGACTTTGTGTGTGATTTGTGGGAGTATTGGTTTCTATTTTTAACAGGTTGTACTACGGAGGTGAAGTATATTTTTAGTTCAAGTTCATCGTTAATGCTGACCTTTAAGATAAAAACTTAGACAGCGAAATGGCAGAGTTGTTATAACGTTAGGTAGAATGCTCTGCTGTATTTGCTTCGGCACTCTGCTCGCTTTGAGTTCATCAAACCTTGCTGAGATCAACTTTGTTTGTTATTCTTTTGAGGCCGACTAAAAGAAGTATCAGTCAAATACTGGATCAATACCCCCCCCCCCCTCTCTCTCTGTCACACACACACTCCGGGAAGAAATCGATAAGCTGTGTTCAGAACAGGAAAGAGATGGACTCTAACAGGTCTAAAATGCCTAAGACACGCCATAAGCCAGTTAGGCATTCCTACAATTTTATCAGGAGTTACGGGTCCATACGCACTTACCACAAGAAAGTATTACACATTTGTGATCCGCCCGGGGGGAGGAGAACCCTGTGTAATTTTATTATTCAATGGCCATTTAAATACTTAAAGAGAACAAACATTCGGAGCTTCATGAAAAAAAAAAAAAAAAAAAAACCCTAAAGAACAGAACATCGATAAAGGAACCTTGAACTATGTTTAAAAAAATGTTATCCATTAAAGATGATGACCTTTGTTTGATGGCGAAAGCTGCATATCTTAGCTTCGATCGGTTCAAGGGTAAACCACCAGGGTGACGTGGTCCAAATTGTTTTTGTCTTTGTAGTTAAAAATTAACTAAAAACAACGACAGACTATCAAGACATGCTTATCAGATATATATCGGACAATACATACACACATACACATATACACACACATAGACACACAAGCACATACAGATACATACACACATACAGATACATACACAGATACATACACACATAAAGATATATACATACAAACAGATACATACACATACATAGACACACAAGCACATACATATACATACACACATACACATATACATACACACATACACATACATACACACATATACATACATAGACACACAAGCACATACAGATACATACACACATACAAATACATACACATACATAGACACACAAGCACATACAGATACATACACACATACAAATACATACACATACATAGACACACAAGCACATACAGATTCATACACACATACAGATACATACACAGATACATGCACACACACAGATACATACATACAAACAGATACATACACATACATAAATACACAGACACATACATAGACACAGACATATACAGATACATACACACATACAGATACATACACACACATATATATATATACAGCATATATATATACACACACACATACATAAGCACATACATACAGATACATACACAGCATATATATACACACACAGCATATATACACACACATACATAAAGACATAGATACACCCATACAGATATACATATGACATATATATACACATACATACATAAACACTGAGACACATATAGATACACACATACATAAACACATACACATACATAAACACACACAGAGACATAAACACATACATAGACACAAACATATACATAGACATAAACACATACATAAACACATACATAGACATAAACACATACATAGACATAAACACATATACATACATAAACACATACACAGACACAGACACATACATAAACGCATACACAGACATAAACACATACATAAATACAAACACATACATAAACACATACATAACCACCTACATAAACACCTACATAAATACATGCACAGACATAAACACATACACAGACATAAACACATACATAAATACATACATAGACATAAACACATACATAGACATAAACACATACATAAACACATACATAGACATAAACACATACATAAACACATACATAAACACATACATAGACATAAACACATACATAGACATAAACACATACACAGACCTTTATGGATGAAAAAACGTAGTATCAAATATAAAAACATACACACCAGACTACACATACAGACACACATACCACATATACACACGCATACATAAATACAGTTACATACATTGACATAGACACACACATACACACAACATATATACACACAACACATATGCACAAACACACACACACATGTACACACACACACACACACATATATATATATATATATATATATACACACAGAATGACATATACACACAACACAACACATATGCACACACACATGTACACACACACACACACACACGCGCGCGCGCATATATATATATCTATACACAGAATGACATATACACACAACATATATACACTCAACATATATACACACAACACATATACATACAACACATATACACACAACACATATACACATAACACACACATACACACACAGATATATAAATACAGACTGACAAATACACACCAGAGTCTGGTGTGTATTTATTGACAAGAAGGATTATGTTGAGAAGGCCAATCTGTTCTGGCCTCTGTCAGTGTCGGAAATAAACCATAAACATTCCACTACATATTTCCCTTCTCTCAATATCGACAACTCGTGTGAAGATTATGTAATGGTGTTACAATTCTCGCGGAGTTACCGTAGGATGACAGGCAAATTAAAACAGTGGCACGGTTTCAAGCCTGAACGTGTTTTTACGGACAAAGGAGAGAGCCTCTACATAGCTGATCAGTCTGCTGGAAATACCAGTCCTATAAATGGAAGGACACTGTGTGAAACAAAATGGCGTAGGACAGAACAAAGGAGAGGCACAGAAACAAAGAAAAGAATCCCCAGTCACTGAAGAGGTCACAGAGTGTGTGACGAAAGAACTATGACTATATATAAACAACTATCTGGTTGTGGAACCAACCAACCAACCAACCAGAAATTTATAAATTTATAAATTTATAAATATATAATAAATTGAAGTGAAAGCAACTGGTGCGTGTGTTTCTTATTGGCAACATGACCCTCCCAAAGTATAACAATATATATATATATATATATATATATATAACAAAGGAAGTGTGGTAAGATTCCAGGTCGACCATATCGCACCAAAGTACTCGATACTTAGGGTAGTAGAGTGGGTAATAGGAAAAGAGTCAGGGCCCCGACGGCTGAGCTCCGGTCGTTTCCACAGTTTGTCGAAACGGCGGGAGCTCAGCCGTCGGGGTCCCGAATCTTTTCCTATATATATATATATATATATATATATATATATATATATATATATATATATATATATATATATATATATTAGTCTTAGTCTTAGATTCTTCCGCGCCGTTCGGCGCATCGAACAGGAACTACTCGCCAACGGTCACGATCAGCGGCAACTTTTTCGAGACCGTGCCAGATGATGTTGGCTGCAACCAGGTCCTTCCGGAACGTTAGTCGCCAGGTGATCCTTGGGCAACCCCGCCTCCGTTTACCGCCAGGTGGAGTCCAGCTCAACGCTGTTTTCGAATGCCGTTCATTTGGCAGACGCAGAATATGGCCAGCCAGACGGCATCGACGCTCCGTGACCACTCTCTGTAGCGTCCACGACTCGGTTCTCCTCGTTTCGCACTCGGTTGCGCCAATACACACGAAGGACCTTTCGCAGGCCCCGCTGGAGGAAAGCGTTCAGCCGTCTCTCTATTTTTGCCGTACTCTTCCAGGTCTCGCTCGCATAAAGAACTGTCGGCAGCATGATGCTCTTGTACAGGCGGAGCTTGGTCTTGGTGCCAATGCAGGAAGACGACCAGTCTGGGCACAGCCGCTGGAAAACTGCGGCTCCTTTGCCGATCCGACAGTTGATGTCGAGCTCCGCGTCGCCGCTGCTTGTCAGGATGCTGCCCAGATAGGTGAAGTGATCGACTTCCTCGAGTTCCTGTTGGTTGACTCTGATCACTGGACCTCTGTTGCTGGCCGTTCTCATGACCTTGGTCTTTTTGGTGTTGATTCTCAGGCCGATCTTTTCCGCACTCTCTTGTAGGGATGTTGTTAACAACATCTCTGTAGGCACATATAACAAGGTGCACCCTTTCATGTATTGCCCACTGTGTATTTTTATGTGCCGTTATATGTATATTTTTTTATATATTTATATATATATATATATATATATATATATATATATATATATATATATATATATATATTGATGTCATTCTCAATGCCCGTAAGTCGCTGATTAATTTCGACGACTCTATTTGGATTTAACAAATCTAATAGTACCCCATTCGACGTGATTATGGGCGCCAGCGATTCTGCGGAGGTTACTGATCTTATCGGCCTTTTCCTTCTTTTCTCTATCAAGGAAGAATTCCCCAATGTGGGCGGTGGTTTGTACCGTGATGATGGTCTTTTGACCATGACAAAGTGCGGCCCACGTGCTTGCGACAGGTTCAGAAAAGAGCGTACAGCCTTCTTTAAAGGCTTCAACCTCTCCATACAGGTTGAGGCCAACTTCTCGGTCGTTAATTACCTCGACGTTATCCTCAATTTGTCGAATGGCTTGCACTACTCGTATAGAAAGCCGAATGATACGCTTAATTACATAAGTAAGCATTCTAACCATCCTGCCAGCATAACCAAGAATCTGGTAAGAAACGTTTCTTTGAGGCTTTCCCGTCTATCTACTAATGAGCATATTTTCAACGACCATTCCACATATTACAATGAAGCTCTTGCTCGGAGTGGATTTGTCGATAAGGTAGCATATACAGAGTACGAGAATAGACCTAGAAAAAATAGATCCCAACGCATTATATGGTATAACCCACCATATAATATGGAGGTGGCCACACCATTAGCTAAGATCTTTCTCTCCCTTATTATGAAGCATTTTCCCCCAACACATAAATATAGTAAAATTTTTAATAGAAATACCATTAAAATTTCTTACTCTACGACTCCTAACCTTGCACATAACATCACAGTTTCAAATTTAGCTAAACTACCTAGCCGTAGGAACACGTGCAACCCTGTAACTAGTATTACCTGTAATTGTAGGAATCGGGTTGACTGCACCCTATCCGGGAATTGCCTCTCTAGTAACATTGTCTGCAAATGTAAGGTTGAAACACCCACGTCCCGTAGGGCCTACATAGGGTTAACCGCCAATAGATTCAAGCAGCGTCTTTACATGCATACCCATTCTTTTCTTAACCCTTTAAGAAGGAATATGACGTCACTTTCACCTTATATCTGGAGTCTAAAAGACTGGGAGATCCTAGCTAGGGCTAGATCGTATAACGGAAATAAAAGACCATGTGACCTCTGCGCCGCTGAGGCTCTGGAAATACTCTACGCCAAAGACCACATATTAAACAAAAAATCTGAGGCAATTTCGGCTTGTAAACATAAATTGCACCAAACTTTCCTGTATTACAGCCCCACATTATAGCCTAACGGATAGTACGAACTATACGCGGATATTTTACATCTTGATGTGGTAGCTAAGTAAGCTTATTTGTATAGGTAAGTATATATTACCTGTATGTTTTATGAAAGTACGTATACTTTCTCGTACTTATATTTCATTGTATATGTTATGGCGTATATATTATATATTCTGGTACATATGCATTTAGTTATGTGTATACGCGAGTTTTGCGTCTGTGTGAGTATGCGGGTTCGTACGTATGTAGGGTGTGTGTATATGTGTACTTTGTGTTTCGGTTGACGTACGTCTCCGAACATAGGTGTATTTACATGTAGGTATGTGTGCGCGCGCGTTATATACGTATTTATTTATTTATATACGTTTATTTAATTATATATATATATATATATATATATGTATATATATATATGTAGATAAATCTACCAAAATATACGGTACTTAATTTTTCCTACCCCGTAAGTATGAAAAGCAAAGTTATCCTCGGCGGGATTTGAGCTCAGAAAGTAAAGCTCCATAACTCTATGCCGCAAAACATATTCCCCGACGTTCTACCGATTCCGCCAATCTAACGCCCTTACACTTGTTAATAACGGCAGTAATAAGACAGCGGTGGATTGACAGTATCGGTAGAGAGTCGGACACCATGCTTTGAAGCATAGAGTTACCTCCCTTTATGATCTGAGTTCAAAACCCGCCGAGGTTAACTTTGCCTTTCATCCTTACGGGGTCGATAAAATAAAGTACCAGTCACGCACTGGGATCAATTTAATCGACTTTCCTCTCCCCCAAAATTGCTGGCCTTGTGCCTATATAAGAAACAATTATTTAGTGTTAGAATTGTTCTTATAAGAAAACAAGAGCATCTTAGGGAAGAGTCTCAGTATGTTGTGAAAAACTTATTTCCCACGCTATAGTGAAGGATTGTTTTCCTGTTATGAATGAAATAAAACAATTTCCACCTTTCAGAATAAACACATACAAAAATCACCAAGACATACACACCTACACACAGAGACATAACAGCATCCACATTCACACACACACTTATGTATGTATATATGTATGTGTGTATTTATGTATGTGTGCGTGTGTTTATGTATGTATGCATGCATATATGTATGTATGTACATTTTGAGTACATTTTAACCGGCCACCTTCCTGGTGGCAAGGTTGTAAAAAAAAAGAAATTGTCATCCCTTGAATCGCAAGAATGTTTTGCAAATTTTGAAGGTGCCAGCTGTAGCAGCCATTTGTAGTCTATGAATTAGGGAGCTGCGCTCTTTTCCACAAATCCAAGTTCAGTCATACTTTGGTCCAAGCGGGTTGGTATATAACCCGTAGCTCCAATAATGATGGGTATGAAGCTGAAGGTGTATCTTGTATACTGGATCTGTGTTGTGTGTTCACAACACACAAAAGCAAGAGGGAGTAGGACAGAACAAAGGAGGGACACAAAATATAAACCTAGTCACTAAGAAGGCCATAGC
>OZ024743.1:65543444-65570944 GCA_964016885.1 Eledone cirrhosa
CAAATCTTGCCGAGGTCAACTTTGCCTTTTCAACATTGCTGGCCTTGGGTAATGTTAGAAAGAATTAATATATTAAATTGTTATGCCTCAACTTTCCCTGCACCATCTAGCTTAGTAGTTCCCAAACTTTTGTGTACCCTGCCACATCAGAACATCTCAGAAAGTGTTTTTGATGTGAAAATACCTCTCTTTGATATGACAACAGCGATGATCAACTGAAAAAGTAAACACATTGGCGTATAGGTGGTGCCAGATGTACAGGAGGATGTGAGACAGGAGTTTCCAACAGTAATGCATACCAAAGTAGCCTAGAGGTAAAATTAATTGGGTAAAACCTAAAGTTTGTCTCGATAAAATCATTGATTTAGCCTTCAGTACATATATCAACGTATCGCTTATTTTCTTCAAATGAATTATATTTACCATAAATTGGTGTATTGCAAGATTTATTTGCTCTTGATAAGCTTTTCCTGATAATCAAATTCAATCCACACCATCAATTTTTTCATTTCTGAAACTAATACATATTACAAATATTTATTTTTTGAGTATCATATGAAAAGCCCCATATGGCGAAACATCGATGTAACTGTCAATATTTAAATAATAAATGTATTCCTCTTCATCAACGCTTCCGGTTTTTAATTCACTTAATGTTTTGTTATTTTATATAACTAAAGGTAGCAAACAGTCCCGATATATATATATATATATATATATATATATATATATGTAAAAAGTAAACAGAAATAACAACACAATCGGTACATTATATGTTAACATTAGGTTAACGCTTGATATAGCAGGAAGAGGGTCTTAACGTTTCGAACGCTAGTCCTTCATTAGAAGAAAGAGTGAGAAATAACATAGATTCAGGGTACAGGCGGGTTGGAATTGGAAAAAATGTCATTAGATAAAAATAACAGGTCCATTCATATTGACATCTCTTGCAATATATATATATATATATATATATATATATATATATATATATATATATATATATATATATATCAATATATATATATATATATTGCAAGAGATGTCAATATGAATGGACCTGTTATATATATATATATATATATATATATATATATATATATATATATATATAAATTAAATTAATAAAAACAATGAATAAAAACCAAAAAACAGTTCCTTATATTAAAAAATTCATGATTTTACGATCGTTTCTAGGATATATATGTGTGTGTTGGTATGTATATCATATAGATCTATGTAAACATTTTACAAACTATCAGAGGGAATATATATATACACAATGCTTCAAGCAAACTTCAATACTCTCATATATCATACCCATCATTATTGCAGCTACAGTTTATATATCAACACGCTTGGTCCAAAATATGACTGAAAATTTGATTTGTGGATAAAAAGCGCAGCTCCGTTATTCATAGACTACAAATGGCTGCGATAGCTGGCACTTTCAAAATTTGCAAAACATGCTTGCGATTCAAGGGATGACAATTTCTTTTCTTTTACAACTTTGCTACCAGGAAGGTGGCCGGTAAAAAATGTACTCGAAATTAATAGAAAGAGTAACACACACACACACACACACACACACACACACACACACACACACACACACACACACACACACACACACACACACACACACACACACACACACACACACACACACACACACACACACACACACATATATATGTTGAAAATTGCAAACTTGACTGTCACCACATATTATGAACCTGAAGATTGCGAAAGCATGAAAGTACTTGTTCAATTAACACTTAGAATTTAATATTCTATCATACTATTTCATTATAATACCATTATAGATTTTAAAGGATTGTAAATAAAACGAGTAAATCAGACAAAGTTGGAATTCCTCTTATTAATATAATCTTCTATACACAATCATACACACCCGTGTATATTTACCTATCTATCTATCTATCTATATATATATATATATATATATATATATATATATATATATATATATATATATATACATACACATACATGCACACATATATATATGTACGTATGGATTCACCGAACATTTATTATAATGCTCGGTGTGTTTGTAAACAAACATCCCGTATTAAGCCGTTGTGTCTAGCAACCATCGTTGCTCGTTTGTTCAACACTGACAAAGGAACGCTGTACTAGTTTCAAGCTTATTAGCTATCGTCAGCAACGTATACCTTCCTGCCAGATTGTTGAACGTATATACTTACCTTATGCATATTAACGGCTGAGTAGCCCAATTTGCATATCGAGTGGGTTAATCGGCCGGGTGCATATTACAAAGATTGAGAGTTAGGATAAATGGAAGAATTTAATAGACTTGACTATTGCAAAGTTTGGACCAAAATATTGAGTATTTAAAATTTTTGTCTTTTAACGACCATATAAGTTATGATAAAGAAGTAGAGAATTTCTTATCTGGATTCGAAAAAGAGTGCTTATGATTAGAAAATCTTAATTTAAAGCTCGATGAAGTTGCACCTATATAGTTGTAGGTGATGTTATTTGCTTTAACGGTACATTTATAAACTAAGTTCTTATCAAGGCAATTATTTTGCAAAGGGCAATTAGATCTATTTCTACAGTTACATTTCGATTTTCTGTTATTACTATAATTTAAACTGTACGCGTTATCATTGCTAATACTTGCAGGTGTTCTATTGTAAGTGCTTAAATTAATGTTATTGTTATTCACAGTATCAATATTATTGCTAATGTTAATATTGTCATTATCACTAATTCAGTATTGCTATGTTTAACTAGAGTAAATAATATATCATCCCTATATAAACCACCGGTAATCTCCGGCAATTTTCTATTTACCCTATTGAGGATAAAAATTCCCGGAAGATCGGTAATTTGCGCAGAGTCAGACGATCCCATGGTAATGTCAAAATTTCTATTCCTATCAGAACGAGTCTAAAACTCATTATTAAAATTAATCAGGGTTCGTTTAGCCGTTAATATGATATTAATCTCCTCGCTAGTTAGATCTGTATGTTTATAAGCGTAAGACAAAGCCTTATTCAAGAGATTAGGTGTTATAGATGAGTAGTAACTTGCTATGTCCATTTGAATGAATTTGTGATTTTTCTTATTTTCAATATTCCTAAACCAGTCTATTACTTCGCTAGTGTCCTTCCATAAGCTCAGCTTTGACTTCAATTACAATGTTGGCAAAATTCTATCAATAATATTTTTACTGATTACTCCAATGTCCGACTTAGAGGGAGCTATCAGACTAACCGGCAAGTCCTCTTCGAAATTTCTTTTGTGATCCTTAAAATTTATCCGCGGCTGCCTTGGTATAAAAGGTTCGGTCTTTCTTTCGATTCCAAGTTTGGCTATTAATTCAAGCGCGTCATTATTGATGTCTAGTAGATCTTCAGCCTTTCTGTAATTCTTTCGCAGTTCTTTTAAAATTAAATCCTTATATTCTGTTTTATCTATCCCATATAAGTTGTTGGTTTTGTCTGACTTCACCAATATTTTATTTACTTTTTTATATCTAAGATTTTTTCCTTCAGACTTCTAAGGGTTTTTTCTTAAATTTTATCTTCCTTAATATATTAAGAATTTCACTTTCAAAATCCTCCAGAAGTTTGTTGTATGGAGGATTTTTCCTAGATTTGAAGATGTTTTCAAAATTATTGTTGTTGTTTTTCCTTATATGTATATATATATATGTATGTATATATATATATATATATATATATATATATATATATATATATATATATATATATATATATATATTTATATATATATATATATATATATATATATATATATATATATATATGTATGTATGTATGTATATATATATATATATATATATATATATATATATATATATATATATATATATATATATATATATATATATATATATATATATATATATATATATATATATTTATATAAATGTATGTATATATATTTCGTTTCTGAATTTTTTTAGCAAGATTCTTTATCTGAAAATGTGTGAAACCGATATTGTGTGAAACCGATATTGAAACCGATATTGTTATACTTTGGGAGGGTCATGTTGCCAATAAGAAACACACGCACCAGTTGCTTTCACTTCAATTTATTATAATAAATTTATAAATTCATGAATTTATAAATTTCCGGTTGGTTGGTTGGTTCCACAACCAGATGGTTGATTATATATTGTCAAAGTTCTTTCGCCACACATTCTGTGACCTCTTCAGTGACTGGGGATTCTTTTCTTTGTTTTTGTGCCTCTCCTTTGTTCTGTCCTACGCCATCTTGGCAGACTGCCAAGACTGGAATTGAACCATCAGCACAGTTGAGGTATGTCAGACATCAATTTATTTTATCTGATGAGGAGGTACTGAGGAAACAGCACAGTACCTCTGATATATATATAATAAAATATATTTGATCACATGAATGTCTATATTTATTAATATTCTGAAATAATATATATATATATATATATATATATATATATATATATATATATATATATATATATATATATGAAAGACGTAAAATATGAAAATTTTAAAAATTAACTTACTAAAATTTTCACTCCAACTAATTAGTTTCTGTAAGGGAATAAATATAGTTACGCAACGCAACTATAGAGAAGTCCTTACGTCATCAGGGAGTCTATTCTCAGCTAGGTTCCCAGGCAATCCGCGGACACTAGGAACCCATATAAAAATAATAATTCAGTGGATGGAATAAAGCTAGCGGGGACTAAATTCCAGGGCACTGAAAAAATTCACTGCCTACTTGGTCAGTGGCAAATTCTAAAGAATCAATCACGTGACACTGAGCACTGAGGTTAATCAGTGAGGGTGGGGTGGTATTATGACAAGAGCCTAACTACTACCATGAACCATAGCAGTAAATTTCGGCAAGTTTTGCTCAACAAATAATTTGGAGATAAATATAGAGAATTAGTATATCTACCAACATATGTATACAGATGTATACCCATGCTAGCAAATATATATGTTATGTCTTAGTACCTTTGTGATTCTATGCATGGGGATGCAGAACAATTATATGAAAGACGTAAAATAAGAAAATTTTAAAAATTAACTTACTTACTAAATGTTGGTAGATATAATAATTCTCTCTCTCTCTCTCTCTCTCTCTCTCTCTCTCTCTCTCTCTCTCTCTCTCTCTCTATATATATATATATATATATATATATATATATATATATATATATATATATATATATATACTTCAATGAAAAAAGAAGACCGGATTCCAAACTGCAGCAAGAAGACAAGAAAAATAAAATAAATAAGAAAAATAAAATAAAACAAACTATACCACCCATCGCTGATATTTTGTTTATTTTAAATCTAAAATGTGTATACTCCAAATCTTTTTCTTTCTTTTTCCCGTGACCCCAGAGGGCTTCCTAAGGGCGCCATATTTACATACGGCGTTTCCAGGGCATCTTTAAACCTGGCGGAGCCCATTTCTTCTCCAGGTTTGAACGTAGCAGATGTCTTCCAGAGAAGGATAAAGAATGAGAGAATAGAAGCGAGAAAGAAATATGGAGGAAGAATCAGTCCGGTATTCGACTGGTACATTTTTATCGACCCCGAATGGATGAAACACAAAGTCGAGTTCGGCGGGATTTGAACTCAGAGAGTATAGACCTATCACGAGTAAGCGTTCTATCAGACGTTCTAACGACTTTGTCTATTCGCCGTCTTGTGCCCCAAATTCAAATGATAACAAGAGTTGATCATTATAAATTACAACTGAGATAATCGGAAGGTAGTAAATAAGTGGACATCTATTCTGGGAGAATGTGTTAAGCACTACATTAAAGAGTCTCTGGCCAATATTTACATTCTTTTAAAAAGAAATCGGCTGTGTTCTGACTTGGAATGGTATGGGATCAACCAGTTTTAAAATACTGAAGACACGTTGTATACCACAAATTTGAGTATGTGTTGGTTTACCGAAATTTCAGTATGCAGGGTAGAGCACTCAACGAAGTGCGCAGGTGGGTCTGTTTACTCCGGAGTAATTTAAAAACAAGAAGGGTAAGTCAATAGGAGAAGATTAACTTCGTTTATTCATATTCGCTGTTATATATATTTCGGTGATAACCATTATTTAACAGCTATGACCTCACCAGACAGCTAGAAATTGAACAGAAAAAAACAGAAAAACATAATGATGGTACAAAGTTTACCTCCGTTATTTCGATCTGCCCAGTCCTGAAGAATGGTGTTGTTTTCTCAAAAAAACTGGTGGCATTTGATTTAGAATGAACGAATTCAAGCATCAGTAGAATTTACCTTCCTCTCATTGGTCAGAATTAGTCTCACCATTCTAATACCAAGTCTATTGAATTTCTTAGGTCAGTTGTCCTGCATTCAGGTCAGTTGGTTAGGGTTGTTTTTAGCAACCAACAATAATAACTGTATATACTTGTATATATATATATATATATATATATATATATATATATATATATATATATATATATATATATATATATATGTGTGTGTGTGTGTGTGTGTGTGTGTGTGTGTGTGTGTGTGTGTATTAGGATTAGTGCTCTGAAATAGCGATGAATACAAGAATGTATGTATAGTATATTTGGCAATATACCGTATGTTTAATTAAAAACATTTTGAAGACATGGCGCTATCATTTAAAATTTTTTCTGGACCGGCAAACGCTCTGTATAATCAGTTCCTGATTATTACTGGAATTCTATAAGAATGCAGCCTCTATAATTTTCGGCCGAGTCGGGGAGTACGTTGCTCTGAGGAACACCAACAGTGTGAAACTGAATCTGTCAGCTTCTCTCCCTTCCTTTGCCGAAAAAAGGTGTGACTTAGTCACTACTTTAAAATGATAGCGTAAGGTCTTCAAAATGTTTTTAATTAAACATACGGTATATTACCAAATATACTATACATACACATATATATATACTAGACCTGAAAAATGCGCAAGCTCAAAAGAGCCACAGAATGTTATAATAAACCTTCAAAAGTGTGGGACTAGAGTTGTTGCTCAAAAATATTGTAATCATTTTCTATCGTACACACTGTGGCATCCTTTTATAAAAAAGAGACTCATAACGAACTCAAGACGACACGATAATTATTTAAGCTAATGTTCAATATCTCATATTAGATGTTTAGTAATGATTAATACGAAATGCACTTAAACCGAATTATATATTATAAATTCCCTTAAATAATTATCGTGTCGTCTTGAGTTCGTTATGAGTCTCTCTCTTTTTTTTTTTTTTTATAAAAATACGCATATATTGTCAGACAACATGCAGACTTAAAACATTCTGTTGTTAGTCACACATTTCAATCTCTGTTATGAGACAAATGTGGGTTTTTTTTTTGTTCTTTTTTTCGTCAATGTCGGTTCTCCAGCATAACCTCATATATATGTAAAAGGTAAACAGATATAACAACACAAGTACAGTATATTGAAAGAATATATTAGGTTAACGCTTGAAATAGCAGGAAGAGGCTAGTCCTTCATCAGAAAAAAGAATGAGAAATAAGATAGATTGAAGGGACGGGCGGTGTGGAATTGGAAAATATGTCTTTAGATAAAAATAACAGGTCCATTCATGTTGACATTCTTTTAGCCTTTCCAGTCGACGGGCTGAGGTTATGCTGGAGAACCGACATTAACAAAAAACAACAACAAAACAAAGCAAAAAAAAAAAAACCAACAAAAATAACCAACATTTGTCTCATAACAGAGATTGAAATCCTGTCCCTTAGAACCGTACCTCTACGACTCTACTAAACGTTAAGGGCCAGTTAACTTTATTTATGCCTTGGGCTGTTTTTTAAAAATTCAATTTACAATCACGTGTTAGACACAGACCTCAGTTTTTAACGAACAGCAGTACCGGAGTATGTAGCCACGTGACCGGAGAATTGGAAAATTATGTTTACTTCCCTTTATGTTACACCTTCTGTGAGCTCTCATCTCACGAACCAGGAAACTACAGGAGTAGTGTATTGCATTGTCCTCTGTATCATGTCGTGTTTTTCATAGCACACAGACACATACACACATACACACATACACACATATACATACACACACATACACACATACACACATACACACATACACACACACACACACACACACACACACACACACACACGCACACCCTCCCCCTATACACTCACACACACAGACACACACTTACACATACACACAACATACTCACACACACACACAAACACACTCACTCGCACTCACACATTCACACACACACACACACTCAAACACACACACACACACACACACACACACACACACACACACACACACATACACACACACACACACACACACATACACACACACACACACACACATTCTCAAAGTTACTCAATACTTCGTAAACGAACCAGTCTTTAGTATTTAGTATTTTCACAGTTATACAGTCAAATGTGTGACATAAAATGAAAGCGCAAATGTGGCTATTCTTTCTATAAGGCTTAGAGAGAGAGAGAGAGAGAGAGAGAGAGAGAGAGAGAGAGAGAGAGAGGGGTGGGATATAGAGAGATAGCTAGATAGTTAGGTAGCTAGATAGATAGATAGATATATATATAGAGAGAGATAGAGATAGATAGATAGATAGATAGAGAGAGAGAGAGGGGGAGAGAGAGGGAGATAGATAGATAGATAGATAGATGGATAGAGAGAGAGAGAGATAGAGAGAGAGATAGAGATATGTTTCTTTATTAGCCACAGGGGCACAAAAGAAGGGGACAAATACAAAGGGGGAAGTTTACATACAATAAAAACGTGTAAAATATTATCACAAATGCAATTTAAAAATTAATCGATTTTCCCCAATAGGGGGAGACATTTCATATGGGTAGCACATACCCCCGAAAAAATGTGCAACCCTCATCTCCAGGAGTACGAAGAGTGAGTACCCTTTCCTCTCTTCCTTTTTTTCCTCAACCTACAAGCTGATATAGAGAGAAGGCCCATTCACTCGGGCCATTCTCGCCACTTTCACCCACCTTTCATAAAACTTGCTGGGGTACAGCACCTCTCTCTCCATCCTGATTCTTCTTCCAAAGTGATATTTGAAAAAAAAGAATCAGTTGTTGGCCGGAGAGAAAGGTGTCTGACCTCAGCCCTTTCAACCTTGTCCACCATAGAACCTCTCTCGCCATAGCTATCACACAAAGGAAACCGCCTCTCCTTTGTTTTTGAAGGAGGGTGGCGGATTGATCATGACAATGGACTTGATGGTCAACCGGATTGGTCCCACCCGCAACAATAGTCGTTCCACATACCCCCACAGGTCGGTAACGCCCGGGTAGTGTACGAATGCGTGCGCGACGGTTTCTTCGTCTCGCACGCATCTCGGACAGAACTTTTTCGAAGGTTCCCTGCCCGGGCGCCCATGTCTGTAGAACTTCCCTCGAACTGGTAGAGCTCCTCGGTAGCACTGCCAGGCCAGGGACTTTTGGAAATTGTCCATAGATAGATAGATAGATAGATAGATAGAGAGAGAGAGAGGTATTTATATATATATATATAGAGAGAGAGATAGAGATAGATAGATATGTTTCTTTTATTTGCCACCAGGGCATCAAAAGTGGGACAAGTACAAAGGGGGGAGTTTACACAAAAAGGCGTCCTCAATAAGGAGGAGGCAATAACAAAATATAAAAATAAAATAAAATATAACAAAAAATAAAATTTATAACAAAATCCTCAATAGAGAGGAGGCGCCTTGGGGGGTCGCACACACCCCCGAAAAAAGTGTGCAACCCTTTTCCTCAGGAGCACAGAGAGGGGGTGCTCCCTCGTTCCTTCCTCCTTTCCACCTACAGGCTTATGTAAAGAGAAGGCCCATTCACACGGGCCATTCCCGCCACTTTCACCCACCTTTCATAAAAACGACTGGGGTGGAGCACCTCTCTCTCCATCCTGATCCTTCTTCCGAAATGATATCGGAAGAAACGGACCAGTTGTTGGCCAGAGAGAAAGGTGCCTGACCTCAGTCCTTTCAGACGCGTCCACCATACAACCTCTTTTGCCATGGCTATTACGCACAGAAACACCGCCTCTGCTTCATCTTTGAAGGGGGGAGGCGGCTTGATCATTACAATAGACTCGGTGGTCAACCGGATCGGTCCCACCCTTGACAGCAGTTGTTCGACATAGCCCCACAGATCGGCTACGCCCGAGCAGTGTACCAATGCGTGTGCAACGGTTTCCTCGTCGCACACGCATCTGGGACAGATCTTTTTGGCGGGGTCCCTACCCGGGCGCCCGTGTCTGTAGAACCTTTCTCGAACGGGTAAAGCCCCTCGGTAGCACTGCCAGGCCAGGGACTTCTGGAAGTTGTCCATAGGTCCCGGGCTGAATGTCCTACCGAACAGACTGGCCAGTTCGTCCTCCTCCATGTCTAGGGCTTCTCCGAGGGCGTCGTCGCACCTGCTGCGTACCAGCCCTCTATAGAATGTTGCGGTGGAGTCTCCACTGATAACCGGATCCGCCTGCCAGAGGGCGGTGAGCGCCTGGGCACACTCAGTGTGCCAGGCGCCCAGTTTTCTCGGTCTTTGCTTGACCCAGGATTGCAGCTCGGTGAGTGAGACGAGTCTGGGAAAGGCTCGTCTCACAAACGAGGCCCACACCGGTTGACCGGTGAGGAATACGTAGAGGTGCCGTAGCCTTAATGCGTGTTTACGCATCATTAGCCACGGCATCCCCAGCCCTCCTTTCGAAGGGTGTTGACAGCAGATGGATCTCCTCACCATAGGAGCCCGCCTCTTCCAAAGGAATTGGAAGAGTGCGCGCTCCATCTTGGTGAGGGTTTCCCTTGGGCAGGGCACTACGGTCAGGCGGTAGTAGATGACGGACGCTATGTAGGTGTTCGCCAACTCCGCCCGACCTTTCAGGGATAGTTTGCAACTGGCCCACTTCTGGGTCAGTGCAAACACCCTGTTCGTAACCTCCGCCCAGTTTTTCTCCACCTGGAGGTCCGGTCCGAACCAGACCCCGAGCAACTTCACCGGGCCCTCCGTCCAGCGTCCGACGACGCCATCGGAGGGCATCGGTCTGCCCCTCCACGTGCCGAGTTGCAAACCGATCGACTTGTCCCGGTTCAGCTTAGCCCCTGTGAACCTTTCGTACTCCTCCAGTAAGGTGCCGACCGCCTCGATTCCGGAGGCCGTCGACACCATTACTGTCACGTCATCGGCGTAGGCCGACACCGCTTTCCGCAATCCCGGTTCCAAAGGGATGCCCTGCAACAACTCCAACTTCCGCAGTAGTGGCTCGAGAGTCAACACATACAGAAGGGAGGAGAGAGGGCACCCTTGTCGGATGGACCGCGCGATTTTGAACGGCTCCGAGAGGTAGCCGTTCACCTTGACCCTAGAGCAGATGCGGCTGCTGTGCATAGCAGTGATCCAGCCCCTGAAAACGGGTCCGAAGCCTGCCGCCGCTAGCACCGCATCCAAGTAACCATGGTCGACCCTATCGAACGCCTTAGATTGATCCAAGTTGATCAGAGCCCCACCAAAGCCGGGTTCGTTCCCAACCCTCTCTATGATGTATCGCATGAGGTGGAGGTTGTCATGGATGGACCTGGACGGGATAGCGCATGTCTGCGCATCTCCCACCAGGTTGCCCACGACAAGCGCCAACCTCTTTGCTAGCACCTTGGCCAAAATCTGTAACTCTGTATTTAGCAGAGTTATGGGCCTGAAGTTACTTATTTCGTCCCCCTTGTTCTCGTCCTTCCTCACTAGCGTGACTACGCCCTTGGTCACAGTACAGGGAATTCTCCCGTTCTGTTGCCAGTTGCAGTAGACCGCCTCGAGGAGATCGGGGAACAAGTCCGGCATAGCTAGATATAATTCGTAAGGAAGACCATCGAGACTCGGGGATTTGCGTTTGCCGCATTGGCTCAGCACGTCCTCTATCTCAGCGGCCGAAATCGGCTCCTCGCAGGACTTCGCCTCCCTGTCCGAGAGGCGCGGCAGGCCGTCGAGGTATGGACCGAAGTCCACGTTCCCAACCGGCTCCCCGCCCCTCCCGAACAGTCGGGCAAAGTGCCTTTGAAAGGCCTCACACATCTGCTTAGGCTCAAGAATCGCCCGTCCATCCAGGTCTCGCAAAGACCGGATGGTGGATTTAGTTCCACTGTTGGCCTCTGTCACGCGGGCCCAGCTAACAGCTTTGGTCCCCTCGTTCCCTAGAGCACGTATTTTACTTCGGACAACGCAGCCTTCGTGCTTCGCGTCGAAAAACTGGCTCAAAGCCGTTCTCGACGCTAGGACTATGGCCACGTCGCCGCTTCTAATAGCCTCTTCTACTCTATCTATTAGCTCCCTTTCCTTCCTATTCCTATCCGCAGCTAGAACCTTTCTAAATTCTATCGAGACTACTCTAATCTCTCTCTTTAGAGATACCCACCACCTGCTGTTGACGATCGCTCCAGTCAACCGTTCCTTAACTAACGTACTAATCCGATCCCTGTAGGCTCTACTTGCCGGCAAGGACAAGTTGAGCTTCCAGTAACCGGGGCCCTGTCTATGCGTTCTATCAAGGTTGACCATGCAGGTCACCAACTTGTGGTCTGAATAGCCAACCATGAGCATTTCTGGACAACTTAAAAAGTCCCTGTCGTTATTTCTAACTAAAAATCTATCTAGGTACGACCTAGATGATCCGCTGCGATTTGACCAAGACCAGGTTGGCACCGTCGGAAAATCTAGTCGAAATCTATCGGTCAGGTCAAATCGGCCGAGTAACCCCTTGAGGCTGTTGCACCCCTCTCTATCGGGACATGCCCCTGCATAGTCCCAACGTGCATCCAGGATACCAGTCCAATCCCCCACTAAAAGCAGGGAACGGGACGTCCCTAGAAAAGACTCCAGACGCTGGAAAAAGTCGGGCCGCTCAGTCCCAAAAGAGGCATATGCGGCTACCAGCCTAAAGGCTCTACCTTCACCACTGCCAAGGTCCAGCACCACCAGTCGACCCCCTGGGTCCAAGTGAACTATCTGTGTTGCAAGGCCCATATGTTTTTGCAGCAGAACGACAACCCCACCCCCACCTCCGGGCTGACAGAGAGATGCGTGCATAGGAGGACGCGGTTGATTGGTTTGGCGCGGGGGGGGGGGGGGGGGACGTCCTCCGTGAAATTTATTTTCAGTGTTTTGTACAAGTGCATTGGGACTTTTATCATTTTTAAATGAGGTAGTCCCACAGCAGTTTTAAAGTTAGTTTTGGACCGAAGGGTTTACTGAAATTGTTTTCCGTAATTCTTTGTTGTCTGTGTTCATGTATGTATATTGTAAGGTCTTTTTTTGTGTAGCAGATAGTGTTGTGTGACAGGGAGGGGTGATAGATAGATAGATAGATAGAGAGAGATAGAGATAGAGAGGGAAAGAGAGAGAGAGAGAGTGAGAGAGAGAGAAGGGGAGAGAGAGAGGGAGAGAGAGAGAGGGAGAGAGAGAGAGAGATAAGGGGTGGTGGCACAGAAAGAAAAAGAGAGAAAAGGACAGGAGATAGAGAAAGACCGAGGGAGAGAAACAAAGAGAGAGAGAGAGAGAGAGAGAGGGCGGAGAGAAAGAAAGAGAGAGAGAGAGAGAGGGAGAAAAGGAGAGACAGAAAGAAATATCAATATTTAAGTAAAAATCGATAAAATGGTTAGAAAAACAAATCAATTCTCAAAAAATAGTGCAAAGAAAACAAATGTAGAAGAAAAGAAGTGAAAAATAATCAAAAAACAAAACCAAATATAGAAAAAAAGTAATTAAAAGAAAATATACACTAAAGAAAAAGCAAAATTACAGATGTCGTCTCTTTTATGACAACTAAAGCGATTGACATAGTATATATATATATATATATATATATATATATATATATATATATATATACACACACACACACACACACACATATACATATATATATATATGCATACATATATATACACACATATATATACATCATATGTATATATATATATATATATATATATATATATATATATATATATATATATATATATATATATATATATATATAGTAAAAAATTGAACGGGAACAAAACAAAGAGGCAGTACGAACAAAGGTTTATTAGTTTCACATATATATATACACACACATCATATATATACATCATATGTAATACAATAACAGAGATAGTTTAAAGCTAAACTCTGACTGGTAACCATCTCGCTCAACAAACATTAGGTTATATTAAAATATAAACCCAATTTAAGTGTTTGGGGTGCTAACAATATGTATAATGTGGAAAAACCAGTTGTATTATTTTATGAGATATAATTAAAGTTAAAGTATATCTCTCTTTCCAAACATATGTATGCATGTATATAAATGATTATTATTGTTTCGCATTTATTGATGCTTATCAAAGCCAACTCCTCCTCCTGTTTGCTGAAATCATGGATGTTTGGTTCTTATAGAATTCTAGTAAATAATCAGGAACTGATTATACAGACCGGTTGCCGGTTAATCAGAAATTGAAAATTAGAATTTATGCTCTGAAATTGCTATATATATATGAATGTATATATAGTGTATTTTGCAATACACTGTATGCTTAATTAAAGTTCCTGATTATTTACTAGAATTCTATAAGAACCAAAAATCCATGATTACAGCAAACAGGAGGAGTAGTTGGCTTTGATAAGCATCAATAAATGCGAAACAAGGCCTTGTCAGCTTTATCTCCCCTGTTTGCTGAAAATTAAAGTAAGTGAGTCTGTCACTACTCTAAAACAATAGCAAAAGGTCTTCGAAATGCTTTTAATTAAGCATACAGTGTATTGCAAAATACACTATATATACATTCATATATATATATATATATATATTTATATATATATATAAACTAATATATATGATGAAACACAAATACCAACATATCTGTATTTATATTGCAAAAGAATATTATTGCTCCTTAGGTCGAGCTGAACGTAGCCTCATATATACGGCTGTTATTTCTAGCAGTACGGTTATGAGGCTAACTAGAAACTGTGAACCATGTGCGTTACACAGTCTTTTAAATTATTTAGAAGTGAAGCATATCAATTTGTCCCTGGATGTTTACTGAAGAGAGCAGGACATGATATTCCTTACACTTTTTCATCTCGAAACATATTTGGATTTTAAAGTTTAAACTTATCTACGGAACAGGTTTGATTTTGAAATTTAAATGTGTCTAAACATCATGGCCATTTGGCAATACAGTTCGTCTTTGTTGATTTATTATTTTAAATCGATATGGACAAACTGTAATATTATAATTACTATACTTCATTCTGGCTAAATTTTCTTTTGCAATATAAATACAGATATGTTGGTATTTGTGTTTCATCATATATATTAGTTTATACACGGCTCAGAAATATTTCTTTCTTTGAGCTAATTTCATTGTAAAAGAATTCATTACACTTAATATATATATATATACATATATATATATATATATACACACACATATATATATACACACATTCTCTCAAATATGCACATACATACATACATATATATGTATATATATTGCATATATATATATATACTGTATATATATATATATTTTTTTTTTTCCACACAATACAATTAGTTAGCACCCCGAACGTTTAATTAGGAATATACTCACTTATTTCCTAATGTTTGTTGAGTGAGTTGGAATTTGGCCGGAGTATCGCTAAAAGCTTTCTCCGATAATGTATTTATATATTTACTCTTGGTGCAGCAGATATGAACTTCCCGATATAAGGTTTGACTGTCTTTGTTTATTTTTTTATATATGAATATTGATTGTTTCTTGTATCTCATTCTGTTATTTTGCCCGAGAAAATATCTGTGTGTCATCAAACGATGTATACATATGGATATTTTTTCAAGTTCCAATTGAGTTCTAGCACGTGGCCTGAATTCCTTTTAGAATTCATTGTCCTGCGCATGTATTGTTTTTTTGGCGGTAATATACTTCCTCATTTTTGAATCAGTTTGAGTATTTCTTTAGAACTGTTGGAGTAGCAATCTAACAGATACCTCAGGCACTGATGGTGATTATGGCTAAATGCTGATATTAATTAGATTATCAATATTAGTATTATTGGGCACCCACTGAAGAATAATAGGTGTCCACTTGAATATGTATCTGTTGATCTTATACAAGCTCCTACATAAATTGGTATAATTTCACTTAAATTGTAGGAAGAGATATATTCGATATATCTCATATGAAATAATACAGCCAATTTTCCACACAATACAATATAGTTAGCACCCCGAACGTTTAATTAGGAATATACTCAGGTATTTCCCAATGTTTGTTGAGTGAGTTGGAATTTGGCCGGAGTATCGCTAAAAGCTTTCTCCGATAATGTATTTATATATATATATAAAATTTCTGCAAATTATGTAATCTTGAGATTTATTACATAATCACACACAAGAAGAAACTGCTTAATAACAGAATTGAACGAACATTATTCTGCCGTCACCGAACTAAAACCCTTTTTTCCCCACTACAAGCTGAATATTACATAAACGAGGGACATCCTCCTAACTATACAAATCCTCAATCTCTTAAGAGTCAATGGCCATCCAAAATCACCGGGAGAGATGACCCCTTAGCCTTTGTCAAGACAGAATTCTAGGAGAAGGAAAACTCTGATATAACACCTGCAACCCTGATGGTATCCAATGATGTTGACTTGTTCTTCTTTTTGGTAAATATCATCTTGGTTAAGAGAGTGGGACTGGCTTTGTGCAGTGCCTTTGCTCACTATAAAAGCTTCACGGCACATGTATTGCTTTATATCTGGAGATCTCTCTGCACTTGTCATCTTGATGTGGAACTCTGGCTGGCCGTAGCCTAAAAAGGCAAACTACATTACAATAAAGGTACCTAACACAATTGAAGTAAATGGCAATAAGGGCTCTGGATCAGCATCATATGAAAGGGTCTACCCGGCAGGTGTCCCAGGGCGCCGCAGTCTGAGCCTGGTCGTCATCGGTCTACTGTGTGCAAACCACTCAATTTTGGGTGCTGGACCTACACTCGTTCAGCGCATCGGTAGGGATTCTCCTACATGGATATAAAGTAGTGGCCGTACTCAAAACGAGTTGGCAGCCACCACCATGTATGTATGTATGTATGTGTATGTATGTATGTATTTATGTATGTGTGCACCTGTGTGTATGTAAACATACACACGCACACACACAGAAAAACACACGCACAAACACGCACACACATATATTATTGGAAAATTGGCAACAGGCACTGTGAAAACCTGACAGAATTGCAGGAACGGATAAAAATAAAAGACGAGACAGTAGAAGATACCAAAATAGTAACCTGGCCAGGACAAACAACTCCCTAGTCATCGGATGTCGAAATGGACTTAGTTCCAACCCTATCTACTGGTATATTTGGGGTCACCGTGTCTAATAAGACACTCTCGGGTCCCAGATAATAGCGGTTGGTGGTGGAATAAGCTAGGATGGTGGTTGTTTGGTGGAAAATCGATAATTTTTTTAGGTTGTTTCCCTTGATTTTTTAAAAACTAGAATTAGTCGTTTAGTTTACATATTAAAACTCCAACACATCCAATTTATTTTATAACTTGTAACGTTTTTTTTTGTCATTTATACTGTTTTTATAAATAAATTGTCACAGGAATGCTACCACTTAAAATAAAATTTCACCCTAAATAGATGAGCAAAATTTGATAGAAAAATGTGAAAAATTAATAGGCCGAGGGTGGGGACCGATTATTCGAGACCCGAGAATAGTTAAACAATGTCTTTGAATATTTTATAGGACCAAGGCCAAAACGATAAATAAACCATAGATAAAGTAAACAAAATAAAGAGAAACTTAATTGAAATTATAGGACGATGACATGTGAAATATAAATCTATATAAAGAATTTCTAGTGAAAAAGAAATCAATAGAAAAAATTAGGAAATCAAGCATAACACACACACACGCAGACACACACACACGCACACGCACACACACACACACACACAGACAGACAGACACACACACACACACACACACACACACACACACACACACACACACACACACACACACACACACACACACATACACACACACACACACACACACACACCACACACACACACACACACATATATATATATATATTCAAAACAGGGGGCGCAGAGGACATAGACAATGAAAAAAAAAAATAATAACGGAAAGACAGACAGTCAAATCTCCTCAGTCAACCCCGAGAAATCACTACGGTTTCAGTTAATTAATGTCGATACCTATCATTCCAGTGCACATATGGACACAACAAAACAGGTAGAGAGGAGATATGCGCTCAGGAAAATCACACAAATATAGAGTGCACGAGGATTTAGCCAATTTAAGAAAATAACAGAGGACAAGACAAAGAACGAAAACAAATTTTAAGGGGAAACCTTAAAAAATTAATTAAGAATATAAAAATACAAACGAAGGACACAGCCGTTGAGAAGTATTTTCGCAGTATCGACCCCTACCAAATGTACAGCTGGCCCACTCGGGGTCACAGTGTCTGATACAAGCGAAACGTTGTCCAGTGGAGTAAAAGACGAGAGACAAACATTAATTTATAGCAATTAACCTACAACAAATACAAATAGAATTTTATGTGACGTCAAGGAAATGTGTGGTGCCTCTAATATTACGACAGTCATGAATGAAACAAAGAAAAAAGCAAGAAAGAAGTAAGATATCGTGTTAAAAATGTGTAAGCAATTTAAATAGATGGTGGAGAAGAGATAACAAGTTCGTCACATTAGTTTTGATAAACTAAGGAAATTAACAAAGAGAGGACAAGACAGCGACCGAAAACAGACACTTTCCTCTTCGGTTCAGCTAATACCAACGTTTTCAAGTTTTACTTGGAAAGGAAAGTGAAGGTAAAGGGGGAAGTACTCTCCTACAGTAAATTTACCAAAAGTGGGCGAAGGTAGCGAAAATGGTAGGGGTGAATGAGCTTGTGTCTGCTGATTGGACAACGACAGTTGGTAAGACACACGCCCTTGGGGGTCAGAATGATTGAGGATCTGTAGGGTTCCTCTATCAGCCATAGTACATGTATATGTGTATAACTAATTTACATATCATGTACACTTATTATCGCATTCTTTCTCATTTCTATGTAAACTCGTCTCTGTAATGTCTCATTCGTTCGATGTTCTTCTGGAGAATAAAAGAAATGATTATTATTATTATTATTATTATTATTATTAATAAAGTAGCAGTAATACACTGAGTAATTGCTGGCCTTGTGCCAAAAGTAGAAACAATTATTATTATTATTATTATTATTATTATTATTATTATTATTATTATTATTGTTGTTGTTGTTGTTGTTGTTGTTGTTGTTGTTGTTGCAGTGATGTCGATGATAATGATAACGTGATGACGGTGATGATGGTGATAATAATTGTTTCTACGTTTGGCACAAGGCCAGCAATTACCCAGTACATTACTGGTACTTTATTTTATCGACCCCGTAAGGATGAAAGGCAAAGTTAACCTCGGCGGGATTTGAACTCAGAATGGCAAGGGCCGTAACTCTATGCTGCAAAGCATGGTGTCCGACCCTCTACCGATACTGCCAATCCACCGCCTGATGATGGTGATAATAATGATGAAGATAACGATAATATAATCCTCAAGATAATGATAATGACCATGATGATAACCCTGATGATGATGATGATGATGACCACGACGATGATGATTGCAATGGCGATGATGATGATGATCGCGATGCCGATAATAATGATGATGATGATGACGATAATAATGACGATGATGATGATAATGGCGATGGCGATGATGATGACGATGATGATGATGACGATGATGATGACGATGATGACGACAATGATGATGACGACGACTGCGATGATGATGAAGAGAATTTCCAAGGAAGTTGTTTTCTCATTTCTCATAGACGAAATTCTTGAAATAAAGAAAAAGCAAAGAATAGATTAAAAAACAAAAACAAACAAAAAAGCAAAAAAAAAAAACAACAGAAAATAAAATAAAAAAAAACCCCAAAAACAAAAAAAAAACATAACCTGTTGCCTGTTTATCTTTAGTATATCAGTAACGGTGGATTGGTTAGTATCAGTAGTGGATCTGATGCTATGCTTCGCAACAAAGAGTTACGACCCTTTATGGTCTGAGTTCAAATCCCGCCGAGGCTAACTTTGACTTTCATCCTTACAGGGTCGATAAAATAAAGTACCAATAATAATTGCTGGCCTTGTGCCCAAAGTAGAAATAATTATATATATGTATTTATTATATTAGTACTGTATATATGTATGTGAAGGCCTGTGGCTGAATGGGTAGAGAACTGGGTTCATCAATCTTGAAGTTGTGAGTTTGATTCCTGGACTGGGCGATGCGTTATGTCCTTGAACAAGACACTTTATTTCACGTTGCTTCTTCTGCCTGGAGTGGCGACTGATAGATAGTATTAGCAATTGGAAAGATCAACGGAAACATTGTTTCCTCGGTCCGATTTCACGAAAGTCTATCGTTCCTTTTTTTAAAAATATGTATTTAGTATATTAGTAATGTATATATGTATTTAGTATATTAGTATTATATATACTAGCAGAAAAACCACCTTTCGTGTGGTTTTCTGCTAGCATCTGTAGTGTGCATATTGATATTATACGCCAGTATATATACATGTAGATATGATACATCAAATAAAATCGCAATTGACAATATACACAAAAATTGAACGAAGACTGTGTTTCACTGTCTTATGTAATCAGTAACGTAATCCATGATACATTAAAAAAAGGCGATATTATATATAAACTGCATTAGGAGAAAATTAGTGACGGAAATATATGAATGTTTATTTAAGCGATCGCTAACCGGAAGTGCTGACATTTGAAAATTTTAAAGAAGTGAATCTTAAAATAAGCGACACAATTATTTGTATTTAATCAAGAATAACGAAATTTAGTAGATAAATTATATAATATTCATTCATTATTTATTCAAAGTAATGATGTGCGGTGAATTGGCAGTATCGGTAGAGGGTCGGACACCATGCTTTCCAGCATAGTTACGTCCCTTTACGATCTGAGTTCAAATCCCGCCGCGGTTAACTTTGCCTTTCATCCTTACGGGGTCGATAAAATAAAGTACCAGTAATACACTGAGTAATTGCTGGCCTTGTGCCAAAAGTAGAAACAATTATTTATTCAAAGTAATTCAACTTATCTTACAAACGGGATAAAAAAATATATTCTGGACGCTGTCCCGCACTCCTTACTTTATTATAGTATATATGTATTTATTATATTAGTATTGTATATATGCATTTAGTATATTAGTAGTGTATATATGTATATATTATAATAGTAGTGTATATATATATGTAGTATAATAGTAGTGTATATATGTATTTAGTATATTAGTATTATATATATGTATTTAGTTTAGTATTATATATATGTATTTAGTATATTAGTATTATATATATGTATTTAGTATATTAGTATTATATATATGTATTTAGTATATTAGTATTATATATGTGTATTTAGTATATTAGTATTATATATCTATTTAGTATATTAGTATTATATATATGTATTTAGTATATTAGTATTATATATATGTATTTAGTATAGTAGTATTATATATATGTATTTAGTATATTAGTATTATATATATGTATTTAGTATATTAGTATTATATATATGTATTTAGTATATTAGTATTATATATATGTATTTAGTATATTAGTATTATATATATGTATTTAGTATATTAGTATTATATATATGTATTTAGTATATTAGTATTATATATATGTATTTAGTTTAGTATTATATATATGTATTTAGTATATTAGTATTATATATATGTATTTAGTTTAGTATTATATATATGTATTTAGTATATTAGTATTATATATATGTATTTAGTATGTTAGTATTATATATATGTATTTAGTTTAGTATTATATATATGTAGTTAGTATAGTAGTATTATATATATGTATTTAGTATAGTAGTATTATATATATGTATTTAGTATATTAGTATTATATATATGTATTTAGTATAGAAGTATTATATATATGTATTTAGTATATTAGTATTATATATATGTATTTAGTTTAGTATTATTATATATATGTATTTAGTATATTAGTATTATATATATGTATTTAGTATACTAGTATTGTATATATGTATATAGTATACTAGTATTATATGTATGTATTTAGTATACTAGTATTGTGTATATGTATTTAGTACACTAATATTGTATATATGTATTTAGTTGTTGGTAATATTCTTTTTCTATTTATGATAAAAAAACATCATTGCTGGAATCAAGAAAATTCTTTCTGAAATGATATATATAACGAAACTCATGAAACATGAAAGACAAGCAGAAAATATTCATATTTGTTCTGGATTCTTAGAATATATATACATATATATATATATATATATATATATATGCATACACAATCACACATATTTGTATGTATGTATGTATGTATATATAAATATATATATATATGTATATATATATATATATATATATATATATATATATATATATATATATATATATATATATATATATATATATATATATATATATATATACGCATATAAGTATACACACACACACACGCGCGCACACACACACACACACACACATATATATATATATATACACGCATATATGTATACATATATATGTATATATCTATATCTATATCTATCTATCTCTATCTCCCTCCACTCACTCTCTCTCTCTCGATATATATATATATATATATATATATATATATATATAGGAACGAGTAGGACCCCGACGGCTGAGCTCAAGCCGTTTCGACGGCTAATTCAGTCCACAATTAGCCGTCGAAACGGCTTGAGCTCAGCCGTCGGGCTCCTACTCGTTCCTATTACCTACTCTACTACCCTAAGTATTGAGTACTTTGGTGCGTTATGGTCCACCTGGTTCCTTACCACATTTCCTTCGTTATATATATATATATATATATATATATATATATATATATATATATATATATATATATATATATATATATATATATATATGCCAGGAAGAAAGTAGATATCCTCTTAAAATTACTTATAATTTAGTGCACGGTTGGCTTTTAAGAGCTGAATAAATTCGTTAACAATGGTTTATTTAACATTTGGAAGAACACAATTGAGAATAATGTTATAATATTCACACATCCATACTTTCTTTCTTGTCCATTTGTTTTCATAACTGACAAGGGTATAAAGACAGCTTCCTCTTTTAAACTGTTCCCATTTCTTTCACTTATGGATCAAGAAATCCCTTCGTCTCTTTCTTATCATTATCCCTTCCCCCTACCCCTACTCCATCCTCCTATTATTTAGCTTTGCCTTTCATCCTTACGGTGTCGATAACATAAAGAACCAATAATGCATTGGGGTCGATTTAATCGACTTTTCCCTTCCCCCAAAAGGGTTGGCCTTGTGCCTAAATCAGAAACCATCATATCTATCTCTATCAAATACTTCACACCTACCTATTCAGTATCTTATCTACCAATGAAGAATCTTCTAATCAAATCATACTAGCTATTTTAGAAATGTCTACAATACCAAACCAAATTCCACACGAAACGAAAACCTACCACGGTTGCCGTCGTGAGCTCAGGTATCGTCAGACCCCGTACAGCCGAGTTCCTCTATAAAATCGGTACGTCAGCAGCCCATTTGTGGTGTCGCTAGTCATTTTCCGCGGAAATGCCTTTGCAGTTTTGGTCGCGGCGTGCAGCCGAAACACCGCCCGACCTAGATGTTGACTCTGTCATCTTCTCTCCTTCTCTCTCTCTTTCATCTTTGTCTAGTAGTCTCCTTTTTTTCCCTCCTTTTTTTCTCATTTACGACATGTATAGATCTTTCCTTTACTTTCCTATAATGCCAGATCTGCCCTTCTTTACCCTTTCCCCTATTTTTTCATTACTTAATTAGGGTTTTATACAGTTTAGACATTTTCCATCATTGTATAACTTTTGTTTGTAAAATATATTTGATCAACAAATAAAATATACCCCACTCACTGACCATGACAAAACCATAGAAACAGTTTCCGTCAAGACAGCAATTACTGACTGACGTGGCTCACTACAGCCCAGACTTCTATGTCACTGTCAACTTGTTTTGCGGGACTTATTAGACTATTAAATACTCAACCGTTAACCATTACAACTTCGTAAAACTGCTTTACGTTGGAAATTATATCCACTGCTCAGCATTATCTGTTGGGCGGTGGATTGGCAGTATCGGTAGAGGGTCTAACGCCATGCTTTGCAGCAATGAGTTACGGCCCTTTATGGTCTGAGTTCAAATCCTGCCCAGGTTAATTTTGCCTTTCATCCTTACGAGGTCGATAAAATAAAGTACCAGTAATACACTGGGATAATTGCTGGCCTTGTGCCAAAAGTAGAAACAATTATCTGTTGTTTATACAGAGGATCTCCTTTCGTGTGTTAGTGGCCTTGGTAGCGATACCAACGTTGGTAGCGATAACTCGCAGTACACAAATAGACCATGTGGCAACTTTTCTCTGGAAGTTGTTATTATGGGCTCCCTCCTCTATGATATTTCACTCAGATATCGAGCAGAGATATGTATGATGTAGTCGGTAAATTCCGTTTCAATGTTTCTATGGTTGTTAATATCGTTGAACATGTCATATATCTTGCTTCACTTCTCTCATAGCAATGAAATTGAAGATAGATATTGCTGAAAATAACAGATTTAAACATTCTGAGAATAGCAGCAGTCTACCAAAGTCGTTGTCGCCGACGACACCACAAACACCACAAACACCACCACACCCTCCGCCTCCTCCGGCGCGGCCGGCACCACCACCCCTACCGCCATCGTCCTCGTCGCTGTTGTTGTTGTTGTTGTTGTTTGGTAACCTTGTTGAAGATTAGCTCAAGTCAACTTACGGTACGCAAGTATCAATCCCAATAAAACTTTCTAACAGTATTGCCACCATTTACCACCCAGACAGCAATAACTTATCCTTGGGGAGGGTAGGACTTTTGTCACTATGCAACGGTGTTTTTCTCAAGGGTTGGTGTAGCTCTCAATACTAATGTTTGGTACTATCTGTTCCAAGATCTTACATATATACAATATATATATATATATATATATATATATATATATATATATATATATATATATATATATATATATATATATATATATATATATATATAAGAGAGTATTGAAGTTTGCTTGAAGCATTGTGGAATAATAAGTAAATATCTTTAAGTCGTTTGGAAGCCTCGACAATGCAAATGGGTAAATCTCCGGGTAACAAGATCCGGTGGTGGAGAGAGAGATGTAAGTGGGTGTACGTTGAGATGCGTGGTGTGTATAAGATGTGTAAATGTGTAGAAGAAAGAAGGGAAGAGTATAAAGGATAAAATAAATAATAACAACACAAGAGAGAGTTACCTTGGGAGAGATTTAATAGTCCCTATATATTTCGGATTCACATCCATCACTGGGGTTTTTTTCCGGGGTAAAGGTTGCTGTCGGACAGGTGCGAAACGCGTCCTCCGCTGTTTGTTGTTTTGAATATTCAAAACAACAAACAGCGGAGGACGCGTTTCGCACCTGTCCGACAGCAACCTTTACCCCGGAAAAAAACCCCAGTGATGGATGTGAATCCGAAATATATAGGGACTATTAAATCTCTCCCAAGGTAACTCTCTCTTGTGTTGTTATTATTTATTTTATCCTTTATACTCTTCCCTTCTTTCTTCTACACATTTACACATCTTATACACACCACGTATCTCAACGTACACCCACTTACATCTCTCTCTCCACCACCGGATCTTGTTACCCGGAGATTTACCCATTTGCATTGTCGAGGCTTTCAAACGACTTAAAGATATTTACATATATATATATATTGAAAGGATAACAAGGACGATTGGTTACTCCTTCATTACATTTATTGGTAGGTGACGCGCGTTTCGCCACTGATCAGCTCAAGGTTCGATCTATATCGATCTTACCCGACTCTATAATCGGCAGCTTGACGGACCCCTTAAAATGCTAGTAGAAAATGAATACATGCTATATGATAAAGTCAAAAGTTCATATATATATATATATATATATATTGGTAAAAGAAAAAGAAAATGCTGACAAATTGTTCCCAGTGAAAAATAGTTTAATTAGGAATAAGTAAAAATTAGTAATAAGTATTGGTTAGTATTCAGTTTTGGCTTTAAGTTTTTACCGGTTGCGCATTTCTAATGCTTTTCAAAAATAATTTTGAGATAGAGCGCCCGTGATGTTTGCTCTAATCATATTATATATATATATATATATATATATATATATATATATATATATATATATGAACTTTTGACTTTACCTGGAGTTGCGACCGATAGATAGTATTAGCAATTGTAAAGACCAATGGAAACACTGTTTCCTCGGTCCGATTTGACGAAAGTCGATCGTTAGGAATATATATATAATTGCAAGTCTGAAGAACTATTAGATAAAATATATACAGTATTTCCTCTCCTAGTCCGTATAAATCAATCACATAAAAAATCGTATAAACGAGGTTATAAGTTTAAAATGTAATTATGAAGAAATAATAGACAAATGATACAGAATATCTTCCGCGATGTACAGCCATATGACATTTATCTAATTATTTCTTTTAGTCTGTAGAAATTGACTAGATAAATAATTAACTACACGGAGTTAGGTACAAAATAGAAGTTTGAAGAAAAAATGCGCATAAACATTACCAGTGTGTGTATTCATTGGAAGATGGCGTATGCATTTGTTGTTGTAATGTCAACGGCCATAACAACAACAAATGGATACGCCACATCATGGATTGCAAAAGGGAACCGTTGAAATAATTATAATGAATAAACGATTTATGTAACATCAGCATCTTTCTTTCTTAATGTTATTCTTATATATATATATCCCGTAGTCGGGATTTTACATATGTCTCTCTCTCTCTCTCTCTCTCTCTCTCTCTCTCTCTCTATATATATATATATATATATATATATATATATATATATATATATAGAGAGAGAGAGAGAGAGAGATGTAAAATCCCGACTACGGGACCAAGTGGTTTCGGCTTGGCGCGCCGCGGTCGGGTTCTTTCATATCTTTATACCCACTCTACATCTCCCCATGCAATGAGTACTCCCATGTCCCCCACCGTCTCACTGGGGCAATATTTTTAGTGTAGCATCGATAGATAGCTTCGAGTTCTGCAGCAAACTTAACACTATATGTTGGTAATAACTGAGATAATTTTAAACACTATATGTTGATAATAGCTGAGATCA
>OZ024743.1:65575944-65578444 GCA_964016885.1 Eledone cirrhosa
TCCACACATCTTTTCACAGCAAAATCAATGTTAATGGATGGGTACAGTGACACCACATCCATGCTGCCTATTATGCAGTTGGATAGGCTCCTGTTTTTGTTGCACTCACTGATTCTGCTGAGGAGGTCCTCTGTACTTTCACATACATCTGGGGACATCTTGATTATGGGGCGTATAACCATTGAGAGGAAGTAGGAGATCCTGTAGTTGCTAGCTATATTAGCTCCGCATACAGGTCTTGTTGGTGGTCCTGTTGTCGGGTCGTCGACTGTCTTGTGGTCTTTGCGGAGCCCATACAAGGGTGGTATGCCATTGTTAGACGCCTGGAAGTTGTTGGCAGTGCGTCTGCTTGGCTTTAGGATGTCAGTCCACATCATCATGTGAGCGTTGAGGATTTTTTCTCTCCCATCGTGTGTTAGTTATATATATATATATACATATACACACACACACAGACACAGACATACACACATATATATTGCATATAATTTTTGTACACACACGTTCCGGTATGAACATAAATAAATAATTGTTTCTACTTTAGGCACAAGGCCAGCAATCACCCAGTGCATTACTGGTACTTCATTTTATCGACCCCGTAAGGATGAAAGGCAAAGTTAACATCGGCGGGATTTGAACTCAGACCGTAAAGGGCCGTAACTATGCTGGAAAGCATGGCGTCCGTCCCTCTACCGATACTATAAATAATACAATATATCAGCTCTCTTCCCGATTGAGCAATGTTTTCCTTTTTACTTTTTCACACCTACGGATATTTTATACACACACACACATACACACTCTCTGTCACACACATATATGTATATATATATATATATATATACATAGGCAACATACACATATGTATATATATATATACACACACACACACACATATATATATATATATATATATATATATATATATATATATATAAACGAGTAGGACCCCGACGGCTGAGCTCAAGCCGTTTCGACGGATAATTCGGCAGAGTTAGCCGTCGAAACGGCTTGAGCTCAGCCGTCGGGGTCCTACTCGTTCCTATTACCCACTCTACTACCCTAAGTATTGAGTACTTTGGTGCGTTATGGTCCACCTGGTTCCTTACCACATTTCCTTCGTTATATATATATATATATATATATATATATATATATATATATATATATATATATATATATATATATATATATATATATATATTATATATATATATATATATATATATAAGTATTGAAGTTTCCGTTGAAAATTGACAAAGTCATAGGAATGAAGAGTGCTCTATGTAAGTTACAGACGAACGAATGAGGACGTTTCTTGTATTCGTCTTATTCGGGAAACTTCTGGTAATGAGGTCATTATTTGTATTGTTTATTATACATTATATATATGTATATATATATATATGTATATATTTATATATACTGTATATGCATATATAATATAGAAAGGCTTCTACAGGACTAGAACCGTTTCATTCGGGAGAAATCATAAGGGCTACCTGATGAATCCTCCCGAATGAAACAGTTCTAGTCCTGTAGAAGCCTTTCTATATTAAATATTTATACTCTGCTTTGTATTGAGTACCTTACTTTGGTTACCCCCGATTGAACCCGGGATAAACTTATCTTTCACATCAGATAAAATAAGGTAACATGATATGAGGCCTAAAAACACTTGTCAACAAGAATATATATATATATATATATATATATATATATATATATATATATATATATATATATATATAAAGAAAAAGAGATGAAATCGAAAATGCAACTGGAGTCTTATTTTAAAAAAATATATATATATTTATTTGGTTCCTTTACCGGTTTCGCAGTTCTTCTGCTTTTCAAAAGGTGAGTTGAGATGGAGGGTCTGTGGTTTTCACTCGTGTAGGACACCTCGGTTATTTTTCATTTTGTAAAAAAAACCTCACTTTCTAATATATATATATATATATATATATACAAGTTAATATAAATTAATATATGATAAACACCCATATGAACATATAAGCGTTTGCATTGTAAACGACAAAGTTAGCTAGATTGAAAAATACTAATTAGATTAATACAGTTTGCCTGTCTCGATTTAAAATAATAAAAACAAACCCATATTGGCAATAGCCATGATACCTGGACAAATTGTATTTCACGGCTCAGAAATGCTTCTTTCTTTGAGCTAATTAATTGTAAAAGACTGTTTGAGTTTATAACTCTAAATATAATATATATATATATATATATATATATATATATATATATATATATATATATATATATATATATATATATATATATATATATATATATATATATATATTTATTAAAATAACAGATTAAAGTTTAAGCAAAGAATCCACGATATCTAGGTGAATATTCGACTTGATGCGATGGAATTTAATTGGCCAACACACACACAAACACACTCACATAAATGTTATATATTACATATACTGGGTATCCGTCGGTTTTGAAGATGAATAATCTAGTTGAT
>OZ024743.1:65583444-65588444 GCA_964016885.1 Eledone cirrhosa
ATCAGCCACATTGTGGTTCCATTATCGGATCGTTCTATTGTTGGCTGGTGTTTGAGATGACTACAATAATTAGAACATTAACAACAACAACATAACATCCTCATCATCAGCAACGACACAGACAGCAACAACAAGCATAAATATAATTTAATGGAAAATATAAAACAGCAACTAAATAACAACAACAATAACAAGAATAACAATTTTGAAAACATCAACAATATTAAAATCATATAAACCCCCTTAGATAATTGATAAATAATCATTAACAACATCGATTTGTGTGTGTGTAGGTAGAGTGAGGGGTTATAGAAAAGGCGCTTTCAAAGAAAATAGTGTTATATATATATATATATATATATATATATATATATATATATATAAACATAAATTTATCTACACAATTATATACTTAAATACATACATATATAATTATTGTGTCAAGCGCTTCAATTAGTGTGCAAAACAAAATATCATTTTAAATTAAAAAAAAACAAAACAGAAAAAAAAAACAGAAACAGTTTAACTTTAGAAACACTATTTAAGTGTCTAAAAATGTTCAAATATTTCAAAGTTTACATTTCTTTGAAGTGTGCCATATTGCGTGAGATGTAGTGAACTGCTATACAGTAAAAAAAAAATGTTCTCTTCTTTTCGCCGTGTCGTTTTTCTCTTGTTTTATTTTTTTTTTATACATATACATACATACATATATATACATACATACATTCATATATATATATATATATATATATATATATATATATATATATATATATATATATATATATATATATATATATATATATATATATATATATATATATATCTTTGCTGACAGAAAGATTCAACATTTCTACAACTTACGTTCTCTGTGCCCGGGAGCGGAGAACCCAAACGTGAGTTTTGTTGGTAATGTTTGTCATAGAAATGATGTACGTAATGTCTCAGGGTTTCAAATAAAAGACGATTATTATTATCATTATTATTATTATTATTTGCTTAGTTTTGGTAGTTTATAGGAGTGTATATATATGTATTTGCGGTGTGAGGGAGGGAGGGATTGAAAGGGTTTAAGAGTGAAAGGACCAAACAAAGCATTAAATACTTTATGAGGTTGAAGAACTCTACATTATGTGTGGATCATAATAATAGTAGTAATAATTATAACAGAATGTTAAAAAAAATTTTTTTTTTAATTTTCAACAGGGAGGGGAGGGGGACATTAAGTAAACAAACAAAAAAAACCAGTGCTTTCGTGGAAAATCATTCAATCGATTTCGTTCGATTTCCACGTTGAGTGAAAGTGGAAAGGAAAGCATTACAATGTTATGTGCTTGTTTACTGGTATACATCATTCATCGTACGTGTGCGACCTATAGAAACGTACCAACCATGGGGCCGGAGGATGAGGAAAACGAAGGGAAACAAAGTAGAATATTGGACATATGAAATATTTCTCATTTATGTTTTTACGGCCTGCCGCAAAAAATACACATAAAATAAAGAAAAAAAAAGCATAAAGACAAAAAAAGCAGTATATATATATATATATATATATATATATATATATATACATATATATATATAAACTCACATACACATACACTCACATACACACATACACACGCATTATATGCATGTTTGTATGCATGTATTAATGGTATGTTCATTGAAAGTCCGGTTAGTTTTTAAAATAATTTGTGTGCCTTGTACTGTTCTGTGTTTTCAGTCACAAATCAAAAACAATTCTCTCAGCTCTCGGAGCCATTGTTTTCAAAAATTGTAAAGGGAGAAGAAAACATTTTTCTTCATCATCAACAACAACAATAACAACAACAATATATTGTTATGTTTCCAGGCAATAAAATCAGGTTCACATTTTAATTAGATCAATGTGAAAATAAATGTTCTTTTTTTTCTTTAAATAATGAGTGAGTGATAAGATGTCCATATTTCGTCGTTTCCCCATAGTCGCTAGGACGCCATTGTCGCTAAATTCTCTGCTTCTCAACGCCGCTGGTTGGACTCGTTTCTTTGGGTGATTTATAATTCATATTTTTTCATTCATCTCTTGCAATCGTTTATCTTGTTAGGTCGTTTATTGTTTCTTCATTTGCCGATCAAACAGAAAAGAAGTGATGTTTTTCATATGTGACGCTTCATATGCAGTGAGAGATGGTCGCTTCTAGAAAATGCCCGTTCGCAAAGATGGCACTGGAAAGGTCGATCTCCTGTATGTTTTCTGTAATGGCGTGTCAATTCATCTGAACGTGCAAACTTCCAACCGCATCCCTTCCAATTGCAATGGTAAGGTTTCTCACCCGTGTGTGTGCGCAGATGAGCTTTCAGATGAGAGCTCTTCGTGTAGGTTTTACTGCATCCAGTGTGAGTACATGTATGGTTGGTCTGACGTTTGCGACCCCATGAACGCCTGCCTCGTTTTTTTGGAACGTTAACCCCGCCATCGACAATTGCCTGTTGCTGCAATAAGTCCACAAGTTGCGGTGATGCTGGAGGTGTAATCATCTGGTGAGGTAATTGTAACATCGAATTCTGAGGATTTCCCATTTTAGGGAGAATGTGTGGAGGCAAAAGTATCTGTTGCTGGTGAGGATGGTGTGGATGCATCATTCCTAGTTGGTTGCATTGCATCTGTTTACGGTCGTCGTGCATTTCTGGGGATGCTGGTGGAGACATGTGACCGGGGATGACATAGTGTATGGGATTTGGTTGCTGTGCGGTGCCTGCAGGCAAAGCAGTCATTGTTGCGTTATATGTGGCACAAGATGAAGACATGGTGCCGTATTCCTGCTTGGGAATAATATTCAACGGAGAGGTCTTAAATTCTGATTTAACAGTCAGCATTTCAACTGTATTATTAGGATGATGACTATGATGGTGATTTTCAGTGTCGAATTTAATGTCAGGGATATCTAGAAAAGCTGAGTGGAAGTCGGGGAGTGGTTCTAAAGTTTCTTGTTTGATCTTCATTATTGGTTCCTCTTGATACAAGCTTTGGTTTTCGGCAGTGTTGTTTAGGATAAAGTCTAAATCTAGAAGATGCTCGTAGTTATCCAGCATCTGTTCTTGACCACGGTGGTTACCCAATAAATAGGAAAGTTGACTGCTGTATGACGGCTGCTTCATCATGTTAGACATAATAGCTAACGTAGACAGGTTACTGCCGTTGGCAGTGAGTGTGATCATAGGATTCGAAGAGGTGTTCACATTATTATTGAGACTATCTGTCGTGCTGTTATTAATGTTGCTGTTAACACCATTGTTATTCATGGCAAGGATATGTAGGTTACTAATGGTTGGCATATTTGTCGTCGTGTTCAAACTGTTGCTAGTTTGTTGTGGCTGTTGGGTATGTGTTGGCCGGCTTGGACCAAGTAATAACTGATCCGACTGTGACATAATATGCAGCATGCTCGTTTCATACGGCGTGTTATCCTGGTACAGTAGATTCTCCACTTCTTGCCAGGTCTGTAATTAAAAGAAACAAAATATAAATAATAATCATGATATTGACATTTATGTAACTATATGTTAACTTATATATAAGGGGATTAAAATGAAATTTATTGCAATCACATTATACCATAAATCTGCTCGAATATGTTTTATACAGGCTTACACACACACACACACACACACACACACCATCATCATCATCATCATCATCATCATCATCATCATCATCATCATCATCATCATCATCATATATATACGTAATATGTATATACGTATATATATATGAATATACATATATATATACGTATATATATGTATATACGTTAACGAAAAAGAACCAGAGTTAAATATGATACTCAATACATTAGTAGAGAAAGTGTATATTTATTTCATATAAAAATGACGTCTACAGGACTAGAACTGTTTCATTTGTTTGAAATCATCAGGAAAGTATTTTACTGGTGATGATTTTGAAGGAACGAAACAGTTCTAGTCATGTAGAAGTCATTTCTATGCGATATATATATATATATATATATATGCATGTGTGTGTATGTGTGTGCATGAGTGTATGTGCATGTGTGTGTGTATGTGTGTGAATGTGTGTGAATGTGTGTGTATGTATGTGTGTGAGTGTGCATGAGTGTGTGTATGTGTATGTGTGAGTGTGTGTATGTGCGTGTGTGTGCGTGTGTGAATGTGCGTGTTTGTGTGCATGACTGTGTGTGTATGTGTATGTGTGAGTGTGTGAATGTGGTGCACGTGCCTGTGCAATTATGAGGTAGCAGAATACTAACAACTTGTACAACTTTAGCTCGCTCCTTCTTGGCACATTGCTGGTACAGCGGAATATGGAAATGGGACAACCTGTTTGGTACAGACGACATTGAGGCCGGCATTTCTGTTTCTTGATTTCCAAGAAACACAATATAAGTTAATAGATACTTCCTGCTCTTTTTTGAAAATTAATCTTGCCCTTGATTTTCTTATTTTCTTCCTTTCTTACTTTTTTTCACTACTTTTTGAAACATTGCCTTTCTCTCTCTTTTTTTCCTGTGATGCATATGTTAAAAAATTTTGTCTGTAAGTTTTTATTTTCGAGTTTTGTTTAAGAAATAAAAAAAATAAAAAATAATATTTATATTCTCAGTCTGAATATTCCCTGGTAATCCAATCAGACCTGATGATGAAAAATGTTTTTTTTCGAGACTCTGGTATAAAACTCCGTATGTGTATCCGATTCTAATACGATATTTGAGATCCCAAATCAGAAAGCCAGCACTTAGATTGCGAAGCTATCCATAGTATATTTTTCTGTGTATGAATATATGTATGTATACAATGTTGATGATGTCTTTCCTGAGAGCAATATGTGGTTTACGTGAAGTTATTTTGTCATCAAATCCTCATTTGGGGTGGTGGTGGGGTGGGGGAGCAAGGGTTAGATTAGAGAAATACACTTCTGTGCATTTTTGTATATATATATATATATATATATGTGTATGTGTGTGTGTATGTTG
>OZ024743.1:65618444-65623444 GCA_964016885.1 Eledone cirrhosa
GCACTATCACATACACACTACAACATAAACACTACCACACACACAGACAACAGCATGCACTATCACATACACACTACAACATAAACACTACCACACACACAGACAACAACATGCACTATCACATACACACTACAACATAAACACTACCACACACACAGACAACAACATGCACTATCACATACACACTACAACATAAACACTACCACACACACACAGACAACAGCATGCACTATCACATACACACTACAACATAAACACTACCACACACACACACACAGACAACATCATGCACTATCACATACACACTACAACATAAACACTACCACACAAACAGACAACATCATGCACTATCACATACACACTACAACATAAACACTACCACACACACAGACAACATCATGCACTATCACATACACACTACAACATAAACACTACCACACACACAGACAACATCATGCACTATCACATACACACTACAACATAAACACTACCACACACACAGACAACATCATGCACTATCACATACACACTACAACATAAACACTACCACACACACAGACAACAACATGCACTATCACATACACACTACAACATAAACACTACCACACACACACAGACAACAGCATACACTATCACATACACACTACAACATAAACACTACCACACACACACAGAAAACAGCATGCACTATCACATACACACTACAACATAAACACTACCACACACACACAGACAACATCATGCACTATCACATACACACTACAACATAAACACTACCACACATACACACACAGACAACATCATGCACTATCACATACACACTACAACATAAACACTACCACACACACAGACAACATCATGCACTATCACATACACACTACAACATAAACACTACCACACACACACAGACAACATCATGCACTATCACATACAGACTACAACATAAACACTACCACACACACAGACAACAACATGCACTATCACATACACACTACAACATAAACACTACCACACATACACACACAGACAACATCATGCACTATCACATACACACTACAACATAAACACTACCACACAAACAGACAACATCATGCACTATCACATACACACTACAACATAAACACTACCACACAAACAGACAACATCATGCACTATCACATACACACTACAACATAAACACTACCACACACACAGACAACATCATGCACTATCACATACACACTACAACATAAACACTACCACACAAACAGACAACATCATGCACTATCACATACACACTACAACATAAACACTACCACACACACACAGACAACATCATGCACTATCACATACACACTACAACATAAACACTACCACACAAACAGACAACATCATGCACTATCACATACACACTACAACATAAACACTACCACACATACACACACAACAGCATGCACTATCACATACACACTACAACATAAACACTACCACACAAACAGACAACATCATGCACTATCACATACACACTACAACATAAACACTACCACACACACAGACAACATCATGCACTATCACATACACACTACAACATAAACACTACCACACATACACACACAACAGCATGCACTATCACATACACTCTACAACATAAACACTACCACACACACACACACAGACAACAGCATGCACTATCACATACACTCTACAACATAAACACTACCACACATACACACACAACAGCATGCACTATCACATACACTCTACAACATAAACACTACCACACACACGCACACACACACACCGACAACATCATGCACTATCACATACACACTACAACATAAACACTACCACACAAACAGACAACATCATGCACTATCACATACACACTACAACATAAACACTACCACACACACACAGACACACACAGACAACAACATGCACTATCACATACACACTACAACATAAACACTACCACACACACAGACAACATCATGCACTATCACATACACACTACAACATAAACACTACCACACAAACAGACAACATCATGCACTATCACATACACACTACAACATAAACACTACCACACACACACAGACAACATCATGCACTATCACATACACACTACAACATAAACACTACCACACATACACACACAACAGCATGCACTATCACATACACACTACAACATAAACACTACCACACATACACACACAACAGCATGCACTATCACATACACACTACAACATAAACACTACCACACATACACACACAACATCATGCACTATCACATACACACTACAACATAAACACTACCACACAAACAGACAACATCATGCACTATCACATACACACTACAACATAAACACTACCACACACACACACACACACACACAGACAACATCGTGCACTATCACATACACACTACAACATAAACACTACCACACATACACACACAGACAACAGCATGCACTATCACATACACTCTACAACATAAACACTACCACACACACACACACACACACACACACAGACAACATCATGCACTATCACATACACACTACAACATAAACACTACCACACACACAGACAACATCATGCACTATCACATACACACTACAACATAAACACTACCACACACACAGACAACATCATGCACTATCACATACACACTACAACATAAACACTACCACACACACACACACACACACACACACACACAGACAACATCATGCACTATCACATACACACTACAACATAAACACTACCACACACACAGACAACATCATGCACTATCACATACACACTACAACATAAACACTACCACACATACACACACAGACAACATCATGCACTATCACATACACACTACAACATAAACACTACCACACACACACACACAGACAACATCATGCACTATCACATACACACTACAACATAAACACTACCACACACACACACAGACAACATCATGCACTATCACATACACACTACAACATAAACACTACCACACACACAGACAACATCATGCACTATCACATACACACTACAACATAAACACTACCACACACACAGACAACATCATGCACTATCACATACACACTACAACATAAACACTACCACACACACAGACAACATCATGCACTATCACATATACACTACAACATAAACACTACCACACACACAGACAACAACATGCACTATCACATACACACTACAACATAAACACTACCACACACACAGACAACATCATGCACTATCACATATACACTACAACATAAACACTACCACACACACACACACAGACAACAACATGCACTATCACATACACACTACAACATAAACACTACCACACACAGAGACAACATCATGCACTATCACATACACACTACAACATAAACACTACCACACACACACAGACAACAGCATGCACTATCACATATACACTACAACATAAACACTACCACACACACAGACAACAACATGCACTATCACATACACACTACAACATAAACACTACCACACACACAGACAACAACATGCACTATCACATACACACTACAACATAAACACTACCACACACACAGACAACATCATGCACTATCACATACACACTACAACATAAACACTACCACACATACACACACAACAGCATGCACTATCACATACACACTACAACATAAACACTACCACACACACAGACAACATCATGCACTATCACATACACACTACAACATAAACACTACCACACACACAGACAACAACATGCACTATCACATACACTCTACAACATAAACACTACCACACACACACACACACACACACACACACAGACAACATCATGCACTATCACATACACTCTACAACATAAACACTACCACACACACACACACACACACACAGACATCATGCACTATCACATACACACTACAACATAAACACTACCACACATACACACACAACAGCATGCACTATCACATACACTCTACAACATAAACACTACCACACACACACACACACACACACACACACACACACACACACACAGACAACAGCATGCACTATCACATACACACTACAACATAAACACTACCACACACACACACAGGCAACATCATGCACTATCACATACACACTACAACATAAACACTACCACACACAGAGACAACATCATGCAATATCACATACACACTACAACATAAACACTACCACACACACAGACAACATCATGCACTATCACATACACACTACAACATAAACACTACCACACATACACAGACAACATCATGCACTATCACATACACACTACAACATAAACACTACCACACACACACAGACAACATCATGCACTATCACATACACACTACAACATAAACACTACCACACACACAGACAACATCATGCACTATCACATACACACTACAACATAAACACTACCACACACACACACACAGACAACATCATGCACTATCACATACACACTACAACATAAACACTACCACACATACACACACAACAGCATGCACTATCACATACACACTACAACATAAACACTACCACACACACACACACAGACAACATCATGCACTATCACATACACACTACAACATAAACACTACCACACAAACAGACAACATCATGCACTATCACATACACACTACAACATAAACACTACCACACAAACAGACAACATCATGCACTATCACATACACACTACAACATAAACACTACCACACATACACACACAACAGCATGCACTATCACATACACACTACAACATAAACACTACCACATACACACACACAGACAACATCATGCACTATCACATACACACTACAACATAAACACTACCACACAAACAGACAACATCATGCACTATCACATACACACTACAACATAAACACTACCACACATACACACACAGACAACATCATGCACTATCACATACACACTACAACATAAACACTACCACACAAACAGACAACATCATGCACTATCACATACACACTACAACATAAACA
>OZ024743.1:65638444-65650944 GCA_964016885.1 Eledone cirrhosa
CTATTTGCTGGATGCTTTCCATTGTGTTTTTCTCTAGTTCCTGACTGTTCTCTAGTGGGGGTGTCTTAACTACGATGTTTATATCATCTACGTAGCGGGAGTACATTATCAGGGTTAAGCTGTCTTCTAATTGTTCTTTAAGTTTAAGTTTAAGTCTACTGTCCCACCATACCATGAATAAGTTAGCTATGTCGCCTGCAATGCTAACACCAATGGCTGCTCCTTCCTCTTGGGCATATGTTTTTCCATTAAATTTGAACATATGTTCCTTAACGGTTAATTTTATGCTGGCCCCTACCGCATGTGCAATCATTTTCTTCAGTTCATCGTGGTTTTCGGGTGTCCGTATGGCTCTGGTCCACCCGTTCCATCTATCTGTGTGGGGTTTTTTGGCCATTAAGGTAATGGTAGGTGGTCTGCCTCTTGCTGGTCTTATAGGGCACAGGTTGCTAAGGTCATAAGTGTCTAGGTAACTATTACTATGGGTAAGCTTAAGTAGAAGTCCCAGCTCACTGGTATCAATCCCACGGAACTCAACCTTGCTCTCGCTGATCATTTCTACGCATTTCTCCACAGCAAAATCCACGTCAATAGATGGATACAGGGACACAACATCCATACTGCCTATTATGCAGTTTGTTAGGTCCCCAGATCGGTTACTCACGCCGATTCTGCTGAGGAGGTCCTCCGTGCTGTCACATACATCTGGGGACATCTCAATGATGGGGCGTATGATCAGGGAGAGGAAGTAGGACAGTCTGTAGTTACTAGCAATGTTAGCTCCACAGACTGGCCGTGTTGGTGGTCCCGCGACAGGGTCACAGCCCGTTTTATCGTCTTTTCGAAGCCCATACAACGCCGGCACGTCATTGTTCCAGGCCTGGAAGTTGTTGGCAGTCCTTTTGTTGGGCTGCATTATATTCGTCCACATCACCATATGGGCATTGAGGGCTTTTTCTCTATCCTTATGCTCCTGTGGTGTTACCTCTCTTGTGTTAGTGATGTGGGGTTGCATTGCCTGGATGTAGTTTGGCAGGCTGTCAACCGACATTCTGCCAGACTTGTCTGTTGGAAAGCATGCTATCTCTCCATTACGTGAGCGCTGCATGAGCTTACGCAAGCCATTTGCAGATTTTTCTCCCAGTTGCTGGGCCTCTATTCTATTATGCTTCTTGCTATACTGTTCTATAATATTTCTAAGTTCGGATTTAGCTATACTAAATTGTGCTTCTGTTTGTTCATCGACCTGCGACGGCAACTGCGTGCGTTTGTTAAATGGTAAAGTCGTGGCGTGGACTCGTCGCAGGTCGAATGATTTATCGGAGGGATTATAAAACGGAGAGTTCCAGGCTGCTGCTTTATGTGTACTAGTGCTATTGTTATTGTTAGTTGTGTTGTTTCTATTTCTATTTCCACCAACAGCCTCATGGTTGTTTCTATGTCTCTCATAATTACTCCTGTCTCTTTCCACTGGCTCAATGTTGTTATCTACCCTATTTTGTGTGTCTGTGTGTTCGTCTTGGTTATTCTCTTTGTTCTTAGTCTCCCATCTCCTTTTCCTTTTAATCTTATTACTTTCCCTTATTTCTCTGATTTCTGTGCTACTGTCATTACTTGTTTTCTGTGTCTGTGTGTTTGTTAAGATTGTGGTGGTGGTGAGAGGCATTGAATGCGTGTGTGTTGTTGTTGTTGATGTGTGCTGTTGTTGATGTGTGTTGTTGTTGTCTCCGTGTGTGTTATCGTTGTTGTTTGTGTTGTTATTGTTGTTTGTGTCTGCGTGTCTGTTGTTGTTGTTTCTGGGTATGTTGCTATTGTTGTTGTTGTTGATGTGTGTGTTGTTGTTATTGTTGTTTGTGTCTGTGTGTCTGTTGTTGTTGGGATGTGTGTTGTATATGTGTGTGCGTATATTGTTGCTTTTGTTTTTGATGCTCCAGCGTAGTTTTGTAAATGATTTTTCTATTTCTGACAGACAACTAATCATATTTACCTTCTTGAATGTCGCAAATTTCGGCGGCAAATATAACACAGACATTTCATCATTATCTATTTTTGCGTTCCCATAAAGAAGCGTATCATTCGGCTTTCTATACGGGTAATACAACCCATTCAATAAATTGAGGGTAACGTCGAGGTAATTAACGACCGAGAGATTGGCCTCAACCTGTATAGAGAGGTTGAAGCCTTTAAAGAAGGCGGTGAGTTCTTTTCTGAACCTGTCGCAAGCACGAGGTCCGCACTTAGTCATGGTCAAAAGACCATCGTCACGGTACAAACTACCGCCCGCGTTGGGGAATTCGTCCTTGATGGAGAAAAGAAGGAAAAGGCCAATAAGATCAGTAACCTCCGCAGAGTCACTGGCGCCCATAGTCACGTCGAATGGGGTGCTATTGGATTTTTTAATCCAAATAGAGTCGTCGAAATTAATCACCGACTTTCGGGCATTGAGGATGACATCAACTTCGAAATCCTTAACCACTGTGAGTGTTTTAGCGAAATTGATAGCTCTAAGGAGAAGTGGTAAAGTGATGGAGGAGTAGTAATTGTTGATGTCGAATTGGATAAAACGGCAATGTTCCTTGTTACATATGCCGTTGAACCAATCAATCACCGCGAAGGAATTGTTCCACAGTGCGAGAGGAGCCAAACTTCTAATTACAGGTATAATTCTATCAAGAATCGTTTTACTAAGTCTACCTAAATCGGACTTCGTAGGGTTAATAAGCCGAATAGAGGGGTTGTTCGGAAAATTGGATTTGTGATCCTTCAGGGTAAAGTGGGGAGAGATAGGGTCCAGAGGTTCGGTCCGGTCGATGATGTTGAGATCAGATGTGATTTTAAACCCAGCATCGTTGATTTCATTGATGACACACCGATTAGTTTTACGGTAATCATTAGTTACAGCATTATGTAGTAGTTGATGGTAAGTACTGCGCTCCACTTGATATAGGTTGCCAGTTTTGTCGGAATGGACGTGCACGTCGTTAGAATCCTTAATAGAACGAATTCTATTCTTCAGGTCTTGCTGGAAGGAATTGCTCCTATTCCGAAATTTGATACTCCGAATGAGTTCCAAGACATCATTTTCGAAGGGTAGCAAATTTATCTTGTTTGTTGTCTGCTTTTCGCGGATTATCGAAATAAAAGGCACGCCAACGCAACCTTTTAATGAACGCGTCTGTTTTCTGTATCAGGAGTTTTAGGTATGTTTTCCTGCTTGGTACGGGTATGTTCTTTGTAGAAATATTCAGATGTTGTTTCTGCATGATGAATATAAGTCAGTAGAGTGCTCAACCGAAGGAGCCAAATAGTAATAATAATAAAATTGAAGACTAAAATCCAAAGAGGGCTCGATAAGGAAAATATATATCAAATATATAAAAACCGTAGAGCAAATATTTATTAAAATAACAGATTAAAGTTTAAGCAAAGAATCGCTGCTTTCACCCTTAACGGGATCTTCTGAAACTAACAAAGTCAATCTGTAAACGTAGAACTGGATATTTCAAAAAACGTTGCAACCGGAGGAAGACAGGAAGACGATACTTTGGTTCGTGGTAACGTTCGCTGGCAAAGAACGGGAAAAAACGAATAATACGTCAATAATAGGAGCGGTGAAAAACAATTACGCGCAAAGACAGAACCACGTTTATGGTATAAAAGAGGTAGTAGACTAATGTTCTCTTAGGTGGTGCATAGAGACGTTCTCTGGCAATGAACGAAAAAATGAAGATAATAAGTCATATTCGGAGCGTGGAGAACAATAGCACGCAAAGACAAAACCACGTAAATGGTATAGCAGAAATCGTAGACTAAAATTCTAACTAGGAGACCAAATGAATCTCCGCTACAGAGTTAAGGACAAAGTAAATAAATACAATACAGAAGTAATAGAAACAAATAAATACATACACGCAAACAGATACGTACATACACAAGCATACGCAAAACCTTACCATGGGTATACAAAACCACGCACATATAAATATGTGTGTGTGTGTATGCTTGTGTACAAATAAATAAATAATTATATAAACGTATATAAGTAAATAAATACGTATATAACAAGCGCACACGCATACCTTCATATAAATACACGAATGTTCGGAGACGTAAGTCAACTAAAACAAGAAGTACACATATACACACACCCACCATACGTACGAACCTGCATACTCACGCAGACGCTAAACTCCCGTATACACATAGCCAAACCCTAAATACCAAAATATGTAAAAATTATACGCTATAACAGTCAAATATACGTACGAGAAGGTATACATACCTTCACAAAACATACGGGTAATATATACTTACCTATGCAAATAAGTAAAGGAGCCCTCTTTGGATTTTAGTCTTCAATTTTATTATTATTACTATATATATATATATATATATATATATATATATATATATATATATATATATATATATATATATATATATATATATGTATATGTATAAATGTATATATATATATATATATATATATATATATAATGTAGGAGGTGAGTTTTATTGTAGTACAATAAAGCAATGCAGATATCGGATAAGTAGCACTCTACAGTTTGTAGAACTGGAGTATAAATAATATATAAGATCAAAAGATGTTTAAAAGAGTTCCATGTATATTATTATGCGCATTTAAAAAACAAACAAATATCATCATGCGATGACATTTGCGTTTTCGTCAGATAAAATAGGGAGACATGATATGAAGGTTAAAAACACTTGTGAATAGTGCAGTTTTAAATCAACATATATGTTGGAAGGTATATATATATATGACCCCGACGGCAGAGCTCAAGCCGTTTCGAAACGGCTTGAGCTCTGCCGTCGGGTTCATACTTTTTTCCTATTACCCACTCTACTACCCTAAGTATTGAGTACTCTGGTGCGTTATGGTCCATCTGGTTCCTTACCACATTTCCTTCGTTATATATATATTTATATTTATATATATATGTATATATATATATACACACATATATATATATATATAAATATACATATATAGTATATATTCTTTTACTCTTTTACCTGTTCCAGCCATCCGGCTGAGCCCATGCTGGGGCACCGCCCTTGTTGCTACACATTTTATCTCCAGCCTGTATTGGTTGGCCATTGGTGCAAGAGGGAATTCATTGCTGCTGCCCTTAAGTTTCCCTCGTGCCTTGGTGTGGGCTCATCTGGGATCCTGGATAGGAAGGTGTCGAGATGTTTCTTGAAGACATCTACATCCACACCATGCAGATCTCTCAGATCCCTCGGCAGCTTATTGAAGAGTTGAGGGCCCTTGAACCCCAGTCTATTGCAATATCTGCTCCTTATTCTAGATGTGGAAGACGGGACCTTTAGTACCACACAGTGACGTCCTGTTCGACGGTTGGTCCAGCTCCCAATGCCAAAGTTTGGTGCTAGTCTCTCCAGGGTTTTCCATATGTAGATCACTGCGTATCTCTCCCGTCTTCGTTCCAAGGAGTAGAGGTTTAGTTCTTTTAGCCTCTCCCAGTAGCTTATCTCCTTCTTCGTCGCAATCCTCTTGGTGTAGCTTCGCTAGATTGCCTCAAGCTCCATGGTTAGTTTGACACTATGGGTGACCACAACTGGGAGCAATAGTCCAGGCGGCTTAGAACAAATGTCCTCCATAGTGTCAACATGGTGTATCGGTCTCTTGTCCGGAAAGTCCTCAAGATCCAGCCAGCGAGTCGTCTGCACATTGTCGCCACTTTCATGATGTGTGAGAAAAAAGATGCATCATCGTTCATGTCTATAGCCAGGTCTGGTATCGATTTTGACACGGGGATATCGGTCCCTCCTGGTCCTGCGTAACTGTGTTGTACTGTATTTGTGTTTGCAGGTTTGTATTGTAGGGCTTGGAATTTGCCAGCATTAAACTGCATGTTGTTGTCTTCCGCCAATTTGTATATGACATCCAGATCTTGTTATAAAAGGGCAGCGTCAGCCGGGTGTTTGATTGCCTGTGCTACCCTAGTGTCATCAGCATAGCTAGTGAGGGATGTTGTTGTATGTACTACAGAGGGCATGTCTGAGAGAGCCACCAAAAACAGTAGTGGTCCTAGGACTGTGCCTTGGGGCACCCCACTTGTTATTGATGTTTCCTTTGAGAGGGCCCCGTTTTCTGCGACTGTTTGGCTTCTGTCCTTTAAGAAGACGTGCAGCCATTCACCTACTTTTTCAGTTATGTCGAGTCCGTGTAGTTTGTGACATATCATTCCGTGGTCGACCTTGTCAAAGGCCTTCGCAAAGTCAAGATATATCACGTCCACATGTGAGCTGTCTGGTGAGCTCTGTGAGCTCTGATGTTCTACCACTATACACTACATATATATATATATATATATATGTATATATATATACATATAGATATATACATACATATCTATATCCATATTAATATGCATATATACATGTATATATTACAGGGAAAAATGCGGGCGCATGTAAAGAAATATTCTTAAATTAATAAACCTAGAAAAGTAAAGGACAAGTTATTACACCTGGAAAAGTAAAGGACAAGAAAACTTCTTCTTAAAACTTCTTAAAATATTGCAGCTATAGTATAAATTTGAATAATAAAAAATATTTGATTTAAATATACAGAGAAAGTGATAAATTCTAATAATACAGTTGACTCTCTAATTGATAATAATACTAATTTATGATCATTTATTTAATTTTGTGATCCTAATTTACACCATAGTGGTTGGGTCATTAAATAAATATACTTTATTTTACTTTACTAAATGGGACTGAAAAAATGAGTGACAATTATAAACATCAAATAAAACAAAATTTTGGCGTGTAAATGACACTAACAATTAATTAATAATTAATTAGGGAACCAACTGTAATGATAAATAATAACAAATTATAATTGTTTAATAATGAAATTTAAGACCTGTCAGAGATCAAAATAACCAATCTACATTTTTAGGTTGAGTAAAATTAGACTACAATTAAAAATTAAACATTGTCTAATTCAACAGTTCATCTAATGAATTGATGAATTCACTATAATTGATTGATTCACTATAAATGAATAATTGATGAATTGACTTTTACCTAATTTTGCCCCTTGAGATGTTGAATTTTACTATATTATAAAAAAAATCTGTAATACTCATAAAAAGTGCAATTATATGATGCACTGTTTTTGATTTATTTTACTGCATTATTTTATAACTAAATTTTTAAAAATATAATTTGATTAAGAGTGAACATTTTTAAATATCTTATAACATAAATTAATAAATTGTACATATTAATTATTATTATTAATTAATTATTGTACAAATTATTGTACAAATTATTGTACAAATTTTATTTTAAAAAGATTAATTTGTATACACCAAGAAAAAAATTAAGTATACAGTAGTCAACTCTCCCTATAAGACAGTCATTTTTCCAGTCCTTTAAAGTGATATTTTTTTAACAATTAACTTATAATTATTTATTTTTAGTTTTATAATCTAAATATTTTTTTTAAAATTTAGACTTTAGCTGCAATATTTTAAGAAGTTTTAAGAAGTTTTCTTGTCCTTTACTTTTCCAGGTGTAATAACTTGTCCTTTACTTTTCTAGGTTTATTAATTTAAGAATATTTCTTTACATGCGCCCGCATTTTTCCCTGTAATCCACTTTTTTTCCAGGTAATGCAAGGATATTATATTAATATTAATAAAAATATTTATCAACAAATAAGTTAAATAATAATAATAATAATGAATAGGAAGAAGTGCAGATAGGAAAAAGTAATCAGGGTGGGAATCGAACCCACGACCTTCGGATTGCCGGTCCGCTGCTCTACCAACTGAGCTACCTGACCACAATTCGCTATTGCACAATCTATCACTATTTTATTTTAATGTATTAGAAATTAGAAACAAACTAAGCGTTACTTATGTATGTAGTTCCTTACACTCTTTTGGTCCTCACTTATTTTTATGTAACTTTTTTACTACTGAACCAAATTTCAATATTTTTATGTCAAAAAGTAGCTTATCTGTGGTCGTATAAAGTGCAAAAAACCGCATGCAATTCTATCAAAAATTGAATTAGTGACAAAGCTTTGAAGGTGTCGCGAGTGACCGAAATGGGACCTTAAGAATATTATACACCTACTACCGTAGGTGTATGATATATATATTTTAATATATATATATATTTATATATATATATATATATATATATATTATATATATATATATATATATATATATATATATATATATATATATAAGTTGAAATAAAATGAAAACGAATTTTCATTTCTCACTCTTAGTACGGCACTTACTTATACACACATACTTACATTTAAGTAAGTGCCGTACTAAGAGTGAGAAATGAAATTTCGTTTTCATTTTATTTCAACTTGTCGTTTTCGGTATGCCTGACCGACTTAGCTCACTCGATATGCAAATTAGGCTGCTCAGCCGTTAATTTTCATAAGGAAAGTATATATTTTCGAACGTTCAACTATCTGGCAGATGGGTATACGGTGCTGATGATAGCTAACAAGCTTGAAACTAGTACATCGTTCCTGTGTCAGCGTTGAACAAAAAGGTGACGTGGTTGCGTTAACACCGTACGGCATAAAAATTCAGGCTGTTCAGTTTGTTTACAAACGAACAAAGCGGCGTTACAATAAGCGTCCGCTAAACTGATACGTGCATATATGTATGTGTACCTGTATGTATATATGTATATATATATATATATATATATATATATATATATATGCATGCTACTGTATGTCTGTATACATATATGTATGTACGTATACACACATACTTACATATATATATATATATATATATATATATATATATATATATATGCATACAAACATGAATTTTGTTCAATATATATATATATATATATATATATATATATATATATATATATGAATATATATATATATACATACATATATACATATATATATATATATATATTCACACATACGCACACACTCACACACATATATATATTTATAATCTATTTACGTTCATAAACGAAACAAAAGCACTACCTAAGGTTCCAAGTCTCAATATTGACCATATCTCCAGAATATGAGCAGGATCAAAATTGTGACCTAAACTGAAAGTGCTTATTAGGTCACAATCTTGTGACTGGGGCGTTGGAAAATCGGTAATTTCTCTTGGTTGTCTCGGTTGTCTTGATTGTTTAGATTAAACAACTAAACTAGAATTAATCGTTTAGTTTACATATTGAGAACCCAACCCATCCTATTTATTTTATAACGTATGGGATTTCAACTAATATACTTTTTTTGGTCGTGTATAATGGTTTTTAATGTCCAAAGAAAATTATTTTTGGCTGGAATGCTACCACTTAAAATAAAATTTCGCCGGGGATAGAATAGCAAAATTTAATAAGCGGAGGGGAGGGGGGGGGGGGGGGCATAAGGGCAGGGATGTTGACAAAATCTGAAAAATTAATAAGCAGGAGGAGGGAGAGCTGAGAATACGCACACTACATGAGGCACCTGTATATATATATGCATATATATATATATATATATATATATATATGTATATATATATAAATATATATATATATATATATATATATATATATAAATATATATATATATACATGTATATATGCATATTAATATGGATATAGATATGTATGTATTTAGTTGATATTTTCACAAAGCTTTCTTCAAGTCTCTCTATACGAAACATTCACATAAACACTCAGAATCTACAAGTATTTTCTCCAATGTTTTAATGATTCTACCAGTCAACCATAATTATAACAAGGTTTTAATTTAAGGATATTAAAATCAAATAATTTATGCCAATAATGCAAGCCTTAAACCGTTCAACAGATTGGTAGAGGTAAACATTCCTGATGAAGGTAATGACCCAGGAACATGTTGATTGTTCCTCAATGCCAATATTTAACAAACGGGTCGTTTATTTACAAACAAATCGAACATTATTATTAATCTTCGATATAACACATACCTACATATGTATACGTATATGTATACGTATATATATATATATATATATATATATATATATATATGTGTGTAAGTGTGTATATATGTGTGTACGTATGCATACTTACACATATATATATATATATATATATGTGTATATATAGCTATATCTATATACAATTATATATGCACGCACACACACGCACACACATATATATATATAGGTACGTATATGATTAACGTGGAAATCATACCTAATGTGTTAAATATCAACGAATATTTAGTCTCGCTGTAAAAATAGAACTAGTAAATATACAAATGTGTCTGTGTTTACGTTGTTGTTTACCTCATGTAACCTAGCGGAGTGGCAATTAGACATCGATAAAGACACACACACAAATGTGTGTATATATATATATAGAATATATATACATGCATGTATTTGGATATAAATATAGACATTTCCGCATATATATATATATATATATATATAACATATATAGGTATATATATATATATATATATATATATATATATATATATATATATAACATATATAGGTATATATATATATATATATATATATATATATATATATATATATATATATATATATATATATATATATATATATATTGGTAAACGGAATAGAAAATGCTGACAAATTGTTCACAGTTGAAAAATGGTTTAATTAGGAATAAAGAATAAAAGAGTATTAGTGATTGTATGGGTTAGTATTCAGTTGTGGTTTTAAGTTTTTAAGTTTTTACCGGTTGCGCATTTCTAAATGCTTTTCAAAAATAATTTTGAGATAGAGTGTCCGTGCTGTTTGCTCTGATCTGATTAATTTTGGGAATTCTACCTGTTTTTATGTTAAAAAAGTGGCTCCAGCGTTATTTTTGTGTTGCAAAAATGCTTGTGGTCAAAACAATTTTGATTGGTCGGTAGAGGTCATGTAAAAAGTTGATTTTGCGCCAAGACTGTTTTTATGGTGCAATACAAAAAAATATATGTGCATATATATGTATGTATATATGTATATATATATATATATATGTAGTGAATATATGTATGTGTATATATATATAGTGAATATCATTTCACACCTTTTATTGTTAAGATTTTTGATGTTCTATTAAGAGAACCGATTTTACTGAAAAAATCGAATAATGTACACCATTTTACCAGGGGGAAAAAAATACTGGTCCACCCACACACACACACACACACACATATATATACAAACACATACACACGCGTACATCAACGTACAAAGAGACTTATACACACACACACGCGTACATCAACGTACAAAGAGACTTATACACACACACACACGCACTTCTCCGTATAAGACAAAAGCTGAAAAATATCTTTTGACATGCTAAAATACCCCCCATTGCTTTCAGACACATTCTTACTGACCATCGAATTACTCTGCTATACACACACACACACACACACACACACACACACACACACACACACACACACACACACACACACACACACACACACACACACACACACACACACACACTTATCTTAATAGCCATTTGACACACATCGCTGCTGGCCATTGTCGCAGCATCGAACACCTTACTACTACTACTACACACACACACACACACACACATATACACACACACACACATACACACACACATATTTGTTGTGAAAGAGTCATTTCTCAATCTTGGCGCAAAACCAATTTTTTATCCACATGACCTCTACCGACCAATCAAAATTGTTTTGACCAAGAATTTTTGCTGGAGCCACTTTTTTAACATAAAAACAGTCTTGGCGCAAAATCAACTTTTTACATTCACATGACCTCTACCGACCAATCAAAATTGTTTTGACCACAAGCATTTTTGCAACACAAAAATAACGCTGGAGCCACTTTTTTAACATAAAAACAGGTAGAATTCCCAAAATTAATCAGATCAGAGCAAACAGCACGGACACTCTATCTCAAAATTATTTTTGAAAAGCATTTAGAAATGCGCAACCGGTAAAAACTTAAAAACTTAAAACCACAACTGAATACTAACCCATACAATCACTAATACTCTTTTATTCCTAATTAAACCATTTTTCAACTGTGAACAATTTGTCAGCATTTTCTATTCCGTTTACCAATATATAATAACTTGTGTGTTACACCTCTATTCTTTTAACTATATATATATATATATATATATATATATATATATATATATATATATATATATATATATATAACATATATAGGTATATATATATATATATATATATATATATATATATATATAACATATATAGGTATATATATATATATATATATATATATAAAACATATATAGGTATATATATATATATATATATATATATATATATATATACAAAATTAAGATAAATCAAATGAATTTAATCTAAATCAAAATTATGGGTGTCATGCCAGAAAGACATGCGCCATATCACCCGCAAAATAATCTCTAAGATTCTAACGAGTAGGTCCGAGCAT
>OZ024743.1:65655944-65663444 GCA_964016885.1 Eledone cirrhosa
TCTACACTTACATGTTATACTTACATGGACACTTACATGTTATATTTACATGTATACTTACATACACGCATGTTATACTTACATGTACACTTACATACACACATGTTATACTTACATGTACACTTACATACACATATGTTATACTTACATGTACACTTACATGTACACTTACATACCCATATGTTATACTTACATGTACACTTACATGTACACTTATAGGCAGATGAAAATGTACACGAATACATGTACACTTATGAAAAGATATACATAGAAGATATATGAAAGAAACTGTGAAATCTATTGCCATATACAATGGAAAATATATAAAAAGAAACAAAGAAAATACATTACTGTTGTTTAGAAGTAGCACTAACATAGGGTGATTACTAATTGAGGCTTATATGAGAAGTTATGGGTCCCTATATACATTATATAATGTGCCATTTCGTTTTTTATAGACAATATTGAGTGTAAAATATTTCAAATGTCCCCCAAAATCCAGAATTTATAAATCTATTTGTGAAAATCTTTAGCATTGAAACAAGTCAATTTATTATTATATTGTACCTAAGGACGGTGGATTGGTAGTATCGGTAGGGGGTCGGATGCCATGCTTTGGGGCATCGAGTTACGCCCCTTTACAGTCTGAGTTCAAATCCCTCCGAGGTTAATTTGCCTTTCATCTTTACGGGGTCGATAAAATAACGTACCAGTAATGCACTGGGGGATTGATTCAATTGACTTCCCCTTCCCCCTTAAACAAATTGCTGGCCTTGTGCCTAAAGTAGAAACAATTATATCGTAAATGAGGACGGTGGCTTGGCAGTATCGGTAGAGCGTCAGACAACATGCTTTGTGGCATAGAGTTATGTCCTTTGTCGTTCTGAGTTTAAATCTCGCCGAGGTTAGCTTTGCCTTTCATCTTTACTAGATAGGTAAATTAAAATATCAGTAATACATTGGGTCGATTTAATCGACCTCCCCCCGCACCAATTTGGTGGCATTGTGTCTAAATCAAAAAACCATTATTATATCGCAAATACAATCCCGCCGAGGTTAACTTTGCCTTTCATCCTTACGGGGTCGATAAAATAAAGTACCAGTAATGTGCCAAAAAGTAGAAACAATTATTATATCGCAAATAAGGGTGGATTGGCAGAGTCGTTCGAGTGTCTGACAAATGGTTAGCAGTATTTGTTACGTTCTGAGTTCAAATCCCTTCGAGGTCGTCTTTACATTTCATCCTTCCGAACTCGATAAAATAAAGTACCAGTAAAATACTGATGTCGATGGAATGAAGAGCCCACCCCCTTTCCCTAAAAATTGCTGGTCGTGCCGAAAATTAGAATCAATGATTACATCATAAACAAACGCTAGCCATATATCTATGTAATATAAATATGCATTTGATGATTTCTAATGTTCTTCTACTCTCCGTCTTCGCCCAGTTATTCCCCATGGATATTATCCAACCATCCCGCTCGGGGTCTACCTCTGGGTCTCTTGCCGGTTGGTTTTGCTTGTAGAAATCTGTCTAGTGATTCTTTCCTGAGACATTATAACTACACGCCCATAATATTTGAGCTGTGATCTCTCAATTCGGAGAAGTAGTGGCTCTACCTGGAGTGACTCTCTGATCTCAGAGCTTTACATTATAAATAAATACAGTGTGAAGGCACGTGCTTTATTAGTTAGACTGTTTTACTCGCGATCATCAGGTCAGGTGTTTGATTCCATGACTGGGCGGTGTGTTGTGTCCTTCAGCAAGACACTTTATTTCACATTGCTCCAGTCCACTCAGCGGGACAAAATGAGTTGTATCTGTAAATTAAAGAAACTATTCTTGTCACATTGTATCATGCTGAATCTCCCTGAGAACTACGTTAAAGATACACGTGTCTGTGGAATGCTCAGCCTCTTACACGTTAATTTCCCAAGTAGCCAGTTCAGTTGATTGAATGAATCAACTAGTACACTGGGTCGTCGGAAACGACGGAAGTCCAACAACAATAACGACGACGACAACAAAATTAACACAGTAGGTTAAATACCGAGACTAAGAACTATATTACTTGTTACGTAATTTTATTCAATTCACACTTCACTTCCTTCATTGGTGTGGTATATCCTTTCTATTTCACACAAAAGGTGTCAACCTACAGAATTAACTTCCTACTATGTATGTATGTATGTATGTATGTATGTATGTATGTATGTATGTATGTATGTATGTATGTATGTATGCAAATATGTATGTATGTATTTATGTTTTTTTTTTATTGCGCGGGGTCATAGAAATAGTCGCGCTGGATACCCGATCGCGCGGTTAAACCACTGGTAGTGAAGGACCCCTAACCTTTGTCAGGGCATTCTTCTAGGAGAAGGCAACTCAGGAAACTGGGATAACTTGAACATAAAACCTGTGGCTCAGTAGTTACCGATGATGTTAATCTTTTCTTCTTTTCGGGTTATGGCTACTTTCGCTCAGAGAGTGGGATTGGCTCAATGCACAGTCTTTCCTCACTTTGAAAAATCTTCATGCACAGGCATTGTACGATAGCATTAATTAATAATTATTAATAATTGTTTCTACTTTTGGCACAAGGCCAGCAATTACCCGGTGCATTACTGGTACTTTATTTTATCGACCCCGTAAGGATGAAAGGCAAAGTTAACCTCGGCGGGATTTGAACTCAGAATGGCAAGAGCCGTAACTCTATGCTAGAAAACATGGTGTTCGACCCTCTACCGATACTGCCAATCCACCGGTGGCCATACTCGATAACGAGGGGGCAGCCATCATGTATGTGTGTAAGTATGTATGTATTTATGTATGCATGTATTATGTAATTATAATCTGTATATATATAAAATTAAGTATGTGTGTGTGTGTCTGTGTGTCTGTGTATTACCTATAGGGGCCTACATCTTACGACCGATTTTCATGTAACTTTACAGGCTGGTAGATTAGTAATCGGGGAGTGTTTTCTGTATATCAGCGTATCGTTTTTTTTTATTCTGGAGTCATTCTGAAGATAAAAATTGATAGGGGTCACCTTTTTTTAGGTATCGAAAAATAAGATTTTTGGCTCTAGCTCCCACATTTTGCCACCGATTTCGTTCAAATTTTAAAGCAAAATAGAATTTATCATTGCACATCCTGTAATGGCTTTATATTTTGCATTTGTTGTTCAGTGACGGCGTGGCAGCCGCTCAAATATTCAAAATATTCAAAATTTTCGGCTCTAGCTCCCACATTAATCAACCTACTTTGTTCAGATTTTACACTACGCTAGATCTGATTATTTCACGTCTTAAAGTGGCTTTACATTTTGGATTTTTTGTTCAGGAACGGCGTGGCAGCCGCTTAAATGTTCGAAAATACCACCCTTTCGCTCAAATTTCTGCCTTTTCGGCTCTAGCTCCCACATTTTTCAACCGATTTCGTTCAAATTCGAAACTCCCTCCCCCAGCATGCCCCTTCGTCAGTGATAGAAGTCATAACCACCCCCCCGCATGGCCCGTGTGCGGCCATAGATGAGTCATCGAGAAGCAGTCGCTAAGATCAACACCTTTTCATCAAAGCAGATATTATTTTACCTACCCAGGCAACGCTGGGTACTGCTGCTAGTTATTAATAAAACAGACTTACTGGAACACACTCAGATACAGACAAACTTTACTAACTAACTAATCCTGTTTCTAATCCAGAATTAATCTTGTATTTCTTAAAAAAACCCAAAGTTTCTAGTTTTGAGTTCCATCTTCACCTTTGTTACGGCAATCTCAGAATTGTAAAATCGTTTTACTTTAAACCCCCCACATGTTGATTTAAATGAAATAAAATGTCCTTAGTATGTATGTATATATTATTGATTTCTAATTCAAAGCCAATAATAATTTCTCATTGGGTGGCGGAAAGTGGAAAGAAAATCGATAAAAATTGATACTATTGCTTGACTGGTACTTCATTTTATAGATCCCTGAATGTATGAAAGGCAAAGTTGACTTCGGTGGGATTTGAACTCAGGATGTAAAATCTAAAGTTTAAAGTCTGTTTATATCCAGGAGGCTCGTCGAGTCATTGCTTATGCCAGTTTTAGTCGCGTGAAGTGACTGAGAGTACAAGACTGCCCCCTGGGTAGGACGACGTTCCATCGCAGGGTTAAACACCTTGCGATTTCTGGTACTCATTTTCAGCTGAGTATACTGGGGCAACGTGGAATGGATTGTTTTGCTCATAACACAACACACAACCTAGTCCAGGAATTGAACCCACGACATTATGATCATAAGTCCAACACCCTTACCACAAGGCCATCCTTACCACAAATGCCAGATCAAATACAGCAAGGGCGGTGGATTGGCAGTCGGACACCATGCTTTGCAGCACAGAGTTATGGCCCTTTATGGTCTGAGTTTAAATCCCACCGAGGTTAACCTTGCCTTTCATCCTTATGAGGTCGATAAAATAAAGCACCAGTAACGTCGATTTAATCGACTTTCCTCTCCTCCCAAATTACTAGCCTTATGCCTATTCTAGAAATCATTATTTTAGTTTAAACCATAAGATGAACATACTTTAAATACCAAAGTGTAAAAGAAAACTCAACGCAATAATCCACACTGTCAGACAGCCACAATTAAAACATTAGTAGATCATAAGGGGTCCATGTTGCAACCAAATATCAAAATGCTCCCCTACAACAAGCAGTTGCAACAAAGTCATTAAAAGGTAGTTAGCTTTAAAATTAAGCTTTTTTTCGTGTTTAGGTAATTGGATAGTAATTAGATTTTTACAAAATAATACAGATTTTAAGAATATATAATTATGGTTTATTGAATGCAGCCTTATTATATTACAAGTAACTTAATGTGGTCTTTGTGAAGGCGCATGGCTTAGTGGTTAGATCATTGGTCTTGCAATTGAGAGATTGTGAGTTCGATTCTCGAACCGGGTGATGCGTTGTGTCCTTGACCAAGATACTTGACCAAGATACTTCACGTTGCTCCAGTTTACTCAGCTGTAGAAATGAGTTGCGACGTCAATTATGCCAAGCTGTATGGCCATTGCCTTTCCCTTGGACAATATCGGTGGCGTGGAGAGGTGAGACTAGTATGCTTGGGTGACTACTGGTCTTCCACAAAACAAACCTTGCCCAGGCTTGTGCCTCGGAGGGAAACTTTCTAGGTGCAAAACCATGGTCATTAGTGACTGATTGTGACCAATGAATGTGACCTTTGAACACGAAAGTTTCCTCATCTCTGATTTAAACAAAAGTCCAGTAAAGAGAAGAAAGTCGATTATATTGACCCCAGAATGAAAGACAAAGTTGACATCTGTGGGTTTTGAACTCAGAACATAAAGGGCCGCAATTATGTGTGGAATTTCGTCAAAGGACCCATTCTTGATTTCGGATGGTAGACTTAGACTCTTTGTCTATTTTAAATACCACTACCTACCTTGTTGGGGTCTCTAGTGGATTACACTCTATTGTAAGCATTTGTGCCGATAAAATAAAATACTAGTAACGCGCTGGGGTCAATTTAATCGACTTTCCCACCCCCGAGAAATTGCTGGCCTTCTGCCTAAATCTGAAACCCTTATGAGAATAACTTTCTCTCTTCCACCGAATTGTCTCAGAGAACCCGGAAAAGGGTCATGAACGTTTCCCTTTGTCTGTCGACTAACTAATAAAACAAACAAGAAAACAAGAAAACAACAATCAAACAAATCAGAAGGAGCATCTATGTGGTGATTTGATCTGCTAAATATAGCAGCAAATCTCCTACAAACCATGGTTAACGTTTAAAACAATTAGGGACCGATTAAATGATGTAGTTCTCGAAAACAAAAACAAAAAATCAAACGATTTGTGGATCACGGGGTAAATATGATCGATTAACGCTGACCTGGTTCTGTAAATGGCACGTGTCTTCCTTTATATTTATATTCATATGTTTATATTTATAGTTCAATTTTTTGGTGGTGGGGAGAGGGGATTTTCTAGATCTTATTTCTTGTTTGTGTATCTCGTGTTTAGTGAGAACCACGTGTTGTATCACGCGTCTGAGAGCCTGAGTGAAGAAGAGAAGGAAGGGGAAGAAGAAGAAAGACGGAGAAGAAAGAAGTATGAAGAAATAAATAATAAAAAGAGGAAAAAGTGAAGAAGAAGAAAGAAAAGAAAAAGAAGAAAAAGAAGAAAGGTGACGAAAAAAGTAGAAATATAGGAAGAAGAAGAAGAAAAAGAAAAAGAAGAAAAAGAAGAAGAAATACATTAAAAGCTCTCTACAACGACGACCAGTACTACAACAGCCGGGCAAATGTCAATGGACAACGGAGTTCACAATATAGAACACGTGAATATAATCTCCCACTCCCACTCCAATATTTCCACAGTTTACCTGGCAGTTGTGGCGTGAGACCCAATACTAAACTGGTTTATATATATTTATATATCCAGTCTGGGGTTAAATATGCCCTATTAAACTAGTTTCTATAATCAAAAGTACGGTAAAAGCTTCGAATTCAATTTTCCAATTTCCCTCGTCCCCGTCTCTTCGAAACATTCACGTATATATATATATATACGTGAATGTTTCGAAGAGACGGGGACGAGGGAAATTTGAAAATTGAATTCGAAGCTTTTATATATATATATATATATATATATATATATATATATATATATATATATATTTGTTAACACGTTTAGCTTGTTTCGTGTTTCCGGCTACGGTGGCTGATGGCTTCACAACCACTATTTTCGTTTTATCTGGCCTTTATAACACATGTTAATTGCTCTGGATTCTTCTTAGTCCATTGAGCGCTTGCCGGCTTATCGAGGATTGCGTTTCGTTTAGTTTTGGCCGCCGCCGAAATACGATCTCGCTGAAATTATATTTGTATATATATATATATATTGGTAAACGGAATAGAAAATGCTGACAAATTGGTCACAGTGAAACATAGTTTAATTAGGAATAAGTGTTAATTAGTAATAGTAGTGGTTAGTATTAAGTTTTGGTTTTAATTTTTACCTGTTGCGCATTTCTAATGCTTTTCAAAAATAATTTTGAGATAGAGCGTCCGTGATGTTTGCTCTAATCTGATTAGTTTTGGGAATTCTACCTGTTTTTATGTTTAAAAAGTGGCTCCAGCGGTATTAAAATAAGTTTTGCGCCAATTCGTGTTGCAAAAATTCTTGTGGTCAAAACAATTTTGATTGGTCGGTAGAGGTGATGTGAATGTAAAAAATTGATTTTGCGCCAAATGTAGGTTTGTGTCGGCTGACTGAGAGATAAGTCTTTCACAACAAATATGTGTGTGTGTGTGTAGTAGTAGTAGTAAAGAGGTTCGTTGTTGTGATAATGGTCAGCACGGATGTGTGTGCGAACCGAAGCCTGCTGACAGTTCAAATGCCTATTAAGACAAGTGTGTGTGTGTGTGTGTGTATGTAGCAGAGTAATTCGTGGTAGAGGGATGGTCAGTAGGAATGT
>OZ024743.1:65670944-65673444 GCA_964016885.1 Eledone cirrhosa
TTTATATATGTATATATAAATATACATATATTTGTTCCCGTTTAAATTTGCACTATATATATATATATATATATATACACATATAAAAGAAGAAATTAAAAGATGGTTAAAAAAGATCCATATATTTTATTATGCGCATTTCGAAAACAACATCATCCTGGGACAAAAATTGTGTTCTCATCAGATAAAATAAGGTAACATGATATGAAGCCTAAAAACACTTGTCAACAGGAAAGTGCAAAGTCTATATGTTACCTTATTTTATAAGATGAGAACACAATTTTTGTCCCAGGATGATGTTGTTTTCGAAATGCGCATAATAAAATATATGGAACTTTGTTAAACATCTTTTAATTTCTTCTTCAATATATACTCCAGTTCTACCAACTGTTGAGTGCTACTTATCTGATATATGATGCATAGTTTTATTGTTCTACAATATTACTCACCTTTTATATATATATATATATATATATATATATATATATATATATATATATATATATATATATATATATATATATGTTTATATCAATAATATTGATAAATGGAAGCTAGGTATCTTTATAAAACCATATTTATTTTATTATATATATGTCAAGGTTACCAAAATTTTGGTACGCTCTCATTATATATATATATTTATATATATTTACACACACACACACACACACACACACACACACACACACACACACACACACACACACACACACACACACACACACACACACACACACACACACACACACACACACACACATATATATATATAATTCAAGTAAAAGAACGTTCGTTGATCAATTAACCGACCGACAAAGTGTAAACAGTAATGAGCACACTACGACGCCGTCCCCTGAGGTATCAGACGGAGTGTCAATCGTATAAAGAGAAGGTTTTATGCATAAATTCTCTGAATATTATAATATATAAATTCTCTGAATATTAATAAATGGAGGATGTATACATAACACCGTCTCTCTTTATTTATGATATATATAAAACTAATCAGATTAGACAACAATATATATATATTGTTGTCTAATCTGATTAGTTTTTTCGTTGTTTTAGGTATTGTATGGCTAGGTCAAGCTGTCTAAACGTATGTTATTACTTTAAGGCTTGCAACCTTATTGAGTGCTTTGCTGCTCATTCCTAATTGTAGGTCGTTAGCTTGGCCAGAGCCAAGGCTTCGATTTTACTAAGCTTCCATTTGTATATATATATATATATATATATATATATATATATATATATATATATATATATATATATGTATGTATGTATATTATATATATATATATATATATATATATGTATGTATGTATATTATATATATACAATCCCGGGTTCAATCGGGGGTAACCACAGTAAGTAAGGTACTCAATACATCGCAGAGTATAAATATTTAATATAGAAATGGCTTCTACAGGACTAGAACTGTTTCATTCGGAAGAAATCATCAGGAAGCTTCCTGATGATTTCTCCCGAATGAAACCGTTCTAGCAGTTCTAGTCCTGTAAAAGCAATTTCTATATTCTATATATATATATATATATATATATATATATATATATATATATATATATATATATATATATATATATATATATATATATGTAGGAGGTGAGTTTTATTGTAGTACAATAAAGCAATGCAGATATCGGATAAGAAGCACTCTACAGTTTGTAGGCTTGGAGTATACATAATATATAAGAACAAAAGATGGTTAAAGGAGTTCCATGTATTTTATTATGTGCATTTCGCTAAATGTTCATAATCCAACTCTAAATCAAGAAACTATTATTCCTATCGCAAACAACTTCTCCAATCCAATTCCTTCTATAGATAACACTAGGTCACTCATTAATAATCTCTCTAATTGCAATTGCAATTGCCCTATTAAAAATAAATGTCCTCTCAACAACCATTGTCTTGATAAAAACTTAATTTATGAATGTAAAGTTATAACTGACACCAATTCCTTCACCTATTTTGGCTCCACTTCCACCTCTTTTAAAGCTCGTCTCTATCATCATCATTCATCTTTTAAATACAAACTTAAAAGAACCAACACGGCTCTCTCAGAACTCATATGGTCCTTGAAAGACAAAAACATTAAATATACCATCTTTTGGAAGAAGGTTTCTTCTGCGTCTTAATACTTGAACAGTTCTCTATCTAAAATCTGCAATCTCTGCCTAAATGAAAAATTTACCATTATCTCTAATCTAGATTCTATAATAAATAGACGCACTGACTTGTTTTCTATCTGCTTGCATAAATTCCATAAAACATTTCACAAAGTATACAGCTAATATTCAATTCTTTATCAATTTAGAATCTTTTTCTCAAAGGCACATATACATACACCTCTTTTAAAAATATACCCATCTTTCTACCTTATTTCAAAGGGTATTATACATTCTATAATACTTGTTTACTCATTACCCTTACTCTATATCACCTTGTAAAATCCTTCGTAAACATATACATTTGT
>OZ024743.1:65678444-65698444 GCA_964016885.1 Eledone cirrhosa
AATTGTATACATATATATATATCTTTTTGTTGATAAATCTATGTGTGGGTGTATATATATATATATAACGATCCACACACACACACACACACATATATATATATACATGTGTTAGACGCCACCTTTAATTGATGTGCGGGCGTAGAGGAGCGTTCAAAATGTGTCTTTAAGCGGTTTTCTTTGGAATTATGCCGACCTAACCCAGACTAGATCCTCTATTGTTTTCTTTTTAATGTTTTTCATCTAGAAATACCGTTTACTAAACAAACCAGCTTTATTCTGATCGTATTTGAAAAAAAAATACTTTCAACATCGAAAATTACCCTTTTACGATCATAGTTGACATTGGTAACAGCAACAATGCCAGTCAATCTCCGAGTCAATTTACGATCATGGTTGACATTGGTAACAGCAACAATGCCAGTCAATCTCCGAGTCAATTTACGATCATAGTTGACATTGGTAACAGCAACAATGCCAGTCAATCTCCGAGTCAATTTACGATCATAGTTGACATTGGTAACAGCAACAATGCCAGTCAATCTCCGAGTCAATTTACGATCATAGTTGACATTGGTAACAGCAACAATGCCAGTCAATCTCCGAGTCAATTTACGATCATAGTTGACATTGGTAACAGCAACAATGCCAGTCAATCTCCGAGTCAATTTACGATCATAGTTGACATTGGTAACAGCAACAATGCCAGTCAATCTCCGAGTCAATTTACGATCATGGTTGACATTGGTAACAGCAACAATGCCAGTCAATCTCCGAGTCAATTTACGATCATGGTTGACATTGGTAACAGCAACAATACCAGTCAATCTCCGAGTCAATTTACGATCATAGTTGACATTGGTAACAGCAACAATGCCAGTCAATCTCCGAGTCAATTTACGATCATAGTTGACATTGGTAACAGCAACAATGCCAGTCAATCTCCGAGTCAATTTACGATCATAGTTGACATTGGTAACAGCAACAATGCCAGTCAATCTCCGAGTCAATTTACGATCATAGTTGACATTGGTAACAGCAACAATGCCAGTCAATCTCCGAGTCAATTTACGATCATGGTTGACATTGGTAACAGCAACAATGCCAGTCAATCTCCGAGTCAATTTACGATCATAGTTGACATTGGTAACAGCAACAATGCCAGTCAATCTCCGAGTCAATTTACGATCATAGTTGACATTGGTAACAGCAACAATGCCAGTCAATCTCCGAGTCAATTTACGATCATAGTTGACATTGGTAACAGCAACAATGCCAGTCAATCTCCAAGTCAATTTACGATCATAGTTGACATTGGTAACAGCAACAATGCCAGTCAATCTCCGAGTCAATTTACGATCATAGTTGACATTGGTAACAGCAACAATGCCAGTCAATCTCCAAGTCAATTTACGATCATAGTTGACATTGGTAACAGCAACAATGCCAGTCAATCTCCGAGTCAATTTACGATCATGGTTGACATTGGTAACAGCAACAATGCCAGTCAATCTCCGAGTCAATTTACGATCATGGTTGACATTGGTAACAGCAACAATGCCAGTCAATCTCCGAGTCAATTTACGATCATAGTTGACATTGGTAACAGCAACAATGCCAGTCAATCTCCAAGTCAATTTACGATCATAGTTGACATTGGTAACAGCAACAATGCCAGTCAATCTCCGAGTCAATTTACGATCATGGTTGACATTGGTAACAGCAACAATGCCAGTCAATCTCCGAGTCAATTTACGATCATGGTTGACATTGGTAACAGCAACAATGCCAGTCAATCTCCGAGTCAATTTACGATCATAGTTGACATTGGTAACAGCAACAATGCCAGTCAATCTCCGAGTCAATTTACGATCATAGTTGACATTGGTAACAGCAACAATGCCAGTCAATCTCCGGGTCAATTTACGATCATAGTTGACATTGGTAACAGCAACAATGCCAGTCAATCTCCGAGTCAATTTACGATCATAGTTGACATTGGTAACAGCAACAATGCCAGTCAATCTCCGAGTCAATTTACGATCATAGTTGACATTGGTAACAGCAACAATGCCAGTCAATCTCCGAGTCAATTTACGATCATAGTTGACATTGGTAACAGCAACAATGCCAGTCAATCTCTGAGTCAATTTACGATCATGGTTGACATTGGTAACAGCAACAATGCCAGTCAATCTCCGAGTCAATTTACGATCATGGTTGACATTGGTAACAGCAACAATGCCAGTCAATCTCCGAGTCAATTTACGATCATAGTTGACATTGGTAACAGCAACAATGCCAGTCAATCTCCGAGTCAATTTACGATCATGGTTGACATTGGTAACAGCAACAATGCCAGTCAATCTCCGAGTCAATTTACGATCATGGTTGACATTGGTAACAGCAACAATGCCAGTCAATCTCCGAGTCAATTTACGATCATGGTTGACATTGGTAACAGCAACAATGCCAGTCAATCTCCGAGTCAATTTACGATCATAGTTGACATTGGTAACAGCAACAATGCCAGTCAATCTCCGAGTCAATTTACGATCATGGTTGACATTGGTAACAGCAACAATGCCAGTCAATCTCCGAGTCAATTTACGATCATGGTTGACATTGGTAACAGCAACAATGCCAGCTCAATCTCCGAGTCAATTTACGATTAATCATAGTTGATATTGGTAACAGCACAATGCCAGTCAATCTCCGAGTCAATTTACGATCATGACATTGGTAACAGCAACAATGCCAGTCAATCTCCGAGTCAATTTACGATCATGGTTGACATTGGTAACAGCAACAATGCCAGTCAATCTCCGAGTCAATTTACGATCATGGTTGACATTGGTAACAGCAACAATGCCAGTCAATCTCCGAGTCAATTTACGATCATGGTTGACATTGGTAACAGCAACAATGCCAGTCAATCTCCGAGTCAATTTACGATCATGGTTGACATTGGTAACAGCAACAATGCCAGTCAATCTCCGAGTCAATTTACGATCATGGTTGACATTGGTAACAGCAACAATGCCAGTCAATCTCCGAGTCAATTTACGATCATAGTTGACATTGGTAACAGCAACAATGCCAGTCAATCTCCGAGTCAATTTACGATCATGGTTGACATTGGTAACAGCAACAATGCCAGTCAATCTCCGAGTCAATTTACGATCATGGTTGACATTGGTAACAGCAAAAATGCCAGTCAATCTCCGAGTCAATTTACGATCATAGTTGACATTGGTAACAGCAACAATGCCAGTCAATCTCCGAGTCAATTTACGATCATAGTTGACATTGGTAACAGCAACAATGGCAGTCAATCTCCGAGTCAATTTACGATCATGGTTGACATTGATAACAGCAACAATGCCAGTCAATCTCCGAGTCAATTTACGATCATGGTTGACATTGGTAACAGCAACAATGCCAGTCAATCTCCGAGTCAATTTACGATCATGGTTGACATTGGTAACAGCAACAATGCCAGTCAATCTCCAAGTCAATTTACGATCATGGTTGACATTGGTAACAGCAACAATGCCAGTCAATCTCAGAGTTGACATTGGTAACAGCAACAATCGCAGTCAATCTCCGAGTCAATTTACGATCATGGTTGACATTGGTAACAGCAACAATGCCAGTCAATCTCCGAGTCAATTTACGATCATGGTTGACATTGGTAACAGCAACAATGCCAGTCAATCTCCGAGTCAATTTACGATCATAGTTGACATTGGTAACAGCAACAATGCCAGTCAATCTCCAAGTCAATTTACGATCATAGTTGACATTGGTAACAGCAACAATGCCAGTCAATCTCCGAGTCAATTTACGATCATGGTTGACATTGGTAACAGCAACAATGCCAGTCAATCTCCGAGTCAATTTACGATCATGGTTGACATTGGTAACAGCAACAATGCCAGTCAATCTCCGAGTCAATTTACGATCATAGTTGACATTGGTAACAGCAACAATGCCAGTCAATCTCCAAGTCAATTTACGATCATAGTTGACATTGGTAACAGCAACAATGCCAGTCAATCTCCGAGTCAATTTACGATCATGGTTGACATTGGTAACAGCAACAATGCCAGTCAATCTCCGAGTCAATTTACGATCATGGTTGACATTGGTAACAGCAACAATGCCAGTCAATCTCCGAGTCAATTTACGATCATAGTTGACATTGGTAACAGCAACAATGCCAGTCAATCTCCGAGTCAATTTACGATCATAGTTGACATTGGTAACAGCAACAATGCCAGTCAATCTCCGAGTCAATTTACGATCATAGTTGACATTGGTAACAGCAACAATGCCAGTCAATCTCCGAGTCAATTTACGATCATAGTTGACATTGGTAACAGCAACAATGCCAGTCAATCTCCGAGTCAATTTACGATCATGGTTGACATTGGTAACAGCAACAATGCCAGTCAATCTCCGAGTCAATTTACGATCATGGTTGACATTGGTAACAGCAACAATGCCAGTCAATCTCCGAGTCAATTTACGATCATAGTTGACATTGGTAACAGCAACAATGCCAGTCAATCTCCGAGTCAATTTACGATCATGGTTGACATTGGTAACAGCAACAATGCCAGTCAATCTCCGAGTCAATTTACGATCATGGTTGACATTGGTAACAGCAACAATGCCAGTCAATCTCCGAGTCAATTTACGATCATGGTTGACATTGGTAACAGCAACAATGCCAGTCAATCTCCGAGTCAATTTACGATCATAGTTGACATTGGTAACAGCAACAATGCCAGTCAATCTCCGAGTCAATTTACGATCATGGTTGACATTGGTAACAGCAACAATGCCAGTCAATCTCCGAGTCAATTTACGATCATGGTTGACATTGGTAACAGCAACAATGCCAGTCAATCTCCGAGTCAATTTACGATCATAGTTGACATTGGTAACAGCAACAATGCCAGTCAATCTCCGAGTCAATTTACGATCATGGTTGACATTGGTAACAGCAACAATGCCAGTCAATCTCCGAGTCAATTTACGATCATGGTTGACATTGGTAACAGCAACAATGCCAGTCAATCTCCGAGTCAATTTACGATCATGGTTGACATTGGTAACAGCAACAATGCCAGTCAATCTCCGAGTCAATTTACGATCATGGTTGACATTGGTAACAGCAACAATGCCAGTCAATCTCCGAGTCAATTTACGATCATGGTTGACATTGGTAACAGCAACAATGCCAGTCAATCTCCGAGTCAATTTACGATCATGGTTGACATTGGTAACAGCAACAATGCCAGTCAATCTCCGAGTCAATTTACGATCATAGTTGACATTGGTAACAGCAACAATGCCAGTCAATCTCCGAGTCAATTTACGATCATGGTTGACATTGGTAACAGCAACAATGCCAGTCAATCTCCGAGTCAATTTACGATCATGGTTGACATTGGTAACAGCAAAAATGCCAGTCAATCTCCGAGTCAATTTACGATCATAGTTGACATTGGTAACAGCAACAATGCCAGTCAATCTCCGAGTCAATTTACGATCATAGTTGACATTGGTAACAGCAACAATGGCAGTCAATCTCCGAGTCAATTTACGATCATGGTTGACATTGATAACAGCAACAATGCCAGTCAATCTCCGAGTCAATTTACGATCATGGTTGACATTGGTAACAGCAACAATGCCAGTCAATCTCCGAGTCAATTTACGATCATGGTTGACATTGGTAACAGCAACAATGCCAGTCAATCTCCAAGTCAATTTACGATCATGGTTGACATTGGTAACAGCAACAATGCCAGTCAATCTCAGAGTTGACATTGGTAACAGCAACAATCGCAGTCAATCTCCGAGTCAATTTACGATCATGGTTGACATTGGTAACAGCAACAATGCCAGTCAATCTCCGAGTCAATTTACGATCATGGTTGACATTGGTAACAGCAACAATGCCAGTCAATCTCCGAGTCAATTTACGATCATGGTTGACATTGGTAACAGCAACAATGCCAGTCAATCTCCGAGTCAATTTACGATCATGGTTGACATTGGTAACAGCAACAATGCCAGTCAATCTCCGAGTCAATTTACGATCATAGTTGACATTGGTAACAGCAACAATGCCAGTCAATCTCCGAGTCAATTTACGATCATAGTTGACATTGGTAACAGCAACAATGGCAGTCAATCTCCGAGTCAATTTACGATCATGGTTGACATTGGTAACAGCAACAATGCCAGTCAATCTCCGAGTCAATTTACGATCATAGTTGACATTGGTAACAGCAACAATGCCAGTCAATCTCCGAGTCAATTTACGATCATAGTTGACATTGGTAACAGCAACAATGCCAGTCAATCTCCGAGTCAATTTACGATCATGGTTGGCATTGGTAACAGCAACAATGCCAGTCAATCTCCAAGTCAATTTACGATCATGGTTGACATTGGTAACAGCAACAATGCCAGTCAATCTCAGAGTTGACATTGGTAACAGCAACAATCGCAGTCAATCTCCGAGTCAATTTACGATCATGGTTGACATTGGTAACAGCAACAATGCCAGTCAATCTCAGAGTTGACATTGGTAACAGCAACAATCGCAGTCAATCTCCGAGTCAATTTACGATCATGGTTGACATTGGTAACAGCAACAATGCCAGTCAATCTCCGAGTCAATTTACGATCATGGTTGACATTGGTAACAGCAACAATGCCAGTCAATCTCCGAGTCAATTTACGATCATAGTTGACATTGGTAACAGCAACAATGCCAGTCAATCTCCGAGTCAATTTACGATCATAGTTGACATTGGTAACAGCAACAATGCCAGTCAATCTCCGAGTCAATTTACGATCATAGTTGACATTGGTAACAGCAACAATGCCAGTAAATCTCCGAGTCAATTTACGATCATAGTTGACATTGGTAACAGCAACAATGCCAGTCAATCTCCGAGTCAATTTACGATCATAGTTGACATTGGTAACAGCAACAATGCCAGTCAATCTCCGAGTCAATTTACGATCATAGTTGACATTGGTAACAGCAACAATGCCAGTCAATCTCTGAGTCAATTTACGATCATGGTTGACATTGGTAACAGCAACAATGCCAGTCAATCTCAGAGTCAATTTACGATCATGGTTGACATTGGTAACAGCAACAATGCCAGTCAATCTCCGAGTCAATTTACGATCATAGTTGACATTGGTAACAGCAACAATGCCAGTCAATCTCCGAGTCAATTTACGATCATGGTTGACATTGGTAACAGCAACAATGCCAGTCAATCTCCGAGTCAATTTACGATCATGGTTGACATTGGTAACAGCAACAATGCCAGTCAATCTCCGAGTCAATTTACGATCATGGTTGACATTGGTAACAGCAACAATGCCAGTCAATCTCCGAGTCAATTTACGATCATGGTTGACATTGGTAACAGCAACAATGCCAGTCAATCTCCGAGTCAATTTACGATCATAGTTGACATTGGTAACAGCAACAATGCCAGTCAATCTCCGAGTCAATTTACGATCATGGTTGACATTGGTAACAGCAACAATGCCAGTCAATCTCCGAGTCAATTTACGATCATGGTTGACATTGGTAACAGCAACAATGCCAGTCAATCTCCGAGTCAATTTACGATCATAGTTGACATTGGTAACAGCAACAATGCCAGTCAATCTCCGAGTCAATTTACGATCATAGTTGACATTGGTAACAGCAACAATGCCAGTCAATCTCCGGGTCAATTTACGATCATAGTTGACATTGGTAACAGCAACAATGCCAGTCAATCTCCGAGTCAATTTACGATCATAGTTGACATTGGTAACAGCAACAATGCCAGTCAATCTCCGAGTCAATTTACGATCATAGTTGACATTGGTAACAGCAACAATGCCAGTCAATCTCCGAGTCAATTTACGATCATAGTTGACATTGGTAACAGCAACAATGCCAGTCAATCTCTGAGTCAATTTACGATCATGGTTGACATTGGTAACAGCAACAATGCCAGTCAATCTCCGAGTCAATTTACGATCATGGTTGACATTGGTAACAGCAACAATGCCAGTCAATCTCCGAGTCAATTTACGATCATAGTTGACATTGGTAACAGCAACAATGCCAGTCAATCTCCGAGTCAATTTACGATCATGGTTGACATTGGTAACAGCAACAATGCCAGTCAATCTCCGAGTCAACTTACGATCATGGTTGACATTGGTAACAGCAACAATGCCAGTCAATCTCCGAGTCAATTTACGATCATGGTTGACATTGGTAACAGCAACAATGCCAGTCAATCTCCGAGTCAATTTACGATCATAGTTGACATTGGTAACAGCAACAATGCCAGTCAATCTCCGAGTCAATTTACGATCATGGTTGACATTGGTAACAGCAACAATGCCAGTCAATCTCCGAGTCAATTTACGATCATGGTTGACATTGGTAACAGCAACAATGCCAGTCAATCTCCGAGTCAATTTACGATCATAGTTGATATTGGTAACAGCAACAATGCCAGTCAATCTCCGAGTCAATTTACGATCATGGTTGACATTGGTAACAGCAACAATGCCAGTCAATCTCCGAGTCAATTTACGATCATGGTTGACATTGGTAACAGCAACAATGCCAGTCAATCTCCGAGTCAATTTACGATCATGGTTGACATTGGTAACAGCAACAATGCCAGTCAATCTCCGAGTCAATTTACGATCATGGTTGACATTGGTAACAGCAACAATGCCAGTCAATCTCCGAGTCAATTTACGATCATGGTTGACATTGGTAACAGCAACAATGCCAGTCAATCTCCGAGTCAATTTACGATCATGGTTGACATTGGTAACAGCAACAATGCCAGTCAATCTCCGAGTCAATTTACGATCATAGTTGACATTGGTAACAGCAACAATGCCAGTCAATCTCCGAGTCAATTTACGATCATGGTTGACATTGGTAACAGCAACAATGCCAGTCAATCTCCGAGTCAATTTACGATCATGGTTGACATTGGTAACAGCAAAAATGCCAGTCAATCTCCGAGTCAATTTACGATCATAGTTGACATTGGTAACAGCAACAATGCCAGTCAATCTCCGAGTCAATTTACGATCATAGTTGACATTGGTAACAGCAACAATGGCAGTCAATCTCCGAGTCAATTTACGATCATGGTTGACATTGATAACAGCAACAATGCCAGTCAATCTCCGAGTCAATTTACGATCATGGTTGACATTGGTAACAGCAACAATGCCAGTCAATCTCCGAGTCAATTTACGATCATGGTTGACATTGGTAACAGCAACAATGCCAGTCAATCTCCAAGTCAATTTACGATCATGGTTGACATTGGTAACAGCAACAATGCCAGTCAATCTCAGAGTTGACATTGGTAACAGCAACAATCGCAGTCAATCTCCGAGTCAATTTACGATCATGGTTGACATTGGTAACAGCAACAATGCCAGTCAATCTCCGAGTCAATTTACGATCATGGTTGACATTGGTAACAGCAACAATGCCAGTCAATCTCCGAGTCAATTTACGATCATGGTTGACATTGGTAACAGCAACAATGCCAGTCAATCTCCGAGTCAATTTACGATCATGGTTGACATTGGTAACAGCAACAATGCCAGTCAATCTCCGAGTCAATTTACGATCATAGTTGACATTGGTAACAGCAACAATGCCAGTCAATCTCCGAGTCAATTTACGATCATAGTTGACATTGGTAACAGCAACAATGGCAGTCAATCTCCGAGTCAATTTACGATCATGGTTGACATTGATAACAGCAACAATGCCAGTCAATCTCCGAGTCAATTTACGATCATGGTTGACATTGGTAACAGCAACAATGCCAGTCAATCTCCGAGTCAATTTACGATCATGGTTGGCATTGGTAACAGCAACAATGCCAGTCAATCTCCAAGTCAATTTACGATCATGGTTGACATTGGTAACAGCAACAATGCCAGTCAATCTCCGAGTCAATTTACGATCATAGTTGACATTGGTAACAGCAACAATGCCAGTCAATCTCCGAGTCAATTTACGATCATGGTTGACATTGGTAACAGCAACAATGCCAGTCAATCTCCGAGTCAATTTACGATCATGGTTGACATTGGTAACAGCAACAATGCCAGTCAATCTCCGAGTCAATTTACGATCATAGTTGATATTGGTAACAGCAACAATGCCAGTCAATCTCCGAGTCAATTTACGATCATGGTTGACATTGGTAACAGCAACAATGCCAGTCAATCTCCGAGTCAATTTACGATCATGGTTGACATTGGTAACAGCAACAATGCCAGTCAATCTCCGAGTCAATTTACGATCATGGTTGACATTGGTAACAGCAACAATGCCAGTCAATCTCCGAGTCAATTTACGATCATGGTTGACATTGGTAACAGCAACAATGCCAGTCAATCTCCGAGTCAATTTACGATCATGGTTGACATTGGTAACAGCAACAATGCCAGTCAATCTCCGAGTCAATTTACGATCATGGTTGACATTGGTAACAGCAACAATGCCAGTCAATCTCCGAGTCAATTTACGATCATAGTTGACATTGGTAACAGCAACAATGCCAGTCAATCTCCGAGTCAATTTACGATCATGGTTGACATTGGTAACAGCAACAATGCCAGTCAATCTCCGAGTCAATTTACGATCATGGTTGACATTGGTAACAGCAAAAATGCCAGTCAATCTCCGAGTCAATTTACGATCATAGTTGACATTGGTAACAGCAACAATGCCAGTCAATCTCCGAGTCAATTTACGATCATAGTTGACATTGGTAACAGCAACAATGGCAGTCAATCTCCGAGTCAATTTACGATCATGGTTGACATTGATAACAGCAACAATGCCAGTCAATCTCCGAGTCAATTTACGATCATGGTTGACATTGGTAACAGCAACAATGCCAGTCAATCTCCGAGTCAATTTACGATCATGGTTGACATTGGTAACAGCAACAATGCCAGTCAATCTCCAAGTCAATTTACGATCATGGTTGACATTGGTAACAGCAACAATGCCAGTCAATCTCAGAGTTGACATTGGTAACAGCAACAATCGCAGTCAATCTCCGAGTCAATTTACGATCATGGTTGACATTGGTAACAGCAACAATGCCAGTCAATCTCCGAGTCAATTTACGATCATGGTTGACATTGGTAACAGCAACAATGCCAGTCAATCTCCGAGTCAATTTACGATCATGGTTGACATTGGTAACAGCAACAATGCCAGTCAATCTCCGAGTCAATTTACGATCATGGTTGACATTGGTAACAGCAACAATGCCAGTCAATCTCCGAGTCAATTTACGATCATAGTTGACATTGGTAACAGCAACAATGCCAGTCAATCTCCGAGTCAATTTACGATCATAGTTGACATTGGTAACAGCAACAATGGCAGTCAATCTCCGAGTCAATTTACGATCATGGTTGACATTGGTAACAGCAACAATGCCAGTCAATCTCCGAGTCAATTTACGATCATAGTTGACATTGGTAACAGCAACAATGCCAGTCAATCTCCGAGTCAATTTACGATCATAGTTGACATTGGTAACAGCAACAATGCCAGTCAATCTCCGAGTCAATTTACGATCATGGTTGGCATTGGTAACAGCAACAATGCCAGTCAATCTCCAAGTCAATTTACGATCATGGTTGACATTGGTAACAGCAACAATGCCAGTCAATCTCAGAGTTGACATTGGTAACAGCAACAATCGCAGTCAATCTCCGAGTCAATTTACGATCATGGTTGACATTGGTAACAGCAACAATGCCAGTCAATCTCAGAGTTGACATTGGTAACAGCAACAATCGCAGTCAATCTCCGAGTCAATTTACGATCATGGTTGACATTGGTAACAGCAACAATGCCAGTCAATCTCCGAGTCAATTTACGATCATGGTTGACATTGGTAACAGCAACAATGCCAGTCAATCTCCGAGTCAATTTACGATCATAGTTGACATTGGTAACAGCAACAATGCCAGTCAATCTCCGAGTCAATTTACGATCATAGTTGACATTGGTAACAGCAACAATGCCAGTCAATCTCCGAGTCAATTTACGATCATAGTTGACATTGGTAACAGCAACAATGCCAGTAAATCTCCGAGTCAATTTACGATCATAGTTGACATTGGTAACAGCAACAATGCCAGTCAATCTCCGAGTCAATTTACGATCATAGTTGACATTGGTAACAGCAACAATGCCAGTCAATCTCCGAGTCAATTTACGATCATAGTTGACATTGGTAACAGCAACAATGCCAGTCAATCTCTGAGTCAATTTACGATCATGGTTGACATTGGTAACAGCAACAATGCCAGTCAATCTCAGAGTCAATTTACGATCATGGTTGACATTGGTAACAGCAACAATGCCAGTCAATCTCCGAGTCAATTTACGATCATAGTTGACATTGGTAACAGCAACAATGCCAGTCAATCTCCGAGTCAATTTACGATCATGGTTGACATTGGTAACAGCAACAATGCCAGTCAATCTCCGAGTCAATTTACGATCATGGTTGACATTGGTAACAGCAACAATGCCAGTCAATCTCCGAGTCAATTTACGATCATGGTTGACATTGGTAACAGCAACAATGCCAGTCAATCTCCGAGTCAATTTACGATCATGGTTGACATTGGTAACAGCAACAATGCCAGTCAATCTCCGAGTCAATTTACGATCATAGTTGACATTGGTAACAGCAACAATGCCAGTCAATCTCCGAGTCAATTTACGATCATGGTTGACATTGGTAACAGCAACAATGCCAGTCAATCTCCGAGTCAATTTACGATCATGGTTGACATTGGTAACAGCAACAATGCCAGTCAATCTCCGAGTCAATTTACGATCATAGTTGACATTGGTAACAGCAACAATGCCAGTCAATCTCCGAGTCAATTTACGATCATAGTTGACATTGGTAACAGCAACAATGCCAGTCAATCTCCGGGTCAATTTACGATCATAGTTGACATTGGTAACAGCAACAATGCCAGTCAATCTCCGAGTCAATTTACGATCATAGTTGACATTGGTAACAGCAACAATGCCAGTCAATCTCCGAGTCAATTTACGATCATAGTTGACATTGGTAACAGCAACAATGCCAGTCAATCTCCGAGTCAATTTACGATCATAGTTGACATTGGTAACAGCAACAATGCCAGTCAATCTCTGAGTCAATTTACGATCATGGTTGACATTGGTAACAGCAACAATGCCAGTCAATCTCCGAGTCAATTTACGATCATGGTTGACATTGGTAACAGCAACAATGCCAGTCAATCTCCGAGTCAATTTACGATCATAGTTGACATTGGTAACAGCAACAATGCCAGTCAATCTCCGAGTCAATTTACGATCATGGTTGACATTGGTAACAGCAACAATGCCAGTCAATCTCCGAGTCAACTTACGATCATGGTTGACATTGGTAACAGCAACAATGCCAGTCAATCTCCGAGTCAATTTACGATCATGGTTGACATTGGTAACAGCAACAATGCCAGTCAATCTCCGAGTCAATTTACGATCATAGTTGACATTGGTAACAGCAACAATGCCAGTCAATCTCCGAGTCAATTTACGATCATGGTTGACATTGGTAACAGCAACAATGCCAGTCAATCTCCGAGTCAATTTACGATCATGGTTGACATTGGTAACAGCAACAATGCCAGTCAATCTCCGAGTCAATTTACGATCATAGTTGATATTGGTAACAGCAACAATGCCAGTCAATCTCCGAGTCAATTTACGATCATGGTTGACATTGGTAACAGCAACAATGCCAGTCAATCTCCGAGTCAATTTACGATCATGGTTGACATTGGTAACAGCAACAATGCCAGTCAATCTCCGAGTCAATTTACGATCATGGTTGACATTGGTAACAGCAACAATGCCAGTCAATCTCCGAGTCAATTTACGATCATGGTTGACATTGGTAACAGCAACAATGCCAGTCAATCTCCGAGTCAATTTACGATCATGGTTGACATTGGTAACAGCAACAATGCCAGTCAATCTCCGAGTCAATTTACGATCATGGTTGACATTGGTAACAGCAACAATGCCAGTCAATCTCCGAGTCAATTTACGATCATAGTTGACATTGGTAACAGCAACAATGCCAGTCAATCTCCGAGTCAATTTACGATCATGGTTGACATTGGTAACAGCAACAATGCCAGTCAATCTCCGAGTCAATTTACGATCATGGTTGACATTGGTAACAGCAAAAATGCCAGTCAATCTCCGAGTCAATTTACGATCATAGTTGACATTGGTAACAGCAACAATGCCAGTCAATCTCCGAGTCAATTTACGATCATAGTTGACATTGGTAACAGCAACAATGGCAGTCAATCTCCGAGTCAATTTACGATCATGGTTGACATTGATAACAGCAACAATGCCAGTCAATCTCCGAGTCAATTTACGATCATGGTTGACATTGGTAACAGCAACAATGCCAGTCAATCTCCGAGTCAATTTACGATCATGGTTGACATTGGTAACAGCAACAATGCCAGTCAATCTCCAAGTCAATTTACGATCATGGTTGACATTGGTAACAGCAACAATGCCAGTCAATCTCAGAGTTGACATTGGTAACAGCAACAATCGCAGTCAATCTCCGAGTCAATTTACGATCATGGTTGACATTGGTAACAGCAACAATGCCAGTCAATCTCCGAGTCAATTTACGATCATGGTTGACATTGGTAACAGCAACAATGCCAGTCAATCTCCGAGTCAATTTACGATCATGGTTGACATTGGTAACAGCAACAATGCCAGTCAATCTCCGAGTCAATTTACGATCATGGTTGACATTGGTAACAGCAACAATGCCAGTCAATCTCCGAGTCAATTTACGATCATAGTTGACATTGGTAACAGCAACAATGCCAGTCAATCTCCGAGTCAATTTACGATCATAGTTGACATTGGTAACAGCAACAATGGCAGTCAATCTCCGAGTCAATTTACGATCATGGTTGACATTGATAACAGCAACAATGCCAGTCAATCTCCGAGTCAATTTACGATCATGGTTGACATTGGTAACAGCAACAATGCCAGTCAATCTCCGAGTCAATTTACGATCATGGTTGGCATTGGTAACAGCAACAATGCCAGTCAATCTCCAAGTCAATTTACGATCATGGTTGACATTGGTAACAGCAACAATGCCAGTCAATCTCAGAGTTGACATTGGTAACAGCAACAATCGCAGTCAATCTCCGAGTCAATTTACGATCATGGTTGACATTGGTAACAGCAACAATGCCAGTCAATCTCCGAGTCAATTTACGATCATGGTTGACATTGGTAACAGCAACAATGCCAGTCAATCTCCGAGTCAATTTACGATCATAGTTGACATTGGTAACAGCAACAATGCCAGTCAATCTCCGAGTCAATTTACGATCATAGTTGACATTGGTAACAGCAACAATGCCAGTCAATCTCCGAGTCAATTTACGATCATAGTTGACATTGGTAACAGCAACAATGCCAGTAAATCTCCGAGTCAATTTACGATCATAGTTGACATTGGTAACAGCAACAATGCCAGTCAATCTCCGAGTCAATTTACGATCATAGTTGACATTGGTAACAGCAACAATGCCAGTCAATCTCCGAGTCAATTTACGATCATAGTTGACATTGGTAACAGCAACAATGCCAGTCAATCTCTGAGTCAATTTACGATCATGGTTGACATTGGTAACAGCAACAATGCCAGTCAATCTCAGAGTCAATTTACGATCATGGTTGACATTGGTAACAGCAACAATGCCAGTCAATCTCCGAGTCAATTTACGATCATAGTTGACATTGGTAACAGCAACAATGCCAGTCAATCTCCGAGTCAATTTACGATCATGGTTGACATTGGTAACAGCAACAATGCCAGTCAATCTCCGAGTCAATTTACGATCATGGTTGACATTGGTAACAGCAACAATGCCAGTCAATCTCCGAGTCAATTTACGATCATGGTTGACATTGGTAACAGCAACAATGCCAGTCAATCTCCGAGTCAATTTACGATCATGGTTGACATTGGTAACAGCAACAATGCCAGTCAATCTCCGAGTCAATTTACGATCATAGTTGACATTGGTAACAGCAACAATGCCAGTCAATCTCCGAGTCAATTTACGATCATGGTTGACATTGGTAACAGCAACAATGCCAGTCAATCTCCGAGTCAATTTACGATCATGGTTGACATTGGTAACAGCAACAATGCCAGTCAATCTCCGAGTCAATTTACGATCATAGTTGACATTGGTAACAGCAACAATGCCAGTCAATCTCCGAGTCAATTTACGATCATGGTTGACATTGGTAACAGCAACAATGCCAGTCAATCTCCGAGTCAATTTAAGATCATAGTTGACATTGGTAACAGCAACAATGCCAGTCAATCTCCGAGTCAATTTACGATCATGGTTGACATTGGTAACAGCAACAATGCCAGTCAATCTCCGAGTCAATTTACGATCATGGTTGACATTGGTAACAGCAACAATGCCAGTCAATCTCCGAGTCAATTTACGATCATGGTTGACATTGGTAACAGCAACAATGCCAGTCAATCTCCGAGTCAATTTACGATCATAGTTGACATTGGTAACAGCAACAATGCCAGTCAATCTCCGAGTCAATTTACGATCATGGTTGACATTGGTAACAGCAACAATGCCAGTCAATCTCCGAGTCAATTTACGATCATGGTTGACATTGGTAACAGCAACAATGCCAGTCAATCTCCGAGTCAATTTACGATCATAGTTGACATTGGTAACAGCAACAATGCCAGTCAATCTCCGAGTCAATTTACGATCATAGTTGACATTGGTAACAGCAACAATGGCAGTCAATCTCCGAGTCAATTTACGATCATGGTTGACATTGATAACAGCAACAATGCCAGTCAATCTCCGAGTCAATTTACGATCATGGTTGACATTGGTAACAGCAACAATGCCAGTCAATCTCCGAGTCAATTTACGATCATGGTTGACATTGGTAACAGCAACAATGCCAGTCAATCTCCAAGTCAATTTACGATCATGGTTGACATTGGTAACAGCAACAATGCCAGTCAATCTCAGAGTTGACATTGGTAACAGCAACAATCCCAGTCAATCTCAGAGTTGACATTGGTAACAACAACAATGCCAGTCAATCTCTGAGTTGACATTGGTAACAGCAACAATGCCAGTCAATCTCTGAGTTGACATTGGTAACAACACCAACCCTAGTCAATCTCAGAATTGACATTGGTAACAGCAACAATGCCAGTCAATCTCAGAGTTGACATTGGTAACAACACCAACCCTAGTCAATCTCAGAATTGACATTGGTAACAGCAACAATGCCAGTCAATCTCAGAGTTGACATTGGTAACAACAACAATGCCAGTCAATCTCCGAGTCAATTTACGATCATAGTTGACATTGGTAACAGCAACAATGGCAGTCAATCTCCGAGTCAATTTACGATCATGGTTGACATTGATAACAGCAACAATGCCAGTCAATCTCCGAGTCAATTTACGATCATGGTTGACATTGGTAACAGCAACAATGCCAGTCAATCTCCGAGTCAATTTACGATCATGGTTGACATTGGTAACAGCAACAATGCCAGTCAATCTCCAAGTCAATTTACGATCATGGTTGACATTGGTAACAGCAACAATGCCAGTCAATCTCAGAGTTGACATTGGTAACAGCAACAATCGCAGTCAATCTCCGAGTCAATTTACGATCATGGTTGACATTGGTAACAGCAACGATGCCAGTCAATCTCCGAGTCAATTTACGATCATGGTTGACATTGGTAACAGCAACAATGCCAGTCAATCTCCGAGTCAATTTACGATCATGGTTGACATTGGTAACAGCAACAATGCCAGTCAATCTCCGAGTCAATTTACGATCATGGTTGACATTGGTAACAGCAACAATGCCAGTCAATCTCCGAGTCAATTTACGATCATAGTTGACATTGGTAACAGCAACAATGCCAGTCAATCTCCGAGTCAATTTACGATCATAGTTGACATTGGTAACAGCAACAATGGCAGTCAATCTCCGAGTCAATTTACGATCATGGTTGACATTGATAACAGCAACAATGCCAGTCAATCTCCGAGTCAATTTACGATCATGGTTGACATTGGTAACAGCAACAATGCCAGTCAATCTCCGAGTCAATTTACGATCATGGTTGGCATTGGTAACAGCAACAATGCCAGTCAATCTCCAAGTCAATTTACGATCATGGTTGACATTGGTAACAGCAACAATGCCAGTCAATCTCAGAGTTGACATTGGTAACAGCAACAATCGCAGTCAATCTCCGAGTCAATTTACGATCATGGTTGACATTGGTAACAGCAACAATGCCAGTCAATCTCCGAGTCAATTTACGATCATGGTTGACATTGGTAACAGCAACAATGCCAGTCAATCTCCGAGTCAATTTACGATCATAGTTGACATTGGTAACAGCAACAATGCCAGTCAATCTCCGAGTCAATTTACGATCATAGTTGACATTGGTAACAGCAACAATGCCAGTCAATCTCCGAGTCAATTTACGATCATAGTTGACATTGGTAACAGCAACAATGCCAGTAAATCTCCGAGTCAATTTACGATCATAGTTGACATTGGTAACAGCAACAATGCCAGTCAATCTCCGAGTCAATTTACGATCATAGTTGACATTGGTAACAGCAACAATGCCAGTCAATCTCCGAGTCAATTTACGATCATAGTTGACATTGGTAACAGCAACAATGCCAGTCAATCTCTGAGTCAATTTACGATCATGGTTGACATTGGTAACAGCAACAATGCCAGTCAATCTCAGAGTCAATTTACGATCATGGTTGACATTGGTAACAGCAACAATGCCAGTCAATCTCCGAGTCAATTTACGATCATAGTTGACATTGGTAACAGCAACAATGCCAGTCCATCTCCGAGTCAATTTACGATCATGGTTGACATTGGTAACAGCAACAATGCCAGTCAATCTCCGAGTCAATTTACGATCATGGTTGACATTGGTAACAGCAACAATGCCAGTCAATCTCCGAGTCAATTTACGATCATGGTTGACATTGGTAACAGCAACAATGCCAGTCAATCTCCGAGTCAATTTACGATCATGGTTGACATTGGTAACAGCAACAATGCCAGTCAATCTCCGAGTCAATTTACGATCATAGTTGACATTGGTAACAGCAACAATGCCAGTCAATCTCCGAGTCAATTTACGATCATGGTTGACATTGGTAACAGCAACAATGCCAGTCAATCTCCGAGTCAATTTACGATCATGGTTGACATTGGTAACAGCAACAATGCCAGTCAATCTCCGAGTCAATTTACGATCATAGTTGACATTGGTAACAGCAACAATGCCAGTCAATCTCCGAGTCAATTTACGATCATGGTTGACATTGGTAACAGCAACAATGCCAGTCAATCTCCGAGTCAATTTAAGATCATAGTTGACATTGGTAACAGCAACAATGCCAGTCAATCTCCGAGTCAATTTACGATCATGGTTGACATTGGTAACAGCAACAATGCCAGTCAATCTCCGAGTCAATTTACGATCATGGTTGACATTGGTAACAGCAACAATGCCAGTCAATCTCCGAGTCAATTTACGATCATGGTTGACATTGGTAACAGCAACAATGCCAGTCAATCTCCGAGTCAATTTACGATCATAGTTGACATTGGTAACAGCAACAATGCCAGTCAATCTCCGAGTCAATTTACGATCATGGTTGACATTGGTAACAGCAACAATGCCAGTCAATCTCCGAGTCAATTTACGA
>OZ024743.1:65705944-65720944 GCA_964016885.1 Eledone cirrhosa
ACATTAGTAGAAATCCCATACGTTATAAAATAAATAGGATGGATTGGGGTCTCAATATGTAAACTAAACGACTAATTCTGGTTTTTAAATAAATCAACAGAGACAACCTAGAAAAATTACTGATTTTCTAACCCCTTAACCCAGCTTATTCCAACTATCCCGCTTATTCCCCACCCCCTATAATTTGGGACCCGAGAGTACATGCCCGTATTGAACTCAATATTACGATCATATATATATATTTGATAGATGACCTAGTGATCGATTTTATTGACATTAATTTTGTGTTTGTTAATACATAGTTTTGCATAAACAATAGCAACGAATTGATAGAATCATAACAACGTCGGATAGAATTCTTTGCGGTATTCGTTCAGGTTCTCTGCACTTTGAGTTCAAATCCTGCCTAGGTCAGCTTTGCCTTTCATTCTTTCGTGGCCTGTGAAAAAGTACCTGACCAGTCGTGATGTTGTTTCTTCATCTATATCTCTTTCTCAATTCACTTCTATAACTTTCTCTCTCATTCCTCATCTATATCTCTTTCTCACTTCATCTCTATCACTCTCCTTCCCTAAAAGAAATCGGATACCCTTGAGTCCCCTATAATAGGGGTGTGGTGGGGGATTGGAATAAGTGGGGTTGGGGTTAGAATAGGCGAGATGGGGGTTGGAATAAGAGGGGTGGGGGTTAGAATAATAGGAGGGGTGGGTGGGTGGAACAAGCGGGGTGGGGGTTAGAACAAGCGGGGTGGGGGTTGGAATAAGCAGGGTGGGGGTTTGGAAAATCGGTAATTTTTCTATGTTGTCCCCGTTGATTTTTAAAAAGTCAGAATTAGTCGATAATTCATGAATTAAAAACAAATTTAAATAACCATTCATTGTATTTATTGATGAGGAGGAAAGACTTATGTTGATATCATCCACGGGCTCTCTCCGAGACTGGTAAGATGGACATAGTTAATATCCCAGTAGTGAATTTATGCAGCTCTCCGAGACTGGTAAAATGGACAGAGTCAATGTTCCAGTTCAGGATAGCATGTCCTGAATTTATACCAGTTTTCCCTACTTAACTCTAACATCAAGAGACAATTCACTTCAGTTTCCCGCACGATATAGCCGTAACGGTTCCAACAGATGATCTGTTAACCCTTTACCATTTACATTACTCTATATATACTATTATATTTTCATTGTAAACATTTTATTTCACATAATTATCTCACATAATATCGAATCTATGAGATTTTTATATAATTTATTTTGAGAACAATACGTTAACATCAGTATGAGCGACCAGTTACAGCCGGTTTGAGAAAAAAGAGGTGAGAGAATTCTGGCCGGGTATGGCCGGTTTAAATGCTAAAGGGTTAATACCTAACACACTAACTTTTCTCTGTTTCTTTCTACACTGAATTTTATACACAATCACTGAAGGTTTCTTCAACAAAAAACTTCCCCCATCTGATAAAAATATCCTGTGATTTACTGAACAGTAAGTCTATGGTTTAGATGTTTTAGCTCCTTGTGTGGGACTTTAGGTGTTATTTGCATGTCTAATGTTGATAAATTTGATAGAGATAACGTGAGTTATCTACACCGCGTATTCTAACTGCTTTTATTTTGTATTAGTTAAAGAGAGAGAGAGAGAGAGAGAGAGGTGGGTGGAGGAGAGAGAGAGGTGGGAGGAGAGAGAGGTGGGTGGAGGAGAGAGAGAGATGGGTGGAGGAGAGAGAGAGGTGGGAGAAGGAGAGAGAGAGGTGGGAGGAGGAGAGAGAGGAAAGATGAAAGATGAAAGGAGGGAGAGGGGATAGAGAGGGATATAGAAAGGGATAGTGACAGAAAGAAAGAGAGAGAGAGAGAGAGAGAGAGAGGAGAGCGAGAGAAAGTGAGAGAAAGGAAGAGAGGAAGAAAGAGAGTGAGAGATACGTGGAGGAGGGAGAGAGAGGAAGGATAGAAGAAAATGAAAGGAAGGATTGAAGAGAAGAGAGAGAGAGGAGAGTGAGAGGAGGAAGAGAGGGGTGAGAGAGGGGTGACAGATAGATAGACAGAGAGAGAGAGAGAGAGAGAGAGGAGAGAGAGGGGGAGAGAGGGGTGACATATAGATAGATATAGAGAGAGGGAGTGGAGAGAGAGAGAGGAGAGAGAGGGGGAGAGAGGGGTGACAGATAGATAGATAGAGAGGGAGAGTGTGGAGAGAGAGAGAGGAGAGAGAGAGGGGAGAGAGGGGGAGAGAGGGGTGACAGATATATATATATAGAGAGAGGGAGTGGAGAGAGAGAGGAGAGAGAGGGTGAGAGAAGGGTGACAGATAGATAGATAGAGAGAGAGAGTGTGGAGAGAGAGAGAGAGGAGAGAGAGGGGAGAGAGGGGTGACAGATAGATAAATTTCTTTATTAGCCACAAGGGCGCAACAAGAAAGGGGACAATACAAAGACATGCCGGGGATTTTACATACAGTCGTGTAAAAAATATAAAAACAAACAATTTCAACAATCGAAATCCCCAATAGGGGGGAGGCGCCACAAATGGGTTGTTTAATACCCCGTCGATAGAACAACCCTCAACTCAAGGAGCGTGTTGTGCAAGAGCTCCCTTCTTCCTTTTGCTCTCTTCCTCAACCTACAGGCTTATAAACAGAGAAGGCCCAATCACTCGGGCCATTTTCGCTTCATTCACCCACCTTTCAGTAAATTTACTGGGGTGCAGTGCCTCTCTCTCCACCCTGATTCTCCTTCTAAAGTGATACTTAAAGAATGGAATCAATTGTTGTCCGGAGAGAAAGGCATCTGTCCTCAGTCCTCTCAACCTCGTCCACCATATAACTTCTTTCACCATAGCCACCGTACAGAGGAAAACCGCCTCTCTTTCGTTTTTGAAAGAGTCTGGCGGTTTGATCCTTACTATGGCCAGACTCTTTCAAAAACGATATAGATAGATAGATAGATAGAGAGAGAGGGAGTGGAGAGAAAGAGAGGAGAGAGAGGGGGAGAGAGGGTGACAGATAGATAGATAGAGAGGGCGTAGAGAGAGACAGACGGACTAGGGAGTTAGTGATATTCTACCTCTTAATTTGTCTTACAATTATATTTATCTTTACAAGAAGTGTTTTCAACATATATTCTCTATTCTGGTAAGCTTGGTGGAATACGAAATATCAGCCGAGTAGTTTTCTTCCACTTAGAAATGGACCCCCGCCCCCCTCATATATAATCGCCTCTAATCTTGATCATCTGTTTCAAACATGAACTCAACATCTTTTTTTTTTAAATATCACTAAAAAAAAGGAAAGTATTGTTACATTGTATATATATATATATAGTTTATTCTGGAGGTTGAAACCGCGGTAAAGGCACATATAGTAAGTACAGCGAATTTTAAAAAAATTATTTTAAAACTTTTTCTCTATTTGCTAGACCTTGATTTTATATATATATATATATATAAAATTGCAAGTTTGAAGAACTATTAGATAAAATATATACAGTATTTCCTCTCCCTGTCCGTATAAATTAACCACATAAAAAAACACATAAAAAATCATTTAAACGAGGCTATAAGTTTAAAATGTAACTATGGAGAAATAATAGACAAATGATACAGACTATCTTCCGCGATGTACAGCCATATAAAATGTATCCAGTTATTTATGGGCCCGTTCATATATACCTATGTACATACTTGAGCAATATACTCTCGGGTCCCGAATAATAAAGGGGGGCGGGGGTGAAATAGTTGGGAAGTGGGTTGGAATAAGCGGGAGTGTGGGGTTGGAAAATCGATAATTTTGCTAGGTTGTCTCCGTTGATTTCCTTTTTAAAATCAGAATTAGTCGTTTAGATTACATATTGAGACCCCAACCCATCCTATATATTTTATAACGTATGAGATTTCTAGTAACGCATTTTTTTTGTCATGTTTAATGTTTTTAATGTATAAAGAAAATTAATTGTCGCAGGAATGCTACCACTTAAAATAAATTTCACTGAAGATAGATTAGCAAAATTTAATAAGGGAGATGGGGGCAATTATTCGAGACCCGGGAGTACTTTATTTCACGTAGCCACAGTCCACAATCTGGCAAAAATGAGTTGCATCTGTATTATAAAAAATCAGCCCTGTCACACACTGTTTTAAACTGAATCTCCCTGAGAACTACGTTAAGGGTCCATGGAAAAGTCTACGTGTCTATTGAATGTTCAACCGCTTGCACATTAATTCCATGAACCGACAGGTCTGTTATTTGAACAACTAGAACACTCATTGTCGGAACCAATGGAAGCCCTTCATACACACATGTATGGACCCGTGACTCCTGATGGGGTTGTCGTGGCACCGTAGTGACATACAGCGTGACATACAGAGAGAGAGCGAGAGAGAGCGAGAGAGAGAGAGAGAGAGAGAGAGAGAGAGAGATATGTGAAGTGAGAACAAAATATAGGGGAAGAATCAATCCCAGTGTTTAACTGGAAGTATTTTTATTGACCTCAAAATGATTCGGCGAGAATTTTGAACCCAGAGAGCGCAAAGAACCGAGAGGAATACTGTAAAGCATTCTTTCCGACGCCCTAACGACTCTCCCAAGTCACCGCCTTATATTTGCATTAAACTTTATTCTTTTGTTTGTGTTTCCTTAATCAGTTTAGATATTCAGAATTATTGATTTTTCATCGAACCTATGTTCCACCTATTCGCCTATTTCATTGATTGTTCCCATCTGTTCAATCAATCAAACAACTGGTGCAGTCATTTGGAGTATCATTATAGACATTTAGCTTTACGTTCATTGACATATTTCAGTGGGTCTTATAATTGCTAGGGGTACCCATCTCTCCACATTTAGTCTTTAGTCTGCCAGTAGAAGCTGTTACAGGGTATGGCTGAAAACTGCCACCAAAACTGAGTTAGGCGAGAATAAGTGTACACGTCCGTCCTAAAGAATGTCGTTGCAAGACATGAAAGAATCCTCTCTACCCTCACACCCAGGTTTTCAGATAATGTATCCTTAAGTCTTGGATAACGTGGTACATCCAGTATTGAAATAACGTTTCTTTAAACCACTTCACTCTCCTTTCAGAGAGACAGTATGTAATGTCCAGTTACATAAACACAAGATGGTGGCTAAGATTTAAGTACAGTTGAAATAACAGCACATTAAAGTATAATTTACTTGCAATATGAAATATGATATAAGAAGTAAATTGTGAAACATCAGTTGTAATAATGAGAATAACAGGCTGTATAATAAGACAAGCAGATAGACAATGAGAGATAATGAGAAAGAGAGAGAGGGGTGAGAAAGAGAGAGAGAGCGAGAGAAAGAGGAGGAGAGAAAGAGAGAGAGCGAGAGAGAGAGGGGGGAGAGAGAAAGGGCGAGAGAGAGATAGGGAGAGAACGAGCGAGAGCGAGAGAGATAGAGGGAGAGAGAGAGGGCGAGAGAGGGAGGGGGAGAGAAATAGAGAGAGCGAGAGAGTGAGAAAGAGGGAGAGAGAAAGAGAGAGGGCGAGAGAGAGAGAGAGAGAGAGAGAGAGAGAGAGAGAGAGAGAGAGAGAGAGAGAGAGAGAGGAGGATAGACAGAAGAGCTTCCGATAGCAGACGGACGGTGTTTTGCTGCCTCTAACAACAAAAGATCTGTTTTTTACCCCCTCTAATCATCTTCAACGGACGTCTAATTATACAGCCTGTTATTCTCATTATTACAACTGATGTTTCACAATTTACTTCTTATATCATATTTCATATTGCAAGTAAATTATACTTTAATGTGCTGTTATTTCAACTGTACTTAAATCTTAGCCACCATCTTGTGTTTATGTAACTGGACATTACATACTGTCTCTCTGAAAGGAGAGTGAAGTGGTTTAAAGAAACGTTATTTCAATACTGGATGTACCACGTTATCCAAGACTTAAGGATACATTATCTGAAAACCTGGGTGTGAGGGTAGAGAGGATTCTTTCATGTCTTGCAACGACATTCTTTAGGACGGACGTGTACACTTATTCTCGCCTAACTCAGTTTTGGTGGCAGTTTTCAGCCATTCCCTGTAACAGCTTCTACTGGCAGACTAAAGACTAAATGTGGAGAGATGGGTACCCCTAGCAATTATAAGACCCACTGAAATATGTCAATGAACGTAAAGCTAAATGTCTATAATGATACTCCAAATGACTGCACCAGTTGATTGATTGATTGAACAGATGGGAACAATCAATGAAATAGGCGAATAGGTGGAACATAGGTTCGATGAAAAATCAATAATTCTGAATATCTAAACTGATTAAGGAAACACAAACAAAAGAATAAAGTTTAATGCAAATATAAGGCGGTGACTTGGGAGAGTCGTTAGGGCGTCGGAAAGAATGCTTTACAGTATTCCTCTCGGTTCTTTGCGCTCTCTGGGTTCAAAATTCTCGCCGAATCATTTTGAGGTCAATAAAAATACTTCCAGTTAAACACTGGGATTGATTCTTCCCCTATATTTTGTTCTCACTTCACATATCTCTCTCTCTCTCTCTCTCTTTCTCTATCTATCTCTCCCCCTCTTTCTCTCTCTCTCTCTCTCTCTCGCTCTCTCTGTATGTCACGCTGTATGTCACTACGGTGCCACGACAAACCCATCAGGAGTCACGGGTCCATACTAGATTTCCTAGCAGCATGGCAACCTGTAGCACGTGTTGTTGATTCCATGTTTGTTGTGGGGGACTTACAATTAATAATGTTTATCTTATTTTTACGTCCAACAAACGTCGCTTGTTGGCGTAATTGTTTCGCTGTGAAATAATTCAGCTCTGGGTGCATTTCGTCCCAGTGTAGCTTCATTCTGTTCATATAGCCAATGGAGGGATTGTTTTTTTGCATTTTATAACAATTAAATAAATTATCATTAAGTTCGCAACTCCAAGAGAAATGCGATTTATAATTTCGGTTTCTTCTGTAGCTACAACTGAATAAAGTTTGTTTACCTTTCTTGTTGGTTGTCTTCGATACTTCCTTAATCTTGTTGTTGATGTTGTGTTTGGCCATGCTGTTTGTAGCAAATCCTTGTAAAATGAATTATGTATTTAGTCGGATATCTCTACGAATTAGAATAAAAGGTGTCTTCAGAAGATATATTTAGAAGAATAACCAGTTATTCAACATGACTGTAGTTGTGGCATTACTGACATAAAGAAATTTAATAAATAGTCTCCCACGCCAAAATATGCGACTGATCGCGTTGACTGTATGTATGTATGTATGTATGTATGTATGTATGTATGTATGTATGTATGTATGTATGTATGTATGTATGTATGTATGTATGTATGCTGGTGCTACTGATAACATGTATCCCAGTACAACCTGTCCCACGGTCGGGTCGTTGGCGACTAAACTGACAACCCCACCAAGGTTTCTTGGTGAGGAGGGTGACTTTGGACATCCTGCAGGACTAAAAACAAAACCTGTCAAAGGGCAAAGGAGCTCTTAAGAGTCAATGGCCATCCAAAATCATCGGGAGAGATGACCCCTTAGCCTTTGTCAAGGCAGACTTCTAGGAGAAGGAAAACTCTGATATAACACCTGCAACCCTGATGGTATCCAATGATGTTGACTTGTTCTTCTTTTTGGTAAGTATCATCTTGGTTAAGAGAGTGGGACTGGCTTTGTGCAGTGCCTTTGCTCACTATAAAAGCTCCACGGCACAGGCATTGCTTTATATCTGGAGATCTCTCTGCACTTGTCGTCACATGGTACCATGGGCCCAGCACTATGTGTCAATAATTGTCACAAGTGTAGTGTTTGTACCAGAGTTTTCAAGTCGTTGACTGGACTAAAAAGTCACACTTGTTCAGCGCATCGGTAGGGGTTCTCCTACATGGATATAAAGTAGTGGCCGTACTCGAAAACGAGTTGGCAGCCACTATGTATGTATGTTCGGCTGCTTTTATTATTTTATAAATGTTCTCAATAGAGAGAGAGTTGATTTCTAACAGGCAGAAGACGCTTCCATTGGAATTTAGACATCAACTAGGGTAATACGTATGTATGTTTTCTCTTTCTCTTAATTTCGAGTTTATTTTTTTGACCGGCCACCTTCCCGGTGGCAAGGTTGTAAAAGAAAAGAAATTGTCATCCCTTGAATCGCAAGAATGTTTTGCAAATTTTGAAGGTGCCAGCTATCGCAGCCATCTGCAGACTATGAATTAGGGAGCTGCGCTTTTTGTCCGCAAATCCAAGTTCAGCCATACTTTGGTCCAAGCGGGTTGGTATATAACCCGTAGCACCAATAATGATGGGTATGAAGCTAAAGGTGTATCTTGGATACTGGATTTGTAAACTCCTCATCAATGGTCCGTAGATGTCCTCCTTCTCCTGTATGTATGTATGTATGTATGTATGTATGTATGTATGTATGTATGTATGTATGTATGTATATCACTTTGTCTAAAATAACATACCATATTACTTATTAAATGCAGCAGTGGTACTTGGTAACATCTATCTATCTATCTATCTATCTATCTATCTATCTGTCTTCCATCTATCTATTTATCTATCTGTCTATCTGTCTATTTATCTATCTGTCGATCTTTAGGAGTGGCAACGTAGCCAGAGTGCTAGCGACGAGAACGGCCTTGGACAAGTCCTTCGACGCAAAACACGAAGGCTGCGTTGTCATTAGCAAAATACGTGCTCTGGGAAACGAGGGAGCCAACGCTGTTAGCTGGGCCCGGATGACAGAGGCGAAAAGTGGCAACAAGTCCACGATTCGGTCTTTGAAGGACCAAGACGGACGCGTGATACGTGAGCCGAAGCAGATGTGCGTGGCCTTTCAGCGGTACTTTGCTCAACTGTTCGGGCAGGGCGGTGTGATGGGAGGAGCTATGGATTTCGGTCCATACCTCGACGGCCTGTCGCGACTCTCGGACAGCGAGGCGAAGTTCTACGAAAGGCCGATTTCGGCCGCTGAGCCAATGCGGCAAACGCAAATCTCTAGGTCTCGACGGTCTACCCTACTAATTTTACGTAGCAATGCCGGACTTGTTCTCCGGTCTCCTGGAAGCGGTCTACTGCAACTGGCAGCAGAACGGGAGAATTTCCAGTTCTGTGACCAAGGGCGTAGTCACGTTAGTCAGAAAGGAGGAGAATAAGGGGGATGACATAGGCAACTTCCGGCCCATAACTCCGCTAAACACAGAGTAACAGATTTTGGCCAAGGTGTTGGCAAAGAGGCTGGCGCTTGTCGTCAAAAACCTGGTGGGAGAAGTGCAGAAATGCGCAATCCCGACCAGGTCCATACACGACAACCTCCACCTCATGCGATACATCATAGAGAAGGCAGGGTGTAAACCCGGCTTCGGTGGGGCCCTGATCAACTTGGATCAGTCTAAGGCTTTCGATAGGGTTGACCATCGTTACCTGGATGCGGTGCTCGAGCCGGCAGGCTTCGGACTCGTGTTCAGGGGCTGGATTGCTGCAATGCACAGCAGCAACATCTGCTCAAGGGTCAAGGTGAACGGCTACCTCTCGGAGCCGTTCCATATCATGCGATCCATCCGACAGGGATGCCCTCTCTCCTCTCTTCTGTACGTACTGACTCTCAAGCCACTACTGCAGAAGTTGGAGCTATTGCAGGGCATCCCTTTGGAAACGGGACTGCAAAAAGCGGCGACGACGTGACAGTAATGGTGTCGAGCATCTCAAAAATCGGGGAGGTCGGCACCTTACTGAAGGAATACGAAAGGTTTAGAGGAGCGAAGCTGAACCGGGAAAAATCCGTCGGTTTGCAACTCGGAACGTGGAGAGGCAAACCGATGCCTTCCGATGACGTCGTCGGATGCTGGACGGAAGGACCGGTAAAGCTTCTCGGGGTCTGGTTTGGTCCGGACCTCCAGGTGGAGAAGAACAGGAACGAGATGACGGCCAAGGTGTTTGCGCTCATCCAGAAGTGGGCCGAGTGCAAACTACCCTTGAAAGGTCGAGCGGAGGTGGCGAACACTTTTATAGCGTCCGTCATCTACTACCGCTTGACCGTCGTGCCTTTTCCAACCAAAACGCTCACCAAAATGGAGCGCGCGCTCTTCCAATTCCTTTGGAAGAAACGGACTCCTTTGGTGAGAAGATCCATCTGCTGCCAACACCCTTCAAACGGAGGGCTGGGGGATGCCGTGGATGACGATGCGCAAACACGCGCTCAGGATGCGGCACCTCCACGTATTCCTCACCGGACAACCGGTGTGGGCCCCGTTCGTGAGGCGAGCATTCCCACGACTCGTCTCGCTGACCGAGCTGCAGTCCTGGGTCAAGCAAAGACCGAGGGAAATGGGCGACTGGCACATCGAATGTGCTCAGGCGGTCACAGTCCTCTGGCAAACGAACCCGGTGATCAGTGGAGACTCCACTTCGTCTGTAGAGACTGCACTTCGTCTGTAGAGAGTTAGTCCGCAGCAGGTGCGACGACTCGCTCGGAGAAATTCAGAGCGTAGAGGAAGACGAACTGGCCAGTCTGTTCGGTAGGACCTTCCGCCCGGGACCGATGGACAACTTCCAAAAGTCCCTGGCCTGGCAGTGCTACCGAGGAGCTCTACCAGTTCGAGACAAGCTCTACGAGATGCGTGCGCGACGAGGAAACCGTCGCGCACGTATTTCTACACTGCCCGAGCGTTACCGACCTGTGGGGCTATGTAGAACGACTATTGTCGCGGGTGGGACCAATCCAGTTGACCACCGAGTCCACTGTCATGATCAAACCGCCACCCTCCTTCAAAAACGAAGGAGAGGCGGTTTTCCTATGTGTTATGGCTATGGTGAAAGAGGTTATATGGTGGACGAGGTTAAAAGGGCTGAGGTAAGACACCTTTCTCTCCGGCGAACAACTGATTCGTTTTTTCAAATATCATTTTGGAAGAAGAATCAGGATGGAGAGAGAGGTGCTGTACCCCAGCAAATTTTATAAAAGGTGGGTGAATGTGGCAAAAAAGGCCCGAGTGGTTGGGCCTTCTCTCTATAAGCCTGTAGGTTGAGGAAAAAGAGGAAGAGAGGAAGGGAGTACTCGCTCTTGGTGCTCCTGGAGATGAGGGTTGTACATTTTTCGGGGTGTGTACAACCCCTGTGTAACGCCTCCTCCCTATTGGGGATTTCAATTGTTATTTGTTATTTTATTAATAGTTTTATTTTCATATGCCTGTATGTAAACTCGCCATTTGTATTTGTCCCCTTCTTTTGTGCCCTTGTGGCTAATAAAGAAATTTATCTATCACTTTGTCTATCTATTTTCTATATCTAAATGTATGTGCATATATGTAAATACACACACTCATTCACACATAAAGAAAGAGAGAGAGAAAGAGAGAGAGAGAGAGAGAGAGAGAGTGAGAGTAAGAGAGACATAGAAAGAGAGAGAGAGAGAGAGAGCGAGAAAGAAGGAATGACAGGGAAAGGATGATAGATAGATAGAGAGAATAGAGAGAATAGAGAGAAAATATATATATATATATATATATATATATATATATATATATATATGTATATAAATCTACCAAAATATACAGTAGTGTCCAATCCGTATGAAGAACTCAATGTAATCCAAATATCATGAAAAGAGAAGATGTATTCAAAAATATTCGATGAAAATCACAGGAAAACCGAGTCAAGATAAATTAATAAAAACAATGAATAAAAACAAAGAACAAGTTCCTTATATTAAAAAAATCATAATTTTACGATCGTTTCTAGGATATTTATGTGTGTTGGTATGTATATCATATAGATCTATGTAAAAATATTACAAACTATCAGAGGAAATATAAAAAACATACCTTCACACACACATATATATATATATATTCATATATATATATATATATATATATATATATTCATGTATATATATATATATACATGAATATATATTTATATATATAAATATATATATATATATCGTGCAAATTCAGACGGGAACAAAACAGAGAGGCAGACAAATAAAGGTTTATTAGGTATATATATATATATATATAGAGAGAGAGAGAGAAGCAGATTAAGGCAGCTGAATTTGGCCGGAAGTCTCAGTGGAATTATGTAGACGTAACGACGGTAATAATAAAAGAATGAGAGCGTCACTTTCATGAGCTTAAAACACTGCAAACATCTCTCTCTCACACATTCTATCTGCCTCTCTCTCACTCTCTCTCTTCTCTCGCTTTTACTCTCTCTCTCATTCTATCTGTCTGTCTCTCTCTCTCTTCCTTATCTTCCCCCCTGACGTTCTTTCTTTCTCTCTCCCACTTTCACTCACATTTTATCTGTCTCTCTCTTTCTCTTTATCTCTATCTCATCATTTCCATGTCATTCTCTCCCTCTCTCCTCCTCTCTCTCTGTCTCTCTCTCCCGCTTGCCTCCTATCTCTCCCCCTCCCTATTCACATTTCCTCATCTTTCTCCCCTTTAAATTTTTCTCTCCTTCCCCATTAAACAGGTGTGAAAACAACACAAGAAAACAACAACATCTACAACAGTAGCAACAACAACATCTACAACAGTAGCAACAACAGCAGCAACATCTACACCAATAACAACAGCAACATCTACAACAACACCATCTACAACAGCAGCAACAACAACACCGTCTACGACAGCAGCAACAACAACACCATCTACAACAACAACACCATCTACAACAACAACACCATCTACAACAACAACAACAACAACAACACCATCTACAACAACAACAACAGCAACATCTGCAACAACAACAACAGCAACAACAACAAACGTGGAGAAATGTCCTACCTAGTTTTGAGGAAGTTTTCTTATGCAATAGTGTAAAATGTTTGAACTTTCTGCTGTTGTTGTTGTTGTAGTTGATATTGTTGTTATTGTTGATATTGTGTTGTTGTTGTTGATATTGTTGTTGTTGTTGATATTGTTGTTGTTGTTGTTGTTGATATTGTTGTTGTTATTGTTGATATTGTTGTTGTTGTTATTGTTGATATTGTTGTTGTTGCTTCTGTTGCTACTGTCGCTAATGTTGATGCTGTTGATGTTGTTGCGGTTGTTACTGTCATTGTTGCTGTTGTTGCTGCTGTTGTTACTGTTGTTGATGTTGCTGCTGTTGTTGTTACTGTTGTTGTTACTGTTGTTGCTGCTGTTGTTGTTGTTGTTGTTACTGTTGTTGTTACTGTTGTTGCTGTTGTTGCTGCTGTTGTTACTGTTGTTGATGTTGCTGTTGTTGCTGCTGTTGTTGCTGTTGTTGTTACTGTTGTTGTTACTGTTGATGCTGCTGTTGTTGCTGTTGTTGTTACTGTTGTTGCTGCTGTTGTTGCTGCTGTTGTTGCTGTTGTTGCTGCTGTTGTTGCTGTTGTTGCTGCTGTTGTTACTGTTGTTGATGTTGCTGTTGTTGCTGCTGTTGTTGCTGTTGTTGTTACTGTTGTTGTTACTGTTGTTGCTGCTGTTGTTGCTGTTGTTGCTGCTGTTGTTGCTGTTGTTGTTGTTGCTGTTGCTGTTGTTGCCGTTGTTGTTACTGTTGTTGCTGTTGTTGTTGTTGCATCTCTTGCTACTGTTGCTAATGATGCTACTGCTGTTGTTACTGTTGCTATGTTGCTGTTATTGTTGTGCTACTGTTGTTGTTGTTGCAGCTCTTGCTACTGTTGCTAATGATGCTACTGTTGTTGTTACTGTTGCTATGTTGCTGTTATTGTTGTGTTACTGTTGTTGTTATTGAAGCTCTTGCTACTGTTGCTAATGTTGCTACTGTTGTTGTTACTGTTGCTATGTTGCTGTTATTGTTGTGCTACTGTTGTTGTTGTTGCATCTCTTGCTACTGTTGCTAATGATGCTACTGTTGTTGTTACTGTTGCTATGTTGCTGTTATTGTTGTGCTACTGTTGTTGTTGTTGCATCTCTTGCTACTGTTGCTAATGATGCTACTGTTGTTGTAACTGTTGCTATGTTGCTGTTATTGTTGTGCTACTGTTGTTGTTGTTGCAGCTGTTGCTACTGTTGCTAATGATGCTACTGTTGTTGTTACTGTTGCTATGTTGCTATTATTGTTTTGCTACTGTTGTTGTTGTTGCATCTCTTGCTACTGTTGCTAATGATGCTACTGTTGTTGTTACTGTTGCTATGTTGCTATTATTGTTGTGCTACTGTTGTTGTTGTTGCATCTCTTGCTACTGTTGCTAATGATGCTACTGTTGTTGTTACTGTTGCTAATGATGCTACTGTTGTTGTTACTGTTGCTATGTTGCTGTTATTGTTTTGCTACTGTTGTTGTTGTTGCATCTCTTGCTACTGTTGCTAATGATGCTACTGTTGTTGTTACTGTTGCTAATGATGCTACTGTTGTTGTTACTGTTGCTATGTTGCTGTTATTGTTTTGCTACTGTTGTTGTTGTTGCATCTCTTGCTACTGTTGCTAATGATGCTACTGTTGTTGTTGCATCTCTTCCTACTGTTGCTTATGATGCTACTGTTGTTGTTACTGTTGCTATGTTGCTGTTATTGTTGTGCTACTGTTGTTGTTGTTGCATCTCTTGCTACTGTTGCTAATGATGCTACTGTTGTTGTTACTGTTGCTATGTTGCTCTAATTGTTGTGCTACCGTTGTTGTTGTTGCAGCTGTGTCTGCTGCTGTTATTGTTGTTGCTAATGATGCTACAGTTGCAGCTGTTGTTGCTACTGTTGCTGCTCTAGCTACAGTTGCAGAAAATGTCGATGCTGCTGAAAGGGATGAAAGTGATGCTGCAGTACTATTTCTTGCTACTGTTATCGTTGTTCTTTTCTATTTTCAATCATTACCACCACCGCCTACTTACTACTACTACTACTACTACTACTACTACTACTACTAACTACTACTACTACTACTAACTACTACTACTACTAACTACTACTACTACTACTACTAACTACTACTACTACTACTAACTACTACTACTACTACTAACTACTACTACTACTACTACTACTACTACTACTACTACTAACTACTACTACTACTACTAACTACTACTACTACTACT
>OZ024743.1:65730944-65738444 GCA_964016885.1 Eledone cirrhosa
AAACAAACAAAAATGGAACAGCTATTGCTGGAATGTCTTTGATTATAAGTATGTTCTGGAGCTAAACACGACAAAGGCAGCTACATATATCTGTTAAGTGATAATGTATTCACAGATTTTGACTTAAATATGTTGAATCATTAGTGGCAAATTGGCAGAGTCGTTAGAACGTAAGATAGAATACTTTGCAAGTATTTATTCCTGGGATCTCTGTGCTTTCTGAGTTCAAATCCCATCGGTGTTAAATTTGTCGTTCATCTTTTCGGGGTCAATAAAAATCAGTGCCAGTCCAGAATTTTTGGTAGATTCTTCTTCTATATCTGTTTCTCGCTGCTTCTCTAACACTCTTTTTCTTTCTCAGGAAGAAATCGGCTGAATTTAGACCTGGAAAGGAGATTAGCTTGTCCAGGTTTAAAGTTACCAAGACACGCTGTATGTCACAACGGCGCTCTTACGACTCCACTAGAAGTTATGCATCCATACATACAAGCAAAATTAGGTTAAATATATAAAAATTACATGTGTTCAGACCTGGAGAGGATATTGACTTCGCCATGTTTTTAAAATTCCCAAGACACGCCGTATGTAACTGCGGCGTCACTACGATTCCATCTGGAGTTACAATTCCATACATACATATTGAGTCGTGTTAAGGTCAATGGATAGAAGGCTTGATAGAGCGTCGGATAAAAATGAAATGTTTTAAAATTTCGGATCAAAATTGATTTAAATATATTGTGTCATATTATGGCAGTAGATGACAGAATCAATTGACAGGGGTGGGAGGAACAAAATAAAATACTCATGTGTTTCGCTTCGGTTCAAAATTAGAATTTAATAAAAATAATTGTTTCTACTTTTGTGACAAGGACAGCAATTATTCCAGTGTATTACTGGTACTTTATTTTATCGACGCCGTAAGGATGAACGGCAAAGTTAACCTCGGCGGGATTTGAAGTCAAACCATAAAAGGCCGTAACTCTTTGCTGCAAAGCATGGCGTCCGACACCTCTACCGATACTGCCAATCCACAATGGTTTCCGATTTAGGCTGAAGGCCAAGAACCCCTGGGGATGGTGAGTGGAAAGTCGACTAAATTGACCTTAGTGCGTTACTGGTACTTTATTTTATCAACCCCTGTAAGGATGAAGGGCAAAACAAACCTCGGGAGGATTTGAACTCAGGATGTAAAGGACCGCAACTCTATGTTGCAAAGCATGTTGTTCGATGCTCTACCGATTCTGCCAAGAAGAAAAACCAGAAAAATGAGGACGAAGAAAGAAGTAGGGGCTGTGTCTTTAAATTATTTCTAAAATCAACGAGAATCAGTCAAAATCATTTTCATTCCACAGCTGCACGAATAAAATTATTATTAAAAAAAATTATCATTATTATTTTATATTTTTTTTTCAATTATTATCATTATTATTTTTTCCTTTTTTTTTTTTCAATTTATATTTATTATATAGTTGTTTTGTTATTTTTCCCCTGCTGATTTCAATATGGGCAACTTTTAGTGAGGGCGACTGATATTAGCTTGCCGGATACCGTCGGACAAGGCTATACATTCTCAGGATTAATAAACAAATACGTTTTGTCATTCTATATGAGATAATGTTTAGCAGGTGTAGAGAGAGAAACGTGTAGTGTGAATATATGTCTATGTAGAATATATATATATATATATGTATATATATATATGTGTGTATGTGTGTGTATGTATTTGTGTGTATAAACATGTAAAATAGTATATATATATACATATATATATAAATACATATACACACACATATATATATATATATATATATATATATATATATATACATATATATATATATATATATATATATATATATATATATATATATATATATATATATATATATATATATATATATATATATATGTGTGTGTATGTGTGTGTGTGTGTTCGTGTGCGTGAGTAAGGGTATATGTGTGTATATGTATGTTTATATATATAATGTACACTTGCATACCTATATACATATATACAAGTCTTTCTATATATATATATATATAGTTTATATCTATCTATCTATATATAAATATATATATATATATATAAATATATATATATATATATATGTAATATATATATATATATATATATATATATATATATATATATATATATATATATATAGAGAGAGAGAGAGAGAGAGAGAGAGCGAGAGACATAAAGCAAAATTATGGACGTATAAAATCCTATATACACATATGCACATACACATATGCACATAAACTAACACATGCACACAGACTAACACATAGACTAACACATAGACTAACACATGCACACACACAGTCAACGAATATAGGCGTAGAAAACACATCAGACTAAAAATAAAATACTATACACCCCTCCCCCCCCCGCAAAAAAACGGAAACGTATACATTAAAATACACCATACGTATACACACATATACACACACATATACACGTATGTACACATATATACACACATATACACACATGTACATATATACATACATACACATAAACATAGTGAACCACAAAATCAAATATAGACACTGAGACATACATATACACAGAAATATATGGAATATATAGAATAATAATTGTTTTATACTCAGAGGTGGAGTTGAACTGAGTAATGTAAATCTATGTTTGGTAAGCACTTAAGGACATAGTTAAGTAGGTTGTATATTTACAGATGTGGGATATTAGTAGGATACTGAACTACCCCAACTTCAGTACTTATGGCTTTTTAAATAATCGTACTTAGTTCATCGATCTTTATTTTTTGTTAAGTTACGGGATATATTAATACTGACAGATGTGAACATGATTAGAGACACGTATATATATATATATATATATATATATATACAGACACACAGACATACACACTCACACACAAACAAACACGCACATACACACACAGAGATATACATGCAGGCGCACACACATATATACACGCACAGTCACAGACACAAACACACACCCACAGAGACCCACACACAAACACACATATAGACACACACACACACACACACACAGTCGCAGATACGCACACACACGCACACACACACATACATTACACACACAGGCACACACAACACGCAGTCATAGACACACACACACACATACATGCACAGTCACAAACACACACACACATACACGCATAGGCACAAACATGACCACACACACACACACACACGTCTAAGAGGAGGAATAAAAATCTCCATCTAAAAATTGTTTCTAGCTCAGTCAGAAGTAATTTTTGGAGGAAGGAAAGTCAATTAAATCGAACTCAGTACTTTACTGGTACTTTATGGTGTCGACTCTGGAAGGATAAAAGGTAAAGTTGACTTAGGCGGGATTTGAACTTAGAATGTTAATCAACTGAACAAATATCGTAATACATTTTACCCGACGCTCTAATAATTCTGCCAATCCACGCACTATTTCTAGATCTAATAATTGTTTCTACTTTAGGCACAAGGCCAGCAAATTACCCAGTACATTACTGGTACTTTATTTTGTCGACCCCGTAAGGATGAAAGGCAAAGTTAACCTCGGCGGGATTTGAACTCAGATCATAAAGAGCCGTAACTCTATGCAAAGCACAGTGTCCGACTCTCGACCGATACTGCCAATCCACCACCCTATTTCTAGATCTAATAATAATTCACATTTTCATATGTACGTGTAGGCGGCGAATTGGCAAAGTCGTTAGAACGTCGGATAGAATGCTTCGTAGTATTCCTTTCGAATCTCTGAGTTCAAACCCGTCGAGGTCAACTTTGCCTTTCATCCATTGTAGGTAGATAAAAAGTACCAGTCTAGTACTGGAGTCTGTTCTTCCTCAATATATCTTTCTCACTTCTATTCTCCCTCTCTCTAATCTACTGCATTTAGAGAAATGAAGGGCTCCTCCAGGTTTTAAAATGCCCTAGAAACGTCGTATGTTAATACGATGCCCATGCGACTTCATCAGAAATTATGGGACATACATACATATACACGTAACAACATAAGTGTCCGGCTGCCATGGGGCTACAAAATAAGATGTAATATATATAGCAGAGGGCTGTTTCATCAGAATTAATCTGGAGTCACACAACCACATCAATTACCTGTGTGTAATAGAACAGCATTATAGCGGGCTGGTCTGGGATTACACAACATCAACAACAATAACCAGGTAATGTGTTTATGTCTGGAGCCGTAACTACTGATAGAGTCGTAGAGACCCCATCATGACATACGGCGTGTCTGAACACAATCGATTTCTTGGAGAGAAAGATATTAAAAGAGAAACTGAGGGAGAGGACGATAGAGAAGAAGTGAGAAAGATATATAGAGAAAAAATCGATTCCAGTAAAGGACTGGTATTTTTTTTATCGACCTTGAAAAGAAAAGGTGCAAAGTTGACCTCGGTGGGATTTGAACTCAGTATGCAGCGTACCGGAAAGCATGACTCAGCTAAAACGCTGCCCAGTGATTTATTAAAAAGCTTTGAAGTTGTCACTTTATGTCACAGAATTCGTAGATCAATATCTATGTAACTACATCCTAAAAATGGCCGTTAAGGCGTTGGCTTAAAAATGTCGCGGTATTTGAACCGACTGCGCTCTGAGCTCAAATCCTACTGGGAACATGTTTGCCTTTCATCCTTTCGCGGTCGGTAAATAAAATACAAATCCTCTCTTCTTCACTTCATATCTCTCTTTCTTTCTCTGGAAGAAATCGGCTGTTCCGACCGGGAGAAGGAGGGGCCCCACTAGGTTTAATATGCTTAGGACGGCGCCCCTACGATTCCATCAAGAGTTAAGTGCCCTTTACATTATATTTTTATTTATATCTTAAAAACCCATACACAATAGATAACATGGTTCTAGATTCTCTGTAATCTAAATGGAGATAGCTAAACCATATTTGTTTATTATAGATCAGTGTGTTTGATAAGAGTTGTCTTGAGGCCAAGACAATATAATTGCAATAATAAGGACAACAATTTATGCGGTAGCAAACGAACCAACGAGAGGTTTTATTCGCAGCCACTCAACATGCTAGAAATAGCAGCCAACTCTCTCTCTCCGACATCTTATCAAAAATGTAGTCCAAAATATACATAAAGACGTGATGGTCATAACTGGAACGTATTTGACGATATGTCTGTGTATTTGATCATAAATCACCTGGTGCTAAACAACAACAACATTACACAGGCCTCTCGCCAAATGTGGGCCACGAGATGGCGTTTCTTCCTAATGTTTAGTGATACACCAACACATTCAGAAAATAATTTATTTAAAAAACAAATATCTCGAAAGAAGTTCCTTGAAATCTTGATTTTACTAACTTCTCAGAACAAGACCAAGAACAAACATAAATTCCCAAAATGTTAACCTTGAGAATAAGTATGTCCACACAGAATGTTCTGAAGTCTCATCAATGCACCAAAGCCCGGCGATGGGCTTGACACTAAGGTCGATATAATCGACTTTTTTCCTTCTGCAAAATTACTAGTCTTGTGTCAATGTTAGAAATAATTACTGGTATGGACCTGACGGACATCATCAGGCTACAACCGTCGAATTACGCAGTTTCTATATACGTGTATATATATATATATATATATATATATTTTTTTTTTTTAAATTTATTTCTCAGAAGATAAAGAAAAAAGCAACTTCAGTCGAGGCACAGAGAAAGCTAGCAAGTGAAGATGGAATGTACTGAGATACATATCTTTACTAGAAGTTAATACTCGACATGTTCACCGCTGTAGCAGTATAACGTTACAAACATTCAAACAAAACATATTAAATGACGAATTGTAAGCATTGATAAAAACACATATATTGTTTCAAACGGCTAAATATGTGGATAGGATTCAGAGAAATTGAGATAGCCTAAACATCTATTTGCCAACTGGCAAAGGAAGCACGTTAGGCACATCAGACACATTAAATTAATGTGTCGGGAATATTAGCCACATTCACCGAGGACGAAAGAATTCCCTTCACAGTGGTGGTTAGCTTCTGAGTTCGATCCCACTGCGTGGCATCTTGGGCAAGTGTTATTTACCATACCATCGGGTAGACCCAAAGTGGCGAATTGGTAGAGTTGTTAGAACGTCGGATAGAATGCTTTGCAGTATTCGTTTCGACTCTCTACTCTCTCAGTTCAAATCCCACCGAGGTCAACTTTGCCTTTCATCCATTCAAGGTCGATAAAAATGTACCAGTCAAGTACTGGGGTCGATTCTTCCTCTATATCTCTTTCTCACTTCCTTTCTCTCACTCTATCTTTCTCTGTATTTACACCTGGAAAAGAGATGGGCTGTTTCTGGTTTAAAAAATACCCTAGAAATGCCGTATATCTATACAGCACCCCTACAACTCCCTCAGGAGTTACGGGACCATACATGCTTGTGGGTAGACCCAAGCCTTGTGAGAGAAATTAGGTAGACAGAAACTGTTTGGAAGCCCGTCGGATTCAATGTATCTGCAATTCAAAGGGCCAGCCTTAATGCCCACTGCATCGTGCTGGATATCCTTGAGAATTACGTTAAGAGAGGATGTGTATGTGGAATGCTCAGCCACTTACAGGTTAATTTTATGAGCATGCCGTTCTGTTAGAGATTATACATCATGTTAGAGATTATAAGAGCTCTAAACTTCTGCAGAATGAAAAATAGAGGAAGAATCAACCACAGTATATGACTGGTATTTGAAAGGATGAAAGGAAATTAATATCTGCCGGATTCGAACTCACAGCGCAGTGAACCGGAACAAATAGAAAGGTATTTTTAAAGGTATTTTTAATTCGCCACCTTTTTCATCAGTTTAAAATGTGTAAAAAACTGCCATTAGAAATTATTTTGTCGGTGGATTGGCAGTATCGGTAGAGGGTCGGACGCCATGCTTTTACGCATAGAGTTACGGCCCTTTCCATTCTAAGTTCAAATCCCGCCGAGGTTAACTTTGCCTTTCATCCTTACGGGGTCGATAAAATAAAGCACCAGTAATACACTGGGATAATTGCTGGCCTTGTGCCAAAAGTAGAAACAATTATTTGACTGGTATTTGAAAGGATGAAAGGCAAATTAACATCGGTCGGATTTGAACTCACAGCGAAGTGAACCGGAACAAATAGAAAGATATTTTTAATTCGGCACCTTTTTCATCAGTTTAAAATGTGTAAGAAACTGCCATTACAAATTATTTAGTCGGAGTGACCATTGTGTATGTGAGCGGTGAATTAGCAGAGTTGTTAAAACATCGGATGGAATGCTTTGTGGTATTTATTCCGACTCTCTGCACTCTTTGGGTGCAAATTACACCGAGATTTACCGCAAAGCATTCTATCCGACGTTCTAACGACTACGCCAATTCACCGCCACGTGTGTTTGTATTAGTGTTTTAAAGCCAGTGTGTACTAGCATGTGTGTATGTGCACACACAACAGTGTGTGTTTGTGTTTTGCGGAATGAATTGTGGAAA
>OZ024743.1:65748444-65753444 GCA_964016885.1 Eledone cirrhosa
GGTTGCATATTTTTTCGGGGGTATGTGTTACCCAAATGTAATGTCTCCCTCTATTGGGGAAAATCGATTAATTTTTAAATTGCATTTGTGATAGTAATTTACACGTTTTTATTGTATGTAAACTCCCCTCTTTGTATTTGTCGCCTTCTTTTGCGCCCTCGTGGCAATAAATAGAAACATATCTATCTATCTATCCATCTATCTGTCTATCTATCTATCTATCTATTTATCAGTCTATCTTTTTGTTTGACAATCTTTCTGCCTGTCTCCCCCCCCCTCTCTCTCTCTCTCCCCCTCTCTCTCTCTCTCTCTCTCACACTATATATATATATATATGTGTGTGTGTGTGTGTGTGTGTGTGTGTGTGTGTGTGTGTATGTGTATGTGTGTGTATATATATATGTATATATTTATATATATATAAATATATATATACATACATATATATATATATATATGTATGTATATATATGTATATATATATATACACAGACACATACACACACACACACACACACACACACACACACACACACACACACACACACACATATATATATATATATGGACATATGGGTACATTATTTTATCGACCCTGGTGTGATGTAAAGCAAAGCTGACCATTATGGGGTTTGAACCAAGAACTAAATAGCCCAAATAATTTTATTCGGTGCACTAACGGTTCTGTTTTACCTCCATAATAAATAAAATAATAGCGTTTTTCCACACATTAAATATAATTTCTTATATTATTATAACTAATTGATGGTTGTGTATATATAGACATAATAATACACCTGGGTTGTATAATATTTTACACAGATGACTGGCCAGTACCATAAATAGACGTTAACTGACATATTTCTTTATATATGATGACAACTGCCACTACTTCACACAAGACGGCCATCTCTTCTACGAATTCGCTGCTATGATTAACCACCCTCAAATGCAGACTGTTGGCCAGTGTGATGACTGAGCAGGCTTTGTTCAGGACACCTTTTCTAGACCCTTCCCATGTTGTATTGGTGAGCAGTTCGCCCCCAAAAAGGGCTGCTCTCTCTGACGCCCAAGACTCCACCGAAGCATGCTGCTGTTCAAGTTAACAGTGCAGCGACGTTAGGATAAGACTCAAGCCGTCCATGTGTAGATTTGCTACTATGTGTTTCTAAGCGGCCGAGTCTACATATGTTGCCACCGCCCCACCACTGTGAGACTTGTGAAGAAATATCTGCATATAAATATAGTAATGCTACGTTCTATACATATAACACTAACGCAGCCATATGTATAGTGCTAAGCCAAGACATAATAACAGGACAATTACAAGGATCGCATGTGTTATTGACATGGAGTTTAATCCCTCCAGGGAGTGTAACCGTACTCACCATGCTTGGCTAATTGCAGGTTGGTGAGGCTATTTAACCTATAGTTGGCGTGGATGTCCGTTGACACTGGAGTTCCTCCACCCTTTGGCAGTTCTTGTTTAAATTCAAAGCTGTTTCATTTAGATTCTAATTTAGGCAGTGATTGTTGTTAGATTCAGTTTCGATCAATGGTTAGAGCAATCAGCCGGTATCTAAATTACATGAAATTCAATTCTTGGTATCGACCACTGACCGTCTCTAGGGGTATTTTAATCGATTTCTAATCTATTTATAGCAACCAACTGTATTTACAGATGTCTTCTGTGTTTCCCATATATAGAACATATGCATCATTAAAACTTTAAAGGGATATTTCCTGTCCGGCTTTCTGTTGTTTTAATTAAATAAATATTTAACTCCGTTTCTGCACCATCCATGGTAGTCAACATCTACGATGGATGAGTTCCATAACGTAGAGTGCTTTTCTTAATAATACATCACGGTTAACTAAACGGAATTATTAGTTCTACCCATTGATGAACCACACAACATAAATTTATTTAACTCTTTAAATAGCAGGAAAAGAGTCTTAAGGTTTCGGACACTAGTCTTTCATCAGAAGATAGAGTTAGAAACAGAAGATAAAATAGAAAGATAAAGAGTGAGAAGTGGAAAGAACGGGAAATATGCGAAAAAATATGCGTATTCAGTCAGCCATTTTATATATATATATATAGAATTAATATAGGGATAACTTGAACCGTTAAGGTATATTATCTTTGGTCATGTCAAATATTTATAAAACATTTTGTATTTTATCTGATGATAGCGTACCAAAACTTTTGGTACCCTTGAAATATATATAATAGAATAAATATGGTTTTATAAATATAGTTTCCATTTATTTAATATCATTGTATATATATATATATATATATATATATATATATATATATATATATATATACAGATAAAATTCCGTTATAACGAATACCATTATAATGAATTTTTCAGTATAACGAAATTTTATTCAATCCCTGAGGTAATAAAAAAACAAACGCTCAATTTGTTTCGGTCGATCTCATTATAAAGAATTTTTTGTTACAGCAATTTTTTATATATATATATATTTATTAAAATAACAGATTAAAGTTTAAGCAAAGAATCTGTGCTTTCACCCTTAACGGGATCTTCTGAAACTAACAAAGTCAATCTGTAAACGCAGAAGTGGATATTTCAAAAAACGTTGTAATCGGAGGAAGACAGGAAGACGATACTTTGGTTCGTGGAAACGTTCCCTGGCAAAGAACGGGAAAAAAACGAATATAATACTTCATTAATAGGAACGGTGAAAAACAATTACGCGCAAAGACAGAACCACGTTTATGGTATAAAAGAAGTCGTAGACTAATGTTCTCTTAGGTGGTTCATAGAGACGTTCTCTGGCAATGAACGGAAAAAACGAAGATAATACTTCGTATGTGGTGCGTGGAGAACAATTGCACGCAAAGACAAAACCACGTAAATGGTATAGCTGAAGTCGTTTTTAAAATTCTAACTAGGAAACCGAATGAATCTCTGCTTCAGAGTTAAGAATAAAGTAAATAAAATACAATACAGAGGTAATAGAAATTAAATAAATACATACACGCATGCAAATACGTACATACACAAGCATACGCGAAAACACTTGCCATAGGTATACAAAACCACGCACATATAAATATGTGTGTGTGTGTGCGTATATACAAATGTTATTTTAATAAATATTTGCTCTGCGGTTCTTATATATTTGATATATATTTATCCTTATCGAGCCCTCTTTGGATTTTAGTCTTCAAATTTATTATTATTATTATTACTATATATATATATATATACACAAATGTATGTAAACGGTATATATATATATATATATATATATAACTGTTTCTACTTTAGGCACAAGGACAGCAATTACCCAGTGCATTACTGGTACTTTATTTTATCGACCCCGTAAGGATGAAAGGCAGGATTTGAACTCAGATCGTAAAGGGACGTAACTATGCTGGAAAGCATGGTGTCTGACCCTCTACCGATACTGCCAAACGGCGATGAATTAGTTTTGCGAGGTTTTTTATATGAAATCGTGTGTCGAAACAAATATTGTTATACTTGGAGAGGGTCATATTTGTGTAATATTGCCAGAATTAATAACAGAACACACTCACTGTTTGGTTGGTTTTCGCTTTTCGCTTCTGTGTCTTTTATATCGGTAATCTAATTTATTCGGTCCTCAATGTTGCCATTGACTGACCAACGGTCAAAAATAATACAGATACAATATAGACACAAACACATATATATAGTTTATCAAAGTTCTTTCGTTGCACATCTGCAACATCGTCAGTGCTATTGTTTCCTCCCGTTACATTGTATGTCTACGCCAACTCTATTTAGTCTGTTTATATATTTATTTATTTATTTGTTTGTTTGTTTGTTTATTTTATTTTGTCTTCTTTGCGCATGCGTTTGCGTGTGTGTATAGTGTTTTGTTTGATGTGTGTTCGTGATTGGGTGACTGTGTATTGGTTAATATATTCTATGTTTACTAGTGTGTGTTTATATGTGTTTGTTGTTATTGTGCTTGTGTATGTATTTATTTATTTATTTATTTATTTATTTATACTTCTCTTAGGTCAGTGTTGTTTGTTTGGGTGTTGTTGTTATTCCATTCATTCTTTCTGTTTAGTCTTGGCCTTCTAAGTTCTATTTCACTGGCCTCTCTGATTTGCCTATCTGCTGGGTCATTTCTATGTTTAGATATTATTCTAATTTCTATGTTGTCTATGTTACCGTCGTGTTGTTGTCTGGCATGTTCGTATAGTACTGACCCGTTTTTTCGTCCTTTTAGTTCCCCCCAGTGTTGGTCTATCCTTTCACCTATGCTACGAGCCCTCTCGCCTATGTATGTTGTTGTCATGTTTCTGCAAGTACCCTCTGTACATCTTATGCTATAGACTACGTTTCTAGTTTTTAGTTATTAATTCTGTTATTAATTCTGGCAATATTACACAAATATGACCCTCCCCAAGTATAACAATTTATATATATATATATATATATATATATATATATATATTGAGCATTCCATGGACCATAAATTGGCAGAAGCTGGTAAATTCAGAAGTGACAGACAGGGAAAGAGTGCGGGAATTTGTTAATTTATCAAACTTCATGTTTCGGAATTCCGTTACTCACCGGAAATTTCCGATCTTCTAATTCTTTGTTGATTTCTGGAATATTTTGAATCACTCAGACAACATATCTTGGAGATTGTTTTCCTCCTCCTCCTCCTCCTCCTCCTCCTCCTCCTCCTCCTCCTCCTCCTCCTCCTCCTCCTCCTCATCATCATCATCATCATCATCATCATCACCACCAGCAAAATCTCAAAACACTTGAACTACGTCCACAACTACCGCCACCATACCCCTCAATACCAACCCTACTACCACCAGCACGCCCCCACTGCCTTCATCGAGCCGACCCCCATCCCACCATTTATAGTATCACTACCAACAATAATAACAACAATAACAAAAACACCGCCTAATCACTCCCCCCCCCCACAATTAACACCAACAACAACAGCAA
>OZ024743.1:65758444-65800944 GCA_964016885.1 Eledone cirrhosa
CGACGAGATCTCCCACCTACTTTTGGGGTGGGTGAGAGATGTCTTCTCTTGTGAAAATGGGCAACACCACCGCCTTGCTCCTGAGGGGTTTCAGCAGAGTCAATTCTGTTTCAAGTATTCGGACCAGGCCTCCTGTTTTAAGATACCCTGTTGAAATCATAAAAATAACACACACACGCACACGCACACGCACATACACACACACACACACACACACACACACACACACACACACACACACACACACACACACACACACACACACACACATATATATATATATATATATATATATATATATATATATATATATTTATATATAATTCAATGATATTAAGTAAATGGAAACTATATTTATAAAACCATATTTATTATATATATTTCAAGGGTAGCAAAAACTTTGGTACGCTTTCATCAGATAAAATACAAAGTGTGTTTTATAAATTTTGACATAGCCAAGGAACATACCTTATCAGTTGAATTTTCCTTGGATAGTCCAAGGAAAATTGACTATCCAAGGTAATTCAACTGATAAGGAAAAATGACTATCCAAGGAAAATTCAACTGATAAGGTATGATCCTTGGCTATGTCAAAATTTATAAAACACACTTTGTATTTTATCCAAAGTGTTTGGTACCCTTGAATTATATATAATAGAATAAATATGGTTTTATAAATATAGTTTCCATTCTTTTAATATCATTGAATATTTACTCCAGGAATCTGTCGAGTGCTCTGAATCAGTTATAAACATTTATATTTGTTGAATTACCAACAAATTAAATATCCCTTCTGCTTATATACATATATATATAATATGTAGAAAAGATAACACACGAGAGAGTGTGTGTTTACCAATGTACATTAATTTATTATGTACGTTAATTTATTTTGATATATTGCTCCTTATAACAGTCTTCTTTCTCTCTTTGCTTGGTAGAGCACTCTTATTTGAGTGGTTTTGGGCTGCGATTTCTAACCGCTCATTCCACCCAGGCCACTAGTTTACTGTCTCTTGCACACATTCACTTCTCTCTACCACGTGTTGCAAGGCAGTTATCTTAAGTTTTTCTTAGAGTTGTCTGGAATGTATTCACTTACCACACGCTAATGTACCTAGGTGTTTCATTCCATACACTAATCTTTTGGCGAAACAAATCTCTTTGGGTTTGTACGTGTGTGATATATAGTTATAGAGGTGGGTAAATCTCTTTGGGTTTGTACGTGTGTGATATATAGTTATAGAGGTGGGTAAATCTCTTTGGGTTTGTACGTGTGTGATATATAGTTATAGAGGTGGGTAAATCTCTTTGGGTTTGTACGTGTGTGATATATAGTTATAGAGGTGGGTAAATTCATTCTAATTTATATCTTCAATTATTATGCGTCTACCTCACCTTTCGTAGTTTATAGATTCCATACACTGGTGTTTTTCCCTGTATATTGATAAACACACACTCTCTCTCGTGTGTTATCTTTTCTACATATTATATTTGAAGAGCCTAGGATTCCTTTTCCTTTGAGCACATAATTTACAGGGACTAACGCGAGTCTATGATTTATTTTGAAATATATATATATATATATATATATATTAATACTTGGCGAGGATCATATTGTTGTAATAATATTGCCAGAAATAATAACAGAGCACACTCACTGTTTGGTTGGTTTTCGCTTCTGTATCTTTTATATCTCCACAGTTAATTAATTTGGTCCTCAATGTTTATCATTGACTGACCAACGGTCAAAAATACAGATACAATATAGATATAAACACATATATATAGTCTCGCAAAACAAATTCATCGCCGTCATTATATATATATATATAGTGGTAGAACACTGGAAGGTAATATCCGTAGTGGTAGAGCACTCAGTCCATGGGACGAGTTAGGTAAACTAGGATACTCCTGCGCTAAGAACATGAGGGCCCACATCACCAACAGCCCTAAGAGCAACACCCCACCAGGGTGCTCTTGCTGTAAGCCCGAAGCTTGTCCCCTTCAACAGCAATGTAACACACCTGCTGTAGTTTATGTAGCTGTGGTCACTTCCAACCGACCAAATTAACCACAGGGGGTCAAATCCTATGTGGGTATGGCGGAGGGCCGATATAAGGAACGCTTCCAGAACCACCAGTCGACCTTTAGGTACCCGGACAAACGTTCATCCACGAAACTCGTGAGCCACGTATGGTCCTCAAGGACTCAAGTATAGACTACTCCATTCAATGGAAAGCCATCACTAAGTCCAAGCCCTACGCAAGGGGCAATCCGTCGTGTGGACTATGTATTGATGAACGAATAAATATTCTAAAGAGATTACGCAATAGCGATTGCCTAAACGCAAGGAATGAATTCTTCACACGTTGTCCACACGTCTGGAAACACCTCTTACATAACTACAAAGCTCCGGATTGAATTACAACAACATCCTAATTTTCTTATCAACTAGAAACTTTCGGACTTTCACAGTTATCTCCTTTACACCTCTTGCACGCAATTTAGTATTGCCTGAGTAAAGTGATCGTTTCTGCGCATGCGCGTTCGTACGGTTGTCCTTCCTGTTCCGTATAACCATGTCCATTACGAGCTGAGGATCAGCTAAGGTGAAACAATCGTTCTCGGTATGGTGAACTAACTGTTGTGTAACCACTTCTCTCTCTCTCTCTCTCTCTCTCTCTCTATATATATATATATATATAAAATTGTTTCTACTTTTGGCACAAGGCCAGCAATTACCCAGTGTATTACTGGTACTTTATTTTATCGACCCCGTAAGGATGAAAGGCAAAGTTAACCTTGGCGGGATTTGAACTCAGAATGGCAAGAGCCGTAACTCTATGCGTCAAAGCATGGCGTCCGACCCTCTACCGATACTGCCAATCCACCGCCCTATATATATATATATAATTGTTTCTACTTTTGGCACAAGGCCAGCAATTATCCAGTACATTACTGGTACTTTATTTTATCGACCCCATAAGGATGAAAGGCAAAGTTAACCTCGGCGGGATTTGAACTCAGAATGGCAAGGGCCGTAACTCTATGCGTCAAAGCATGGCGTCCAACCCTCTACCGATATGCCAATTCATATATATATATATATATAATGTCATTGAACTAATGTTGTCTTTTCTTCAATGCATAATTATTTTCAGTTAGCTTTTTGAAGCTCACTGCGGTAAATATTTTGACATAAACGTAATTAAAGTAATGCAGTATAGTAAATGCATGCAAGGTTCCGTAACTCCTGAGGAATTCGTAGGCGTGCCGAGATATAAATTCTAGGGAATTTTTTAACTTGGCGGATCCCAATGTTTTCCAGGTCGGAATACAGCAGATTTCATCCAGAGGTAGATAGAGAGAGTGAGAGAATGGCATTGAGGAATATATATAGAGGAAGAATCGACCCCAGTACTTGACTGGTACTTTTTTTTATCGACCTCGAAAGGATGACAGTCAAAGTTGACGTTGGTGTGATTTGAACTCAGAGAGTAGAGAGTCGAAACGAATACTGTAAAGCATTCTAGCCGTCGTGTTTCCTAGCATAGTAAATATAAACATATAATTAAGTAACATCTTACAATTAAAACAAGTATTGGCTAATGCAGTGACAGATATACTAAAATAAGTGTTTAACCTGTAACTGATTTGTGGCTACACAAACACATGTAACAGAGCAACTAGGTTTATATTTAATATTTCAACTACTTAGAGATTTCTTTATGGCTTTTAGCGCTGCTTGGAACTAAGTTATTGTTAGTCTGTTGCATTAGTCAATATTTCTGGAGGTGCCAAAAACTAATATAGAGAGAAAAATGGTTTAAGCTGCTGCTGCTGCTGCTGCTGCTTCTTCTTCTTCTTCTTCTTCTTCTTCTTCTTCTTCTTCTTCTTCTTCTTCTTCTTCTTCTTCTTCTTCTTCTTCTTCTTCTTCTTCTTCTTCTTCTTCATTATTCCTGAGAGGGTCGTGGGGCAGAGTCCTTAAACACTCCTTTCAGTGGCTCCTGCCACAATCATCTGTCACCAACTGATCTGGCTGGATCCCCAAGCGGGACCAGCTAATTTCATAGATGTTATCCAACCATCTTGCTCAGGGTCTACCTCTGGCTCTCCTGCCGGTTTGTTTTAGCCGTAAAATCTGTCCAGCGATTCTTTCCTAAGACATTCTAACCACATGCCAACAGTATAGAGCTGTGATCTCTTAATTCGGAGAAGTAGCGGCTCTACCTGGAGTGACTCTCACATCTCCTACCCACGCACTCTAGCTAGAAGTAGCGGCTCTACCTGGAGTGACTCTCACATCTCCTACCCACGCACTCTAGCTAGAAGTAGCGGCTCTACCTGGAGTGACTCTCTCATCTCCTACCCACGCACTCTAGCTAGAAGTAGCGGCTCTACCTGGAGTGACTCTCTCATCTCCTACCCACGCACTCTAGCTAGAAGTAGCGGCTCTACCTGGAGTGACTCTCACATCTCCTACCCACGCACTCTAGCTAGAAGTAGCGGCTCTACCTGGAGTGACTCTCTCATCTCCTACCCACGCACTCTAGCTAGAAGTAGCGGCTCTACCTGGAGTGACTCTCACATCTCCTACCCACGCACTCTAGTTAGAAGTAGCGGCTCTACCTGGAGTGACTCTCACATCTCCTACCCACGCACTCTAGCTAGAAGTAGCGGCTCTACCTGGAGTGACTCTCTCATCTCCTACCCACGCACTCTAGCTAGAAGTAGCGGCTCTACCTGGAGTGACTCTCACATCTCCTACCCACGCACTCTAGTTAGAAGTAGCGGCTCTACCTGGAGTGACTCTCACATCTCCTACCCACGCACTCTAGCTAGAAGTAGCGGCTCTACCTGGAGTGACTCTCTCATCTCCTACCCACACACTCTGGAGTGACTCTCTGATCTCCTACCCACGCACTCTAGCCATAAACCAAAACAGTAGTTTAATATAATTTGCACAGCTATTGCGTTAAACAAATTAAAAAACCATTAACAATTTCAATTTTACTTTTCATCCTTCCGTTAAAGTACTGGTGTGGAGTTAGTCGACTGTACCCGTCTTCTAAATTTGATGGGTTTATGTCTAAATTATGAATCAAAGATTCATTATATTTCGTAGCACAGATATTGGTTTTTAAACAATTGCGATTTATCCCTTGTTACTAAGAGGTTTCTTACACCTTGTTCTGCGTGGTTATTCATCTTGTTAGATATCGCAACCAAATCTCCCTCAGATCTCGCCCTGTCATCGTAGAAAAGGAGGAAACAGATAATGTATTCCTAAAAACACTTTCCCAATGGAAAAAAAAAAACACGAGATGGTCAAAACTGGAATGTTTTAAACATAGTTCGGTTATACCAGAGCAAAGCTGGAATCAAACAATAGCAATTGGTTGGTATTAGTAATGCTATTACACCTTGGAATTGTTAGAAGGTCCGGAAGGGTTCTTTGCCACATTCTTTCAGGGTTTCTGGGCTTTGAGTTCAAATTCCACCGAGGTCAATTTTGCCTTTTACCCGTACAAGTCTAGTACTTGGATCGGTTCTTCCTCTGTATACCCTCCATCCACCCACTCTCCTTTTCTCTTTATTTCTCTCTTTCTCCGTTGTAAGAAACCAGCTGTGTGCAGACGTGAATAGTGATAGGCTCTGTCAGGTTTAATATGCTGTATGTATAGTTTTATGTTCTGGATGTATTCTTGTGATTATCTGTTAAGTTCATTGCATGCGTTTGTTTATGTAAAAATGTCAGGGCGGTGTCCTTATGACCCCGCTTGGTGTTACTGGTCCATACATACATACGGTTTTTTAGGGCATTTTAAGACCCGTCGGAGCCCATCACCTCTCCAGGTCTGAATACAGCAGATTTCTTCTAGCGAAAGATAGAGAGAGTGAGGGAATGGAAATGAGAAAGAGATATAGAGGAAGAATCGACGCCAGTTCTTGACTGGTACTTTTTCTATCGAGCTCGAAGGGATAAAAGACAGATTCGAACTGAGAGAGCAGAGGGACGGAACGAATATTGCAAAGCATTCTATCTGATGTTCTAGCGACTCTGCCAATTTGCCGCCTATGGATTCATCCATCCATCCATCCATCCATCCATCCATCCATCCATCCATCCATCCATCCATCCATCCATACATACATACTTACATAATCTCAGGTCCTGAATAATCGGTCCCCACCGCTTATTAACTTTGCAGATTCCCCCGACTCCCCCCTGTTTACCCCCCCCCCCCGATTTATCCCCCCGCTCTGCTTTAACCCCCCCCCACCTTTATTAAAATTTGCTAATCTATCTCCGGTGAAATTTTATTGTAAGTGATTCATATTGATACAGCAGTTGGAGAATCTAATAATAATTATTTTACATTAAAAAACATTATATATGACAAAAAAAAAGGACATTACAAGAAATCCCATATTTACGAACGTACATTATATAATTACCGATTTCCCAACACCTCCGTTTATTCCCCACCCCCGCTTATTCCAAACCCCCTATCATTCTATTCTATCATTTGGGACCCGAGAGTACATACATACAAAACGCCAGCACCAACAGTTTTGCAAGAGAAGTCAACATGAATGGACCTGTTATTTTTTATCTAAAGACATTTTTTCTAATTCCAACCCGCCCGTCCCCTCAATCTATCTTATTTCTCATTCTTTCTTCTGATGAAGGACTAGCGTCCGAAACGTTAAGACCCTCTTCGTGCTATATCAAGCGTTAACCTAATATATCCCTTCCATATACTGTAGCGATTGTTTACCTTTTACATACCTACCTACATACCTACCTACATACATACATTTATTTACTACTTTCTATACTTCCGTACTAATATTACAACAGTATTTATTAATAATACCGTATTTTCTTAATCTACTGACGGAATCTGTTAATGAAATAATTACAGCTTTAATTACAGGTAGTTAACGATAATCTCTACTTTATGTTAGTACATAAGTTACTACTAGATTCTATTAATTAGGTGAACACATGATAATATAATACAAACATTATGTTAACGTATCACTTTACTTTTATCTTGTTATAGAAGAAGACGTGTAGAGACGAGATGTTTACGTTATGTTAGGTTGCGCTACAGTGACGCTACGTTGTGGGATACTGTTGAGTTACGTTTTACATTATACCATATAATACTGCATTGTACTGATTTAATATTACCTAAGTTGCACTATATAGCACGGCACTGCACTACACTGCAATATATTGCACTACACTACATTGCACTGCACGGCACTTCACTGCACTAAACTGCACTACACTACATTGCACTACACGGCACTACACTGCACTAAACTGCACTACACTACATTGCACTACACAGCACTACACTGCACTAAACTGCACTACACTACATTGCACTACACGGCACTACACTGCACTAAACTGCACTACATTGCACTATATTGCACTGCACTATATTGCACTACACTGTACTACACTGTACTACACTGCACAATACTAATCTGCACTAGACTACACTGTACGAAATTGCACTACACTGCATTATACTGCGCTACACTGCACTACTCTACACTGCACTACACTACACTGCACTACTCTACACTACATAACACTATACTACATTACACTACACTACACTACACTATACTGTACTACTCTACACTACATAACACTTCACTACACTACACTACTCTACACTGTACTAATCTACACTACATAACACTACACTACACTACACTACACTACACTACACTACACTACACTATACTGTACTACTCTACACTACATAACACTACACTACACTACACTACTCTACACTGTACTAATCTACACTACATAACACTACACTACACAACATAACACTACACACATAACATAACTACTCTACACTACGATGGTCTACAGTATATTACAATACTCACACTTGCTCTACCGTAGAAAAAAATGAAGTCCATTCCGTTACACAATTTCATATTTGTTCAAGCTGTTTACACTTTCAGTACAGATAACAAACACATGTATTTATTTGTACATAAACAAAAGCATACTCTGAACATAACAAATAATCACAAATAGACATATTCGGAACACACATACACACACACAAATATACGCTTACGCACACACACACACACACACATACACACATACACACACACAAACGCCCATTCACACAAACATCCATACACACGAACACCCATACACATACACACACATATACACACATACACAACACAAACACAAACATACACATATATAACCCCCCCCCCCCCTCCCCCCATACACACACAAACACACGTACACACACATACACACACACAGTAGATATAACACACACACACATCTTGCTAAAATGTTAAAAATATCAAAATAAAAACCCACCAAGGAATCTTCATCTTAATATTTTACAGTTCTGTTCAGAAAACAACTAAAGGGAAAATTTTGATTTTGTGGACTAAAAGAAAACAAAGAATGATCTTGTGTTGTTTTCTCTCTCTTCTTTCTTGTTTTTATTTTGTTGTTATTGCTGTTGTTGAGGAGAAGACTGTTATTGTCTCAGACCAGACCAGATCAAACAAAAACCTACTTGAAAATAATGTTCGAATATGTCATGTATATATCCATTCCACAAGGTCTTATTTCTAAGTCTATCTATCTATCTATCTATCTATCTATCTATCTATATATCTATCTATCTATCTATCTATCTATCTATCTATCTATCTATCTATCTATCTAGATAGATAGATAGATAGATAGACTTAGAAATAAGACCTTGTGGAATGGATATATACATGACATATTCGAACATTATTTTCAAGTAGGTTTTTGTTTGATCTGGTCTGGTCTGAGACAATAACAGTCTTCTCCTCAACAACAGCAATAACAACAAAATAAAAACAAGAAAGAAGAGAGAGAAAACAACACAAGATCATTCTTTGTTTTCTTTTAGTCCACAAAATCAAAATTTTCTATCTATCTATCTATCTATCTATCTATCTATCTATCTATCTATCTATCTATCTATCTATCTATCTATTAAAGAAATATATCTATCTATTAATCTATCTATCTGCACATACACAAACACACACTCACACACATACACACACATACACACACATATATATGTTACGGTATCAAGACATATATAATATATATGATGATTATATTTTTCTCTCTCTGTACATATATCTTTTGAATTATATATATATATATATATATTAGAAAGTGAGGGGGGGGGGGGGGCTCAGGTTGTTTTTTCATATATGAGTGTTTGAATTTCTTCTTACTTAAAAAAAGGGGCTCACGAAGGCTTTTTTTTTTTTATAAATGTAATTTGATTGGTTATAAATTAAATTTTTGTTGTCACGTGAACAAGTTCATTAAATTTCGCGCCCGTATTTGGGAATTTATTTTGTAGCCTTTTAGAGAATTTTATGGCAAACAAAAGATAATCGCCAAGAGAAATGAGATGGGAGAATTGTTCTGGTTCAGTGAATATAGCAGGTTGTTTTTTCATATATGAGTGAAGTTTGGTTGGTTGATATAGTCACGTGAATAAGTATATCAGCTTTCGCGTAAGTTTATTTGAATTTCTTTTTACTTTAAAAAATGTGGCTTACGAAGGCTTTTTTTTTAATAAATATAATTTGATTGGTTATAAATGAAATTATTATTGTCACGTGACAAGTTCATTAAATTTCGCCTTTTAGAGAATTTTATGACAAGCAAAAGATAATGGTCAAAAGAAATGGGATGGGAGAATTGGCTGTCACGTGAACAAGTTCATTAAATATATATATATATACAAGTTCATTAAATATATATATATTTATGGAACCAGCAGGGGGAGATTTTTATAGCACCATTCTTAAACACTCCCATCACATAATCTTGCTGTGTATATATGTGTATGTACATTCATCATTTTCTATGTATATATGTATATGTGTGTGCGTGTGCGTGTGTGTGTGTTTATGTGTTTGTGTGTATGCTTTAATTCCTTTAAATCTTCATCAACACTCCTTCATTCCCGCACTCATTAACCCCACACCCCACACCCCAGACACATCCAAATCTCTCTTATATATAGGGTCACACATCACAACACAACCTGATCTCAGTTTGACGAATGCGAGGAAGTTCTCCAGGAAAGTTAACCAGGAATCTTTAAAAATCTTCCCACCGAAGTTAACAAAGAACTTACTAGATCTACCAACTCATAATATTATATTATAAATTAAATCAATTTGTTTAGAACTACAAGTGAAGTAACTCTTCCTTTTTTTTCAAATATATATAATTTGGCTCCGTCGAAGCCCAGATCTTATCCCAGTACGCTGGACAGATTCCTGAGCTATACGATCGTTTTATCGACGACTGTATCGGCGCCACCTCTGTATCACGAGAACAGCTCGACTGTTTTCTTTCTTTTGTCCAATCTTTCCATCCTGCTCTCAATTTCACCGCCTCCGTCTCCCCTTTTCTGTCGCTTTTCTAGATATCTCTCTATCTATTAATCATTCTCACCACACCCTCTCTACTTCCATCTACATTAAACCAACAGACTCCCAATCTTATCTCGACTTCACCTCCTCCCATCCAACCCACACCAAACACTCCATACCCTATTCCGAATTCCTCCGTCTTCGTCGAATCTGTAACCAGGACGACGATTTCGAAACCCATTCCCTTCGCATGGCTTCCTGATTCATCGAGCGTGGATATCCCCCCCACCTTGATCCAAGCTGCTCTCACCTGTGCCCGTGAAACAGACCGCACCACAGCCCTCTCACCTCACTCCCAGCCTCCCAATACCCGTGTTCCTTTCCCTCTCACCTACCATCCCCATCACCCTACCACTCCGGCGACATATCCTCCGTTCTTTCCATATTCTCTCTTCTGACCCCGTTACTTCTCGCCCCCCCCCCCCATTACTGCTTTTAAGCACGCCCGCAACCTCTGCGACTTCCTGGTTCGCAGTTCCTTTTCGTCCTCCCCCACGACTCCACCCGGCTCTCATCTTTGTTCCCGTTCCCGCTGCAACACTTGTCCCTTTATTTCCACCCTCACCACTTTTACAGGCCCTAATGGGTCTTTCCGTATCCGCCATTCCTTCATCTGCACATACACCCACGTTGTCTATGCCCACCGGTGTTCTCTTTGCGGGTCTTTATATATCGGACAAACGGGACATACATACGCAGAGATCGGAATCTCAGAAACTGGTGCGTCGGTCCGGGTGATTCGAATTTCCTACCCACACGAAGTAATTTACATTACTGATTAACGTTTACACTCTAATTAGTTAGGTTTGTATTTTAATAATTGTTTCTACTTTTGGCACAAAGCCCCCAATTATCCCAGTGTATTACTGGTACTTTATTTTATCGACCCCGTAAGGATGAAAGGCAAAGTTGAGCTCGGTGGGATTTGAACTCAGAACATAAAGGGCCGTAACTCTTTGCTGCAAAGCATGGCGTCCGACCCTCTACCGATACTGTCAATCCAATACAGACTTAGATAAATTATTGCGTGAGGAAACGTCCCAAGTTGTGTTGTATAATGTTTCAGAAGAAGATGGTCGATTGGACAGGAATTTGGAGACTAGATGTTTTCTGAACAGAACTGTAAAAGAATAAGACCGAGAGCCCTTGGTGGATTTTTATTTTGATATTGTTAGCATTTTAGCAAGATGTGTGTGTATTATATCTGCTGTGTCTGTTGTGTGTATGTATGTCTGTATGTGTGTTTGTGTGTGTGTGTGGGGGGTATATATGTGTCTGTTTGTGTGTATGTGTGTGTATGTGAGGTTGTGTGTGTGTGTGTATGGGTATTTGTGTGTGTACGTGTGTATGTGCGTTTGTGTATGTGTGTGGGAGGGTATATATGTGTGTCTGTTTGTGTGCGTGTGCGTGGGTATGTGTGTGTATGGGTGTTTGTGTGTATGGGTGTTTGTGTGTGTGTATATGTATCTATATGTGTGTATATGTGTGTGTAAGCATATTTTTATGTGTGCATGTGTGGGTATATGTTTGTGTTTGTGTGCGTGTATATGTATGTGTGTGTGTAAGCGTATGTTTGTGTGTGTGTGTATGTGTGTACCGAATGTGTATTTGTGATTATTTGTTATGTTCAGAGTATGCATTTGTTTATATAAAAATAACTGTGTTGGTCATCTGTACTGAGAGTGTAACACAACCACTACCACGTTAGTAACACAACCACTACCACGTTAGTAACACAACCACTACCACGTAAGTAACACAACCACTACCACGTTAGTAACACAACCACTACCACGTTAGTAACACAACCACTACCACGTTAGTAACACCACCACTACCATGTTAGTAACACAACCACTACCACGTTAGTAACACAACCACTACCATGTTAGTAACACAACCACTAACACGTTAGTAACACAACCACTACCACGTTATTAACAACCACTACCACGTTAGTAACACAACCACTACCATGTTAGTAACACAACCACTACCACGTTAGTAACACAACCACTACCATGTTAGCAACACAACCACTACCACGTTAGTAACACAACCACTACCACGTTAGTAACACAACCACTACCACGTAGGTAATACAACCACTACCACGTTAGTAACACAACCACTACCACGTTAGTAACACAACCACTACCACGTTAGTAACACAACCACTACCACGTTAGTAACACAACCACTACCACGTTAGTAACACAACCACTACCATGTTAGTAACACAACCACTACTACGTTAGTAACACAACCATTACCACGTTAGTAACACAACCACTACCACGTTAGTAACACAACCACTACCACGTTAGTAACACAACCACTACCATGTTAGTAACACAACCACTACCACATTAGTAACAGAACCACGACTATGTTAGTAACACAACCACTACCACGTTAGTAACAGAACCACTACCACGTTAGTAACACAACCACTACCACGTTAGTAACACAACCACTACTATGTTAGTAACACAACCACTACCACGTTAGTAACACAACCACTACCACGTTAGTAACACAACCACTACTATGTTAGTAACACAACCACTACCATGTTAGTAACACAACCAATACCACGTTAGTAACACAACCACTACCACATTAGTAACACAACCACTACCACGTTAGTAACACAACCACTACCACGTTAGTAACACAACCACTACCACGTTAGTAACACAACCACTACCACGTTAGTAACACAACCACTACCACGTTAGTAACACAACCACTACCATGTTAGTAACACAACCACTACCACGTTAGTAACAGAACCACTACCATGTTAGTAGCACAACCACTACCACGTTAGTAACACAACCACTACCATGTTAGTAACACAACCACAACCACGTTAGTAACGCAACCACTACTATGTTAGTAACACAACCACTACCACATTAGTAACACAACCACTACCACGTTAGTAAAACAACCACTACTATGTTAATAACACAACCACTACTATGTTAGTAACACAACCACTACCACGTTAGTAACACAACCACTACTATGTTGGTAACACTACCACTACCACGTTAGTAACACAACCACTACTATGTTAGTAACACAACCACTACCACGTTAGTAACACAACCACTACCACGTTAGTAACACAACCACTACCATGTTAGTAACACAACCACTACCACGTTAGTAACACAACCACAACCACGTTAGTAACACAACCACTACTATGTTAGTAACAGAACCACTACCACATTAGTAACACAACCACTACCACGTTAGTAAAACAACCACTACTATGTTAATAACACAACCACTACTATGTTAGTAACACAACCACTACAACGTTAGTAACACAACCACTACTATGTTGGTAACACTACCACTACCACGTTAGTAACACAACCACTACTATGTTAGTAACACAACCACTACCACGTTAGTAACACAACCACTACCACGTTAGTAACACAACCACTACCATGTTAGTAACACAACCACTACCACGTTAGTAACACAACCACTACCACGTTAGTAACACAACCACTACCACGTTAGTAACACAACCACTACCACGTTAGTAACACAACCACTACCACGTTAGTAACCCAACCACTACCACGTTAGTAACACAACCACTACCACGTTAGTAACACCACCACTACCATGTTAGTAACACAACCACTACCACGTTAGCAACACAACCACTACCATGTTAGTAACACAACCACTAACACGTTAGTAACACAACCACTACCACGTTATTAACAACCACTACCACGTTAGTAACACAACCACTACCATGTTAGTAACACAACCACTACCACGTTAGTAACACAACCACTACCATGTTAGCAACACAACCACTACCACATTAGTAACACAACCACTACCACGTTAGTAACACAACCACTACCACGTAGGTAATACAACCACTACCACGTTAGTAACACAACCACTACCACGTTAGTAACACAACCACTACCACGTTAGTAACACAACCACTATCACGTTAGTAACACAACCACTACCACGTTAGTAACACAACCACTACCATGTTAGTAACACAACCACTACTACGTTAGTAACACAACCATTACCACGTTAGTAACACAACCACTACCACGTTAGTAACACAAACACTACCACGTTAGTAACACAACCACTACCATGTTAGTAACACAACCACTACCACATTAGTAACAGAACCACTACTATGTTAGTAACACAACCACTACCACGTTAGTAACAGAACCACTACCACGTTAGTAACAGAACCACTACCACGTTAGTAACACAACCACTACTATGTTAGTAACACAACCACTACCACGTTAGTAACACAACCACTACCACGTTAGTAACACAACCACTACTATGTTAGTAACACAACCACTACCATGTTAGTAACACAACCACTACCACGTTAGTAACACAACCACTACCACATTAGTAACACAACCACTACCACGTTAGTAACACAACCACTACCACGTTAGTAACACAACCACTACCACGTTAGTAACACAACCACTACCACGTTAGTAACACAACCACTACCACGTTAGTAACACAACCACTACCATGTTAGTAACACAACCACTACCACGTTAGTAACAGAACCACTACCATGTTAGTAGCACAACCACTACCACGTTAGTAACACAACCACTACCATGTTAGTAACACAACCACAACCACGTTAGTAACACAACCACTACTATGTTAGTAACACAACCACTACCACATTAGTAACACAACCACTACCACGTTAGTAAAACAACCACTACTATGTTAATAACACAACCACTACTATGTTAGTAACACAACCACTACCACGTTAGTAACACAACCACTACTATGTTGGTAACACTACCACTACCACGTTAGTAACACAACCACTACTATGTTAGTAACACAACCACTATCACGTTAGTAACACAACCACTACCACGTTAGTAACACAACCACTACCATGTTAGTAACACAACCACTACCACGTTAGTAACACAACCACAACCACGTTAGTAACACAACCACTACTATGTTAGTAACAGAACCACTACCACATTAGTAACACAACCACTACCACGTTAGTAAAACAACCACTACTATGTTAATAACACAACCACTACTATGTTAGTAACACAACCACTACAACGTTAGTAACACAACCACTACTATGTTGGTAACACTACCACTACCACGTTAGTAACACAACCACTACTATGTTAGTAACACAACCACTACCACGTTAGTAACACAACCACTACCATGTTAGTAACACAACCACTACCACGTTAGTAACACAACCACTACCACATTAGTAACACAACCACTACCACGTTAGTAACACAACCACTACCACGTTAGTAACGCAACCACTACTATGTTAGTAACAGAACCACTACCACGTTAGTAACACAACCACTACCACGTTAGTAACACAACCACTACCACGTTAGTAACACAACCACTACCACGTTAGTAACACAACCACTACCATGTCAGTAGCACAACCACTACCCGTTAGTAACACAACCACTACCACGTTAGTAACACAACCACTACCACGTTAGTAACACAACCACTACCATGTTAGTAACACAACCACTACCACGTTAGTAACACAACCACTACCAGATTAGTAACACAACCACTACCACGTTAGTAACACAACCACTACCACGTTAGTAACACAACCACTACTATGTTAGTAACAGAACCACTACCACGTTAGTAACACAACCACTACCACGTTAGTAACACAACCAATACCACGTTAGTAACACAACCACTACCATCTTAGTAACACAACCACTACCACGTTAGTAACAGAACCACTACCACGTTAGTAACACAACCACTACTACAGAACCACTACCACCTTAGTAACACAACCACTACCACGTTAGTAACACAACCACTACCACGTTAGTAACACAACTACTACTACAGAACCACTACCACCTTAGTAACACAACCACTACCACGTTAGTAACACAACCACTACCACGTTAGTAACACAACCACTACCACGTTAGTAACACAACCACTACCACGTTAGTAACACAACCACTACCACGTTAGTAACACAACCACTACCACGTTAGTAACACAACCACTACTACAGAACCACTACCACCTTAGTAACACAACCACTACCACATTAGTAACATAACCACTACCACGTTAGTAACAAAACCACTACTACAGAACCACTACCACCTTAGTAACACAACCACTACCACTTTAGTAACACAACCACTACTACAGAACCACTACCACCTTAGTAACACAACCACTACCACGTTAGTAACACAACCACTACCACGTTAGTACCACAACCACTACCACCTTAGTAACACAAACACTACCACGTTAGTGACACAACCACTACCATGTTAGTAACACAACCACTACCACGTTAGTAAGACAACCACTACTATGTTAGTAACACAACCACTCCCACGTTAGTAACACAACCACTACCACATTAGTAACACAACCACTACCACATTAGTAACACAACCATTACCACGTTAGTAACACAACCACTACCACGTTAGTAACACAACCACTCCCACGTTAGTAACACAACCATTACCACGTTAGTAACACAACCACTACCACGTTAGTAACACAACCATTACCACGTTAGTAACACAACCACTACCACGTTAGTAACACAACCACTACCACGTTAGTAACACTACCACTACCACGTTAGTAACACAACCACTACCACGTTAGTAACACAACCACTACTATGTTAGTAACACAACCACTACCATGTTAGTAACACAACCACTACCACGTTAGTAACACAACCACTACCACGTTAGTAACACAACCACTACCACGTTAGTAATACAACCACTACCACGTTAGTAACACAACCACTACCACGTTAGTAACACAACCACTACCACGTTAGTAACACAACCACTACCACCTTAGTAACACAACCACTACCACGTTAGTAAAACAACCACTACCACGTTAGTAACACAACCACTACTATGTTAGTAACACAACCACTACCACATTAGTAACACAACCACTACCACGTTAGTAACACAACCACTACTATGTTAGTAACACAACCACTACCACGTTAGTAACACAACCATTACCACGTTAGTAACACAACCACTACCACGTTAGTAACACAACCACTACCACGTTAGTAACACTACCACTACCTCGTTAGTAACACAACAACTACCACGTTAGTAACACAACCACTACTATGTTAGTAACACAACCACTACCATGTTAGTAACACAACCACTACCACGTTAGTAACACAACCACTACTATGTTAGTAACACAACCACTACCACGTTAGTAACACGACCACTACCACGTTAGTAACACAACCACTACCACGTTAGTAATACAACCACTACCACGTTAGTAACACAACCACTACCACGTTAGTAACACAACCACTACCACGTAAGTAACACAACCACTACCACCTTAGTAACACAACCACTACCACGTTAGTAAAACAACCACTACCACGTTAGTAACACAACCACTACCACGTTAGTAACACAACCACTACCACGTTAGTAACACAACCACTACCACGTTAGTAACACAACCACTACCACGTTAGTAACACAACCACTACCACGTTAGTAACACCACCACTACCATGTTAGTAACACAACCACTACCACGTTAGTAACACAACCACTACCACGTTAGTAACACAACCACTACTATGTTAGTAACACAACCACTACCACGTTAGTAACACAACCACTACCACGTTAGTAACACAACCACTACCACGTTAGTAACACAACCACTACCACGTTAGTAACACAACCACTACTACAGAACCACTACCACCTTAGTAACAAAACCACTACCACGTTAGTAACACAACCACTACCACGTTAGTAACACAATCACTACCACGTTAGTAATAAAACCACTACCACGTTAGTAACACAACCACTACCACGTTAGTAACACAACCACTACCACGTTAGTAACACAACCACTACCACATTAGTAACACTACCACTACCTCGTTAGTAACACAACAACTACCGCGTTAGTAATACAACCACTACCACGTTAGTAACACAACCACTACCACGTTAGTAACACAACCACTACCACGTTAGTAACACAACCACTACCACCTTAGTAACACAACCACTACCACGTTAGTAAAACAACCACTACCACGTTAGTAACACAACCACTACCACGTTAGTAACACAACCACTACCACGTTAGTAACACAACCACTACCACGTTAGTAACAGAACCACTACAACGTTAGTAACACAACCACTAACACGTTAGTAACACAACCACTAACACGTTAGTAACACAACCACTACCATGTTAGTAACACAACCACTACCATGTTAGTAACACAACCACTACCACGTTAGTAACACAACCACTACCACATTAGTAACACAACCACTACCACGTTAGTAACACAACCACTACCACGTTAGTAACACAACCACTACCACATTAGTAACACAACCACTACCACGTTAGTAATACAACCATTACCACGTTAGTAACACAACCACTACCACGTTAGTAACACAACCACTACCACGTTAGTAACACAACTACTACCACGTTAGTAATACAACCACTACCACGTTAGTAACACAACCACTACTATGTTAGTAACACAACCACTACCACGTTAGTAACACAACCACTACCACGTTAGTAACACAACCACTACCAGGTTAGTAACACAACCACTACCACGTTAGTAACACAACCACTACCACGTTAGTAACACAACCACTACCACGTTAGTAAAACAACCACTACCACGTTAGTAACTCAACCACTACTATGTTAGTAACACAACCACTACCACGTTAGTAACACAACCACTACCACGTTAGTAACACAACCACTACTATGTTAGTAACACAACCACTACCACGTTAGTAACACAACCATTACCACGTTAGTAACACAACCACTACCACGTTAGTAACACAACCACTACCACGTTAGTAACACAACCACTACCATGTTAGTAACACAACCACTACCACGTTAGTAACACAACCACTACTATGTTAGTAACACAACCACTACCACGTTAGTAACACAACCACTACCACGTTAGTAACACAACCACTACCACGTTAGTAATACAACCACTACCACGTTAGTAACACAACCACTACCACGTTAGTAACACAACCACTACCACGTAAGTAACACAACCACTACCACCTTAGTAACACAACCACTACCACGTTAGTAAAACAACCACTACCACGTTAGTAACACAACCACTACCACGTTAGTAACACAACCACTACCACGTTAGTAACACAACCACTACCACGTTAGTAACACAACCACTACCACGTTAGTAACACAACCACTACCACGTTAGTAACACCACCACTACCATGTTAGTAACACAACCACTACCACGTTAGTAACACAACCACTACCACGTTAGTAACACAACCACTACCACGTTAGTAATACAACCACTACCACGTTAGTAACACAACCACTACCACGTTAGTAACACAACCACTACCACGTAAGTAACACAACCACTACCACCTTAGTAACACAACCACTACCACGTTAGTAAAACAACCACTACCACGTTAGTAACACAACCATTACCACGTTAGTAACACAACCACTACCACGTTAGTAACACAACCACTACCACGTTAGTAACACTACCACTACCTCGTTAGTAACACAACAACTACCACGTTAGTAACACAACCACTACTATGTTAGTAACACAACCACTACCATGTTAGTAACACAACCACTACCACGTTAGTAACACAACCACTACTATGTTAGTAACACAACCACTACCACGTTAGTAACACAACCACTACCACGTTAGTAACACAACCACTACCACGTTAGTAATACAACCACTACCACGTTAGTAACACAACCACTACCACGTTAGTAACACAACCACTACCACGTAAGTAACACAACCACTACCACCTTAGTAACACAACCACTACCACGTTAGTAAAACAACCACCACCACGTTAGTAACACAACCACTACCACGTTAGTAACACAACCACTACCACGTTAGTAACACAACCACTACCACGTTAGTAATACAACCACTACCACGTTAGTAACACAACCACTACCACGTTAGTAACACCACCACTCCCATGTTAGTAACACAACCACTACCACGTTAGTAACACAACCACTACCACGTTAGTAACACAACCACTACCACGTTAGTAACACAACCACTACCACGTTAGTAACACAACCACTACCACGTTAGTAACACAACCACTACCACGTTAGTAACACAATCACTACCACGTTAGTAATAAAACCACTACCACGTTAGTAACACAACCACTACCACGTTAGTAACACAACCACTACCACGTTAGTAACACAACCACTACCACATTAGTAACACTACCACTACCTCGTTAGTAACACAACAACTACCGCGTTAGTAATACAACCACTACCACGTTAGTAACACAACCACTACCACGTTAGTAACACAACCACTACCACGTTAGTAACACAACCACTACCACCTTAGTAACACAACCACTACCACGTTAGTAAAACAACCACTACCACGTTAGTAACACAACCACTACCACGTTAGTAACACAACCACTACCACGTTAGTAACAGAACCACTACAACGTTAGTAACACAACCACTAACACGTTAGTAACACAACCACTACCACGTTAGTAACACAACCACTACCATGTTAGTAACACAACCACAACCATGTTAGTAACACAACCACTACCACGTTAGTAACACAACCACTACCACATTAGTAACACAACCACTACCACGTTAGTAACACAACCACTACCACGTTAGTAACACAACCACTACCACATTAGTAACACAACCACTACCACGTTAGTAATACAACCATTACCACGTTAGTAACACAACCACTACCACGTTAGTAACACAACCACTACCACGTTAGTAACACAACTACTACCACGTTAGTAATACAACCACTACCACGTTAGTAACACAACCACTACTATGTTAGTAACACAACCACTACCACGTTAGTAACACAACCACTACCACGTTAGTAACACAACCACTACCAGGTTAGTAACACAACCACTACCACGTTAGTAACACAACCACTACCACGTTAGTAACACAACCACTACCACGTTAGTAAAACAACCACTACCACGTTAGTAACTCAACCACTACTATGTTAGTAACACAACCACTACCACGTTAGTAACACAACCACTACCACGTTAGTAACACAACCACTACTATGTTAGTAACACAACCACTACCACGTTAGTAACACAACCATTACCACGTTAGTAACACAACCACTACCACGTTAGTAACACAACCACTACCACGTTAGTAACAGAACCACTACAACGTTAGTAACACAACCACTAACACGTTAGTAACACAACCACTACCACGTTAGTAACACAACCACTACCATGTTAGTAACACAACCACTACCATGTTAGTAACACAACCACTACCACGTTAGTAACACAACCACTACCACATTAGTAACACAACCACTACCACGTTAGTAACACAACCACTACCACGTTAGTAACACAACCACTACCACATTAGTAACACAACCACTACCACGTTAGTAATACAACCATTACCACGTTAGTAACACAACCACTACCACGTTAGTAACACAACCACTACCACGTTAGTAACACAACTACTACCACGTTAGTAATACAACCACTACCACGTTAGTAACACAACCACTACTATGTTAGTAACACAACCACTACCACGTTAGTAACACAACCACTACCACGTTAGTAACACAACCACTACCAGGTTAGTAACACAACCACTACCACGTTAGTAACACAACCACTACCACGTTAGTAACACAACCACTACCACGTTAGTAAAACAACCACTACCACGTTAGTAACTCAACCACTACTATGTTAGTAACACAACCACTACCACGTTAGTAACACAACCACTACCACGTTAGTAACACAACCACTACTATGTTAGTAACACAACCACTACCACGTTAGTAACACAACCATTACCACGTTAGTAACACAACCACTACCACGTTAGTAACACAACCACTACCACGTTAGTAACACAACCACTACTATGTTAGTAACACAACCACTACCATGTTAGTAACACAACCACTACCACGTTAGTAACACAACCACTACTATGTTAGTAACACAACCACTACCATGTTAGTAACACAACCACTACCACGTTAGTAACACAACCACTACTATATTAGTAACACAACCACTACCACGTTAGTAACACAACCACTACCACGTTAGTAACACAACCACTACCAGGTTAGTAATACAACCACTACCACGTTAGTAACACAACCACTACCACATTAGTAACACAACCACTACCACGTTAGTAACACAACCACTACCACATTAGTAAAACAACCACTACCCCGTTAGTAACACAACCACTACCACGTTAGTAACACAACCACTACTACGTTAGTAACACAACCACTACCACGTTAGTAACACAACCACTACCACCTTAGTAACACAACCACTACCACGTTAGTAACGCAACCACTACTATGTTAGTAACAGAACCACTACCACGTTAGTAACACAACCACTACCACGTTAGTAACACAACCACTACCACGTTAGTAACACAACCACTACCACGTTAGTAACACAACCACTACCATGTCAGTAGCACAACCACTACCACGTTAGTAACACAACCACTACCACGTTAGTAACACAACCACTACCACGTTAGTAACACAACCACTACCATGTTAGTAACACAACCACTACCACGTTAGTAACACAACCACTACCAGATTAGTAACACAACCACTACCACGTTAGTAACACAACCACTACCACGTTAGTAACACAACCACTACTATGTTAGTAACAGAACCACTACCACGTTAGTAACACAACTACTACCACGTTAGTAACACAACCAATACCACGTTAGTAACACAACCACTACCATCTTAGTAACACAACCACTACCACGTTAGTAACAGAACCACTACCACGTTAGTAACACAACCACTACTACAGAACCACTACCACCTTAGTAACACAACCACTACCACGTTAGTAACACAACCACTACCACGTTAGTAACACAACTACTACTACAGAACCACTACCACCTTAGTAACACAACCACTACCACGTTAGTAACACAACCACTACCACGTTAGTAACACAACCACTACCACGTTAGTAACACAACCACTACCACGTTAGTAACACAACCACTACTACAGAACCACTACCACCTTAGTAACACAACCACTACCACATTAGTAACATAACCACTACCACGTTAGTAACAAAACCACTACTACAGAACCACTACCACCTTAGTAACACAACCACTACCACGTTAGTAACACAACCACTACTACAGAACCACTACCACCTTAGTAACACAACCACTACCACGTTAGTAACACAACCACTACCACGTTAGTACCACAACCACTACCACCTTAGTAACACAAACACTACCACGTTAGTGACACAACCACTACCATGTTAGTAACACAACCACTACCACGTTAGTAAGACAACCACTACTATGTTAGTAACACAACCACTCCCACGTTAGTAACACAACCACTACCACATTAGTAACACAACCACTACCACATTAGTAACACAACCATTACCACGTTAGTAACACAACCACTACCACGTTAGTAACACAACCACTCCCACGTTAGTAACACAACCATTACCACGTTAGTAACACAACCACTACCACGTTAGTAACACAACCATTACCACGTTAGTAACACAACCACTACCACGTTAGTAACACAAGCACTACCACGTTAGTAACACTACCACTACCACGTTAGTAACACAACCACTACCACGTTAGTAACACAACCACTACTATGTTAGTAACACAACCACTACCATGTTAGTAACACAACCACTACCACGTTAGTAACACAACCACTACCACGTTAGTAACACAACCACTACCACGTTAGTAATACAACCACTACCACGTTAGTAACACAACCACTACCACGTTAGTAACACAACCACTACCACGTTAGTAACACAACCACTACCACCTTAGTAACACAACCACTACCACGTTAGTAAAACAACCACTACCACGTTAGTAACACAACCACTACTATGTTAGTAACACAACCACTACCACATTAGTAACACAACCACTACCACGTTAGTAACACAACCACTACTATGTTAGTAACACAACCACTACCACGTTAGTAACACAACCATTACCACGTTAGTAACACAACCACTACCACGTTAGTAACACAACCACTACCACGTTAGTAACACTACCACTACCTCGTTAGTAACACAACAACTACCACGTTAGTAACACAACCACTACTATGTTAGTAACACAACCACTACCATGTTAGTAACACAACCACTACCACGTTAGTAACACAACCACTACTATGTTAGTAACACAACCACTACCACGTTAGTAACACAACCACTACCACGTTAGTAACACAACCACTACCACGTTAGTAATACAACCACTACCACGTTAGTAACACAACCACTACCACGTTAGTAACACAACCACTACCACGTAAGTAACACAACCACTACCACCTTAGTAACACAACCACTACCACGTTAGTAAAACAACCACTACCACGTTAGTAACACAACCACTACCACGTTAGTAACACAACCACTACCACGTTAGTAACACAACCACTACCACGTTAGTAACACAACCACTACCACGTTAGTAACACAACCACTACCACGTTAGTAACACCACCACTACCATGTTAGTAACACAACCACTACCACGTTAGTAACACAACCACTACCACGTTAGTAACACAACCACTACTATGTTAGTAACACAACCACTACCACGTTAGTAACACAACCACTACCACGTTAGTAACACAACCACTACCACGTTAGTAACACAACCACTACCACGTTAGTAACACAACCACTACCACGTTAGTAACACAACCACTACTACAGAACCACTACCACCTTAGTAACACAACCACTACCACGTTAGTAACACAACCACTACCACGTTAGTAACACAATCACTACCACGTTAGTAATAAAACCACTACCACGTTAGTAACACAACCACTACCACGTTAGTAACACAACCACTACCACGTTAGTAACACAACCACTACCACATTAGTAACACTACCACTACCTCGTTAGTAACACAACAACTACCGCGTTAGTAATACAACCACTACCACGTTAGTAACACAACCACTACCACGTTAGTAACACAACCACTACCACGTTAGTAACACAACCACTACCACCTTAGTAACACAACCACTACCACGTTAGTAAAACAACCACTACCACGTTAGTAACACAACCACTACCACGTTAGTAACACAACCACTACCACGTTAGTAACACAACCACTACCACGTTAGTAACAGAACCACTACAACGTTAGTAACACAACCACTAACACGTTAGTAACACAACCACTAACACATTAGTAACACAACCACTACCATGTTAGTAACACAACCACTACCATGTTAGTAACACAACCACTACCACGTTAGTAACACAACCACTACCACATTAGTAACACAACCACTACCACGTTAGTAACACAACCACTACCACGTTAGTAACACAACCACTACCACATTAGTAACACAACCACTACCACGTTAGTAATACAACCATTACCACGTTAGTAACACAACCACTACCACGTTAGTAACACAACCACTACCACGTTAGTAACACAACTACTACCACGTTAGTAATACAACCACTACCACGTTAGTAACACAACCACTACTATGTTAGTAACACAACCACTACCACGTTAGTAACACAACCACTACCACGTTAGTAACACAACCACTACCAGGTTAGTAACACAACCACTACCACGTTAGTAACACAACCACTACCACGTTAGTAACACAACCACTACTACGTTAGTAAAACAACCACTACCACGTTAGTAACTCAACCACTACTATGTTAGTAACACAACCACTACCACGTTAGTAACACAACCACTACCACGTTAGTAACACAACCACTACTATGTTAGTAACACAACCACTACCACGTTAGTAACACAACCATTACCACGTTAGTAACACAACCACTACCACGTTAGTAACACAACCACTACCACGTTAGTAACACAACCACTACCATGTTAGTAACACAACCACTACCACGTTAGTAACACAACCACTACTATGTTAGTAACACAACCACTACCACGTTAGTAACACAACCACTACCACGTTAGTAACACAACCACTACCACGTTAGTAATACAACCACTACCACGTTAGTAACACAACCACTACCACGTTAGTAACACAACCACTACCACGTAAGTAACACAACCACTACCACCTTAGTAACACAACCACTACCACGTTAGTAAAACAACCACTACCACGTTAGTAACACAACCACTACCACGTTAGTAACACAACCAATACCACGTTAGTAACACAACCACTACCACGTTAGTAACACAACCACTACCACGTTAGTAACACAACCACTACCACGTTAGTAACACCACCACTACCATGTTAGTAACACAACCACTACCACGTTAGTAACACAACCACTACCACGTTAGTAACACAACCACTACCACGTTAGTAATACAACCACTACCACGTTAGTAACACAACCACTACCACGTTAGTAACACAACCACTACCACGTAAGTAACACAACCACTACCACCTTAGTAACACAACCACTACCACGTTAGTAAAACAACCACTACCACGTTAGTAACACAACCATTACCACTTTAGTAACACAACCACTACCACGTTAGTAACACAACCACTACCACGTTAGTAACACTACCACTACCTCGTTAGTAACACAACAACTACCACGTTAGTAACACAACCACTACTATGTTAGTAACACAACCACTACCATGTTAGTAACACAACCACTACCACGTTAGTAACACAACCACTACTATGTTAGTAACACAACCACTACCACGTTAGTAACACAACCACTACCACGTTAGTAACACAACCACTACCACGTTAGTAATACAACCACTACCACGTTAGTAACACAACCACTACCACGTTAGTAACACAACCACTACCACGTAAGTAACACAACCACTACCACCTTAGTAACACAACCACTACCACGTTAGTAAAACAACCACTACCACGTTAGTAACACAACCACTACCACGTTAGTAACACAACCACTACCACGTTAGTAACACAACCACTACCACGTTAGTAACACAACCACTACCACGTTAGTAACACCACCACTCCCATGTTAGTAACACAACCACTACCACGTTAGTAACACAACCACTACCACGTTAGTAACACAACCACTACTATGTTAGTAACACAACCACTACCACGTTAGTAACACAACCACTACCACGTTAGTAACACAACCACTACCACGTTAGTAACACAACCACTACCACGTTAGTAACACAACCACTACTACAGAACCACTACCACCTTAGTAACACAACCACTACCACGTTAGTAACACAACCACTACCACGTTAGTAACACAATCACTACCACGTTAGTAATAAAACCACTACCACGTTAGTAACACAACCACTACCACGTTAGTAACACAACCACTACCACGTTAGTAACACAACCACTACCACATTAGTAACACTACCACTACCTCGTTAGTAACACAACAACTACCGCGTTAGTAATACAACCACTACCACGTTAGTAACACAACCACTACCACGTTAGTAACACAACCACTACCACGTTAGTAACACAACCACTACCACCTTAGTAACACAACCACTACCACGTTAGTAAAACAACCACTACCACGTTAGTAACACAACCACTACCACGTTAGTAACACAACCACTACCACGTTAGTAACACAACCACTACCACGCTAGTAACAGAACCACTACAACGTTAGTAACACAACCACTAACACGTTAGTAACACAACCACTACCACGTTAGTAACACAACCACTACCATGTTAGTAACACAACCACTACCATGTTAGTAACACAACCACTACCACGTTAGTAACACAACCACTACCACATTAGTAACACAACCACTACCACGTTAGTAACACAACCACTACCACGTTAGTAACACAACCACTACCACATTAGTAACACAACCACTACCACGTTAGTAATACAACCATTACCACGTTAGTAACACAACCACTACCACGTTAGTAACACAACCACTACCACGTTAGTAACACAAGTAATACCACGTTAGTAATACAACCACTACCACGTTAGTAACACAACCACTACTATGTTAGTAACACAACCACTACCACGTTAGTAACACAACCACTACCACGTTAGTAACACAACCACTACCAGGTTAGTAACACAACCACTACCACGTTAGTAACACAACCACTACCACGTTAGTAACACAACCACTACCACGTTAGTAAAACAACCACTACCACGTTAGTAACTCAACCACTACTATGTTAGTAACACAACCACTACCACGTTAGTAACACAACCACTACCACGTTAGTAACACAACCACTACTATGTTAGTAACACAACCACTACCACGTTAGTAACACAACCATTACCACGTTAGTAACACAACCACTACCACGTTAGTAACACAACCACTACCACGTTAGTAACACAACCACTACTATGTTAGTAACACAACCACTACCATGTTAGTAACACAACCACTACCACGTTAGTAACACAACCACTACTATGTTAGTAACACAACCACTACCATGTTAGTAACACAACCACTACCACGTTAGTAACACAACCACTACTATGTTAGTAACACAACCACTACCACGTTAGTAACACAACTACTACCACGTTAGTAACACAACCACTACCAGGTTAGTAATACAACCACTACCACGTTAGTAACACAACCACTACCACATTAGTAACACAACCACTACCACGTTAGTAACACAACCACTACCACATTAGTAAAACAACCACTACCCCGTTAGTAACACAACCACTACCACGTTAGTAACACAACCACTACTACGTTAGTAACACAACCACTACCACGTTAGTAACACAACCACTACCACCTTAGTAACACAACCACTAACACGTTAGTAACACAACCACTACCACATAAGTAATACAACCACTACCACGTTAGTAACACAACCACTACCACGTTAGTAACACAACCAGTACCATGTTAGTAACACAACCACTACCACGTTAGTAACACAACCACTACCACGTTAGTAAGGCAACCACTACCACGTTAGTAACACAACCCCTACCACGTTAGTAACACAACCACTACTACAGAACCACTACCACCTTAGTAACACAACCACTACCACGTTAGTAACACAACCACTACCACGTTAGTAACACAACCACTACCACGTTAGTAATACAACCACTATCACGTTAGTAACACAACCACTACCACGTGAGTAACACAACCACTACCACGTTAGTAACACAACCACTACCACATTAGTAACACAACCACTACCACGTTAGTAACAGAACCACTACCACGTTAGTAACACAACCACTACCATGTTAGTAACACAACCACTACCACGTTAGTAACACAACCACTACCACATTAGTAACACAACCACTACCACGCTAGTAACACAACCACTACCACATTAGTAACACAACCACTACCACGTTAGTAACACAACCACTACCACGTTAGTAACACAACCACTACCACGTTAGTAACTCAACCACTACTATGTTAGTAACACAACCACTACCACGTTAGTAACACAACCACTACCACGTTAGTAACACAACCACTACTATGTTAGTAACACAACCACTACCACGTTAGTAACACAACCATTACCACGTTAGTAACACAACCACTACCACGTTAGTAACACAACCACTACCACGTTAGTAACACTACCACTACTATGTTAGTAACACAACCACTACCATGTTAGTAACACAACCACTACCACGTTAGTAACACAACCACTACCACGTTAGTAATACAACCACTACCACGTTAGTAACACAACCACTACCACGTTAGTAACACAACCACTACCACGTTAGTAACACAACCACTACCACCTTAGTAACACAATCACTACCACGTTAGTAAAACAACCAATACCACGTTAGTAACACAACCACTACTATGTTAGTAACACAACCACTACCACGTTAGTAACACAACCACTACCACGTTAGTAACACAACCACTACTATGTTAGTAACACAACCACTACCACGTTAGTAACACAACCACTACCACGTTAGCAACACAACCACTACCACGTTAGTAAGACAACCACTACCACGTTAGTAACACAACCACTACCACGTTAGTAACACAACCACTACTACAGAACCACTACCACCTTAGTAACACAACCACTACCACGTTAGTAACACAACCACTACCACGTTAGTAATACAACCACTACCACGTTAGTAATACAACCACTACCACGTTAGTAACACAACCACTACCACGTTAGTAACACAACCACTACCACGTTAGTAACACAACCACTACCACATTAGTAACACAACCACTACCACGCTAGTAACACAACCACTACCACATTAGTAACACAACCACTACCACGTTAGTAACACAACCACTACCACGTTAGTAACACAACCACTACCACGTTAGTAACTCAACCACTACTATGTTAGTAACACAACCACTACCACGTTAGTAACACAACCACTACCACGTTAGTAACACAACCACTACTATGTTAGTAACACAACCACTACCACGTTAGTAACACAACCATTACCACGTTAGTAACACAACCACTACCACGTTAGTAACACAACCACTACCACGTTAGTAACACTACCACTACTATGTTAGTAACACAACCACTACCATGTTAGTAACACAACCACTACCACGTTAGTAACACAACCACTACCACGTTAGTAATACAACCACTACCACGTTAGTAACACAACCACTACCACGTTAGTAACACAACCACTACCACGTTAGTAACACAACCACTACCACCTTAGTAACACAACCACTACCACGTTAGTAAAACAACCAATACCACGTTAGTAACACAACCACTACTATGTTAGTAACACAACCACTACCACGTTAGTAACACAACCACTACCACGTTAGTAACACAACCACTACTATGTTAGTAACACAACCACTACCACGTTAGTAACACAACCACTACCACGTTAGCAACACAACCACTACCACGTTAGTAAGACAACCACTACCACGTTAGTAACACAACCACTACCACGTTAGTAACACAACCACTACTACAGAACCACTACCACCTTAGTAACACAACCACTACCACGTTAGTAACACAACCACTACCACGTTAGTAATACAACCACTACCACGTTAGTAATACAACCACAACCACGTTAGTAACACAACCACTACCACGTTAGTAACACAACCACTACCACGTTAGTAACACAACCACTACCACATTAGTAACACAACCACTACCACGTTAGTAACAGAACCACTACCACGTTAGTAACACAACCACTACCACGTTAGTAACACAACCACTACCACGTTAGTAACAAAACCACTACCACGTTAGTAACACAACCACTACCACGTTAGTAACAGAACCACTACCACGTTAGTAACACAACCACTACCACGTTAGTAACACAACCACTGCCACGTTAGTAACACAACAACTACCATGTTAGTAACACAACCACTACCATGTTAGTAACACAACCACTACCACGTTAGTAACACAACCACTACCACGTTAGTAACACAACCACTACCACGTTAGTAACACAACCACTACCACGTTAGTAATACAACCAATACCACGTTAGTAAAACAACCACTACTATGTTAGTAACACAACCACTACCACGTTAGTAACACAACCACTACCACGTTAGTAACGCAACCACTACCACGTTAGTAACACAACCACTACCACGTTAGTAACACAACCACTACCACGTTAGTAACACAACCACTACCACGTTAGTAAAACAACCACTACCACGTTAGTAACACAACCACTACCACGTTAGTAACACAACCACTACCACATTAGTAACACAACCACTACCACGTTAGTAACACAACCACTACTATGTTAGTAACACAGCCACTACTATGTTAGTAACACAACCACTACCACGTTAGTAACACAACCACTACCACGTTAGTAACACACCCACTATCACGTTAGTAACACAACCACTACCACATTAGTAACACAACCACTACCACGTTAGTGACACAACCACTACCACGTTAGTAATACAAACACTACCACCTTAGTAACACAACCACTACCACGTTAGTAACACAACCACTACCATGTTAGTAACACAACCACTACCACGTTAGTAACACACCCACTATCACGTTAGTAACACAACCACTACCACATTAGTAACACAACCACTACCACGTTAGTAACACAACCACTACCACGTTAGTAATACAACCTCTACCACGTTAGTAACACAACCACTACCACGTTAGTAACACAACCACTACCACGTTAGTAACACAACCACTACCACGTTAGTAACACAACCACTACTACAAAACCACTACCATCTTAGTAACACTACCACTACCACGTTAGTAACACAACCACTACTATGTTAGTAACACAACCACTACCACGTTAGTAACACAACCACTACCACGTTAGTAATAGAACCACTACCACGTTAGTAACACAACCACTACCACGTTAGTAACACAACCACTACGACGTTAGTAACACAACCACTACTATGTTAGTAACACAACCACTACCGCGTTAGTAAAACAACCACTACCACGTTAGTAACCCAACCACTACCACGTTAGTAACACAACCACTACTATGTTAGTAACACAACCACTACCACGTTAGTAACACAACCACTACCACGTTAGTAACACAACCACTACCACGTTAGTAACACAACCACTATCACGTTAGTAACACAACCACTACCACGTTAGTAACACAACCACTACCACGTTAGTAAGACAACCACTACCACGTTAGTAACACAACCACTGCCACGTTAGTAACACACCCACTATCACGTTAGTAACACAACCACTACCACATTATTAACACAACCACTACCACGTTAGTAACACAACCACTACCACGTTAGTAATACAACCACTACCACGTTAGTAACACAACCACTACCACGTTAGTAACACAACCACTACCATGTTAGTAACACAACCACTACCACGTTAGTAACACACCCACTATCACGTTAGTAACACAACCACTACCACATTAGTAACACAACCACTACCACGTTAGTAACACAACCACTACCACGTTAGTAATACAACCACTACCACGTTAGTAACACAACCACTACCACGTTAGTAACACAACCACTACCACGTTAGTAACACAACCACTACCACGTTAGTAACACAACCACTACTACAAAACCACTACCATCTTAGTAACACAACCACTACCACGTAAGTAACACAACCACTACTACGTTAGTAACACAACCACTACCACGTTAGTAACTCAACCACTACTATGTTAGTAACACAACCACTACCACGTTAGTAACACAACCACCACCACGTTAGTAACACAACCACTACTATGTTAGTAACACAACCACTACCACGTTAGTAACACAACCATTACCACGTTAGTAACACAACCACTACCACGTTAGTAACACAACCACCACCACGTTAGTAACACTACCACTACTATGTTAGTAACACAACCACTACCATGTTAGTAACACAACCACTACCACGTTAGTAACACAACCACTACTATGTTAGTAACACAACCACTACCATGTTAGGAATACAACCACTACCACGTTAGTAACACAACCACTACTATGTTAGTAACACAACCACTACCACGTTAGTAACACAACCACTACCACGTTAGTAACACAACCACTACCACGTTAGTAATACAACCACTACCACGTTAGTAACACAACCACTACCACGTTAGTAACACAACCACTACCACGTTAGTAACACAACCACTACCACCTTAGTAAGACAACCACTACCACGTTAGTAAAACAACCACTACCACGTTAGTAACACAACCACTACTATGTTAGTAACACAACCACTACCACGTTAGTAACACAACCACTACCACGTTAGTAACACAACCACTACTATGTTAGTAACACAACCACTACCACGTTAGTAACACAACCACTACCACGTTAGTAACACAACCACTACCACGTTAGTAAGACAACCACTACCACGTTAGTAACACAACCACTACCACGTTAGTAACACAACCACTACCACGTTAGTAACACAACCACTACTACAGAACCACTACCACCTTAGTAACACAACCACTACCACGTTAGTAACACAACCACTACCACGTTAGTAACACAACCACTACCACGTTAGTAATACAGCCACTACCACGTTAGTAACACAACCACTACCACGTTAGTAACACAACCACTACCACGTTAGTAACACAACCACTACCACATTAGTAACACAACCACTACCACGTTAGTAACAGAACCACTTCCACGTTAGTAACACAACCACTACCACGTTAGTAACACAACCACTACCACGTTAGTAACACAACCACTACCACGTTAGTAACTCAACCACTACCATGTTAGTAACACAACCACTACCATGTTAGTAACACAACCACTACCACGTTAGTAACACAACCACTACCACATTAGTAACACAACCACTACCACGTTAGTAACACAACCCCTACCACGTTAGTAACACAACCACTACCACATTAGTAACACAACCACTACCACCTTATTAACACAATCATTACCACGTTAGTAACATAACCACTACCACGTTAGTAACACAACCACTACCACGTTAGTAACACAACCACTGCCACGTTAGTAATACAACCACTACCACGTTAGTAAAACAACCACTACTATGTTAGTAACACAACCACTACCACGTTAGTAACACAACCACTACCACGTTAGTAACACAACCACTACCACGTTAGTAACACAACCACTACCACGTTAGTAACACAACCACTACCACGTTAGTAACACAACCACTACCACGTTAGTAAAACAACCACTACCACGTTAGTAACACAACCACTACCACGTTAGTAACACAACCACTACCACATTAGTAACACAACCACTACCACGTTAGTAACACAACCACTACTATGTTAGTAACACAACCACTACTATGTTAGTAACACAACCACTACCACGTTAGTAACACAACCACTACCACGTTAGTAACACAACCATTACCACGTTAGTAACACAACCACTACCACGTTAGTAACACAACCACTACCACGTTAGTAACACTACCACTACTATGTTAGTAACACAACCACTACCATGTTAGTAACACAACCACTACCACGTTAGTAACACAACCACTACTATGTTAGAAACACAACCACTACCATGTTAGGAACACAACCACTACCACGTTAGTAACACAACCACTACTATGTTAGTAACACAACCACTACCACGTTAGTAACACAACCACTACCACGTTAGTAACACAAACACTACCACGTTAGTAATACAACCACTACCACGTTAGTAACACAACCACTACCACGTTAGTAACACAACCACTACCACGTTAGTAACACAACCACTACCACGTTAGTAAAACAACCACTACCACGTTAGTAACACAACCACTACTATGTTAGTAACACAACCACTACCACGTTAGTAACACAACCGCTACCACGTTAGTAACACAACCACTACTATGTTAGTAACACAACCACTACCACGTTAGTAACACAACCACTACCACGTTAGTAACACAACCACTACCACGTTAGTAAGATAACCACTACCACGTTAGTAACACAACCACTACCACGTTAGTAACACAACCACTACCACGTTAGTAACACAACCACTTCTACAGAACCACTACCACCTTAGTAACACAACCACTACCACGTTAGTAACACAACCACTACCACGTTAGTAACACAACCACTACCACGTTAGTAATACAGCCACTACCACGTTAGTAACACAACCACTACCACGTTAGTAACACAACCACTACCACGTTAGTAACACAACCACTACCACATTAGTAACACAACCACTACCACGTTAGTAACAGAACCACTTCCACGTTAGTAACACAACCACTACCATGTTAGTAACACAACCACTACCACGTTAGTAACACAACCACTACCACGTTAGTAACTCAACCACTACCATGTTAGTAACACAACCACTACCATGTTAGTAACACAACCACTACCACGTTAGTAACACAACCACTACCACATTAGTAACACAACCACTACCACGTTAGTAACACAACCCCTACCACGTTAGTAACACAACCACTACCACATTAGTAACACAACCACTACCACGTTAGTAACACAACCATTACCACGTTAGTAACACAACCACTACCACGTTAGTAACACAACCACTACCACGTTAGTAACACAACCACTGCCACGTTAGTAATACAACCACTACCACGTTAGTAAAACAACCACTACTATGTTAGTAACACAACCACTACCACGTTAGTAACACAACCACTACCACGTTAGTAACACAACCACTACCACGTTAGTAACACAACCACTACCACGTTAGTAAAACAACCACTACCACGTTAGTAACACAACCACTACCACGTTAGTAACACAACTACTACCACATTAGTAACACAACCACTACCACGTTAGTAACACAACCACTACTATGTTAGTAACACAACCACTACTATGTTAGTAACACAACCACTACCACGTTAGTAACACAACCACTACCACGTTAGTAACACACCCACTATCACGTTAGTAACACAACCACTACCACATTAGTAACACAACCACTACCACGTTAGTAACACAACCACTACCACGTTAGTAATACAACCACTACCACGTTAGTAATACAACCACTACCACGTTAGTAACACAACCACTACCATGTTAGTAACACAACCACTACCACGTTAGTAACACACCCACTATCACGTTAGTAACACAACCACTACCACATTACTAACACAACCACTACCGCGTTAGTAACACAACCACTACCACGTTAGTAATACAACCACTACCACGTTAGTAACACAACCACTACCACGTTAATAACACAACCACTACCACGTTAGTAACACAACCACTACCACGTTAGTAACACAACCACTACTACAAAACCACTTCCATCTTAGTAACACAACCACTACCACGTTAGTAACACAACCACTACCACGTTAGTAACACAACCACTACTATGTTAGAAACACAACCACTACCACGTTAGTAACACAACCACTACCACGTTAGTAACACAACCACTACCACGTTAGTAACACAACCATTACCACGTTAGTAACACAACCACTACCACGTTAGTAATAGAACCACTACCACGTTAGTAACACAACCACTACCACGTTAGTAACACAACCACTACTATGTTAGTAACACAACCACTACCACGTTAGTAACACAACCACTACCACGTTAGTAATAGAACCACTACCACGTTAGTAACACAACCACTACCACGTTAGTAACACAACCACTACGACGTTAGTAACACAACCACTACTATGTTAGTAACACAACCACTACCACGTTAGTAAAACAACCACTACCACGTTAGTAACACAACCACTACCACGTTAGTAACACAACCACTACTATGTTAGTAACACAACCACTACCACGTTAGTAACACAACCACTACCACGTTAGTAACACAACCACTACCACGTTAGTAACACAACCACTACCACGTTAGTAACACAACCACTACCACGTTAGTAACACAACCACTTCCATCCTACTCGATACATCGATCTTCCACGATCAATCGACTCTCTGACACGATAATAAAACAATAAACTAATTAACTACCAACCTCTGACTTCTGTCTTGTTTTCAGTGTTCTACACACACAAACAGACACACACATATGCGCACACACGAACCCACACACACACACACAGACACGCACGCACATGCATATACACGCACACATATACTAATACACACGCGCACGCACATACACTAATACACACACACACACACACACACACACACAGACACCCTCACATAGACATATACACTTACACAAGCAAGCATACGCACACATATACTAATACGCCCCCCCCACACATACTAATAAACAGACACACACATACTATTACCCCCCCCCCCCAACACACACGCACACACACATATATAAAGCGCAGGATAAGCAAGTGGCTTATTGGTTTGATGTAATATAGCTCATGAAATGACTTATAGTAACAATAATTACTTGTGTAGTTGTCATAATCCCAATAGTGATAATCCCAGATAACTGAAAAATGTTTGATAAGCTTTTTCTCTTCTGCCTTTCTATAACGTCCTTATTACCACTTGGGGTGGTTTTCTGCTAGCATGTGTAGTGTGTTATTGATATTTTATGCAAGTATATATGCATGTAGATATGATACATCAAATAAAATCGTAATTGACAATATACACAGATATTGAACTAAGACTGTGTTACACTGTCTTATGTAATCAGTAACGTAATCCATGATACATTAAAAAAAGACGATATTATATATAAACTGCATTAGGAGAAAATTAGTGATGGAAACATACGAATGTTTATTTAAGCGATCGCTAACCGGAAGTGTTGACATTTGAAAAATTTAAAGAAGTGAATCTTTAAATAAACAATTAAATATATTTAATCAAAAGCTACAAAATTTAGCAGATAAATTATGTAATATGCATTCATTATTTAGCCTCGTTCCATCTTGGGACATGCATATTACGTAACTTGGAGTGTAACTTACGTATTCCCAGAAACCAATCGAAGATATTTATTATTATTATTTTATTATTACTGTATTTTTTTAATTTTTCATTATATATATATATATATATACATGTATTACCATTGTTATGAGCGCGGTAGATTAGCAGAATCGGTAGAGCGTTGGACACCATGCTTTATGGTACAGAGTTACGCCCCTTTACGATTTGAAATCAAATCCTGCCGAGGTTAGCTTTGCCTTTCATCCTTACGGGGTCGATAAATTAAAGTACCAGTAATGCACTGGAGTCAATTTAATCAACTTTCCCCTCCCCCAAAAATAGCTGGCCTTGGGCCTAAATAAGAAATTATTATTTAAGGGCGGCGGATTGGCAGTATCGGTAGAGGATCGTAATCCATGCTGTGCAGCATAGCGTTACGGCCCTCTATGGTCTGAATTCAAATGCCACCGAGGTTAACTTTGCCTTTCATCCTTACGGGGTCGATAAAATAAAGTACCTGTCACGCACTGAAGGTCGATTTAATCGACTTTCCCCTCACCCAAAATTGCTGGCCTTGTGCCTACATAAGAAACTATTATTGCTATGATCGCTGCCGTGAAATACCGTGGTTTCGGTATTAGGCTCAAGATCGTCAGTTCTATCCCCGGCAGCGTTTTGTTTCGTTGAGCAAGTCACTTCATTTCATGTTGTTTTCGTCCAATCAACTGGCAGTATTCGGAGGAGGACCACCCTTGTCACATTCTGTGTCACGCTGAATCTCCCCGAGAACTACGTTAGTAATGCACGTGTCTGTGGTATGCTCACCCGCTTGCACGTTAATCTCATGAGCAGTTTGATCTGTTGATCGTATCAACTGGAATTCTCACCATCGCCACCGACGAAGTGCCATTTATGATCACTGTTAAGGATATTAGCGTGAAATGTAATATGACACTTTTTTCCTACTTTCTATGTTTTGTTAAATGTTATACATTTTTTTTATTTGGTTAAACATACTGAAAGAGAATTGGAAAGGACTATAAATGTTATAAATGATAAGAAAAGGAGGGAAAGAGCAAGGACTATTAGACAAAGGAAGAAAGGAGGAAGGGGAGAGGATGACAGACACTACACCTAGTTCAGAGTGGTATTTTTGTTGGGCCCCACGGACAAAATAGCAAAGGTATTTCTGTGGATAATGGCCAGCGATACACGCTACAACAGCCACACACACTTCACGGGGTTCCTTCCTCAGACGGTCTGCTATCGATTCGATTTTACGGATGAGGAGGTCAGCCGTCCGAGGGTATGAGGACGGCTGAGGTATCGACGGTGATCGATGTAAGAGGAAGCAGCCGGAGAAGCTCTGGTATTTGCTTGTCTTCCTGTCCTCTGCATTGCGAGCAGCGGTACCGGGGTTTGTGACTGAAGTGACTAAGCTGGAGGCGGAGCACATGTCACAGCATGTCGCGTCCCAGATGAGGGATTTACCACCTTCAAAAGGGAAGAGGGTAATACCAACGAGGCGAATACTGTCACCACGATCGAAGCTTACTATTAATTATTGTTAAATTATATACAAAAGAAAGATGGTGGGTTGGCAGAACCTTTAAAAGAGTTTGGTAAATGCATAAGAGTATTTCTTATCGTTTTTAACGTTTTTAGTTAAAAAAACGGTGAGTTCAACTTTGCATTTTATCCTTTGAAGGTCGATAAAATAAACACACACACACACACACACACACACACACACACACACACACACACACACACACACACACACACACACACACACACACATGTGTATATATAGAGATGTGTGCACACGCACGCGTGGATAAATGTATTTACAATTTAGTATAGAAATATATATTTAGGTCACTTATAACGATTAAACAATAACACAATGGTCTCTTGTGATAGCTATCAATGGTTTCCTTCACACTCTATATACCAATAGACTACCTGGATAATTTTGAAGCTCTGTTTCTGTTTTTGTTGCTGCTGTTGCTGTTATTGTTGTTCTCCTCGTTTTTAGCTTATTCTCTCTCTTCTCTGTTTTCAAATTTTTCTTCTTCCTTTTCTAGATACTATTTTCATTGCCATTATTGTTATTATTGTTGCTGTCGTTGTTGTTGTTGTTGTTGTTGTTGCTGCTGCTGTTGTTGTTGTTGTTCTCGTTTTAGCTTCTTCTTTCTCTTCTTCTCTGCTCTCATATTTGTCGTCTTCCTTTTCTAGACATTCTTATTTTTATTGCTGTTATTGTTGTCTTTACTATTATTGTTGTCATATAATTCTTTGCTTTCTTCAGCTCCTCTCCCTTCTCTTCTCTTCTCTCTCCTCGCTCCTCGCTGCAGACGTTGTACGATCTACGAGAAATATCAACATTAATTCCATTAAATTACAGTCTGCCTCTATTAAAATAAACTGGTGTGACACTATTATGTAGCTCTCTTTCACGAAGCAGGTTGTCCGACGCTCTACCGATACTGCCAGTCTACCGCCATTTTTTATGAATAATGGGGGTGCTGTGGGGATCGTTCATCATAGGTTTGCTTGTTCAGTAATGACCTGGGGCTAAAAAACCAAACGCTTTCAAGTTGTTTATTGTGATGACTAAGTTTCCCATGTTTCAGAAAAATACAGTAACATACGTAGTGTACATCTGTTCTTATATCTCACTACAGACGAAAGTGTACTTTCGTCTGTAGTGAGATCCCGTGTTGGAGTCAGAGACACACCCCAAGCTTTCCAAAAGCAATACTTACTTTCTGAATTCTGAGATTCACTTCATCCTCCATGTTGTCAGATTCGTTGACAGTGCTTGTAACGCAAACAAACCCTTTTACCACCCAAGGCGCTTCCCATACACAACGATAGGCTCTTTGTATTGGTTTCTAGGTACAGATTGTATCATCACCACAGTTTTCTTGAGACTTATTGTGAGCTCCAAGGCAGTGCAAGCCTTCTAGAAAGCATCCATTAGGTGTTGCATATCCTTTCCTTTGTAAACCTCAAGGTCACAGTAATCGGAATAATGCAAATTCCTCACCAGTGTCAAAATACCTTTGTATTTACCTTAAAACATCTGATGTTG
>OZ024743.1:65805944-65818444 GCA_964016885.1 Eledone cirrhosa
TGAGTTCAAATCCCGCCGAGGTTAACTTTGCCTTTCATCCTTACGGGGTCGATAAAATAAAGTACCAGTAATGCACTGGGTAATTGCTGGCCTTGTGCCTAAAAGTAGAAACAATTATTTATCTATATTTCTCTCACTCTGGAGCTTCCTAGCAAAATATCCATGCATGATTCTTTGCTGATAAGCATGCAGATTTTCATACATGGATTCACTGCGATACTGCTGAGCGACTTCCCTGGGTGTGAGTTTTTGATTATCACACAGGGAATATCTCTCCAGGAGTTCCTTCCCAACTCTCATGATTTTATCTGTTTCATGCAGATAGACTTGCTCGAGAGACAGGCTCCTACGCTTTGAGGTTCGTAGATGTTGTCGGAGGGATATGATGCGACATTCAAATGCTGTCTGGACTGATGTTAGGCCTCTGCCTCCCTGCTTACGTTTCACGTAAAGGCGGTCTATGTCACTGTTGATGTGGAAGTTTCCGGTGTTGTTTAGTACTTTTCGAGTTCCAACATCAACTGCTCGGATTTCGTCTATCGTCCAATTGAGTATTCCAAACGTTGGTGTTAGGACAGGCACAGCAAACACATTGCGAGCCACTGTTTTGTTTTGCGTAGAGAGTTCCGATGACCAAATCTTTCTTAATCGGGTGTAGTATTCTCTGGTTAAGCGTTCCTTATTACAGATACCATTATAGGATATGTTCTCATCTATCCCCAGGTATCTGTAGCAGTCCCAAGCAGATATTGGTGAAACAGTTAGGCCATTGATACAAATGTTGCTAGATTGGGTTGTTTTCCCCTGCTTTACAGTCATATATGAGCATTTATCTTGGCCAAACTCCATTCCTATATCCTTTGAGAATGTTGTAACCAGGTCAAGATTTTTCTTCATCCCATCCATGTTCTTGGCATCGAGTTTCAGATCATCCACAAAGAAATTATGGGTTAGGTTCGTATTTCTCTCCTCCTGTGAGCCATTAATGTATTCTTCACATTTCTTGAGCAGAAAAGAACAAGGGGTTTAATGACAGAATGAATAATATCACAGAGAGACTGTCTCCCTGAAAATATACCCCTGCAATATTTTATTTTATCAGTGAAAATAGAGTCCTCCTTCTCTGTCTTTAACTTTAGGATAGTAGCCCAAGAAGACAGCTTCCCTATGGCTCTGATAATAATGTCTGGGACTGCAGGAGGTCGGAGGGCCTCTATCATCCAAGTGTGGGGAACAAAATCGAAAGCTTTCCTGTAGTACAGCCAGACTGTAGCCATATTCCTCCTAAGTTTTCGCACCTCCGATATCGCAGTTTTGTTGATTAGGAGTTGTTCAGCACATCCCCAAACCCCTTTCTTTCCAGCTGCTTGCTCATCTGTGATGATGTTATTATTTTCACAGTGATCTTGGAGGAATAGGTTCGGGCAGGCTGTATACATCTTATACATCAGTTTCTGACATGCAATGGGTTGGCAGTTTTTTGCCAGGTGGGTGTCTTTGTTCTTGGGGACCAGTAATGTTTGTGCTAATGTCAACCATTCTGGTATAAGTGTATCTCCCTTAAGCACTTGTTGGTAGAGCTCGATAAGATGACACAATGAAAAATACGATCAGAGGCGTGCTGCCACCTTAATACTACAACAACGAAAATACAAATAAGTTAAAGACGAAACTGGAGCTGATCGATAATCTAAACTATAATAAAGTAAGGAGTGCGGGACTGCGTCCAGAATATATATTTTTATCCAGTTTGTAAAATAAGTTGGATTACTTTGAATAAATAATTGTTTCTACTTTAGGCATAAGGCCAGCAATTACCCAGTGCATTACTGGTACTTTATTTTATCGACCCCGTAAGGATGAAAGGAAAAGTCAACCTCGGCGGGATTTGAACTCAGATCGTAAAGGGACGTAACTATGCTGGAAAGCATGACGTCCGACCCTCTACCGATACTGCCAATTCACCGCCATTTACTTTGAATAAATAATGAATGAATATTACATAATTTATCTACTAAATTTTGTTATTCTTGATTAAATATAAATAATTTTGTGGCTTATTTTAAGATTCACTTCTTTAAAATTTTCAAATGTCAACACTTCCGGTTAGCGATCGCGTAAAGAAAAATTCATATATTTCCGTCACTAATTTTCTCTTAATGCAGTTTATATATAATATCGTCTTTTTTAATGTATCATGAATTACGCTACTGATTCCAAGACACAGTGTAACACAGTCTTCGATCAGTTTCTGTGTATATTGTCAATTACGATTTTATTTGATGTATCATATCTACGTGCATATATACTTGCGTATAATATCAATATGCACACTACACACGCTAGCAGAAAAACCACCCTTCGGGTGGGGTTTCTGCTTGATAGTAATGATATTTTAGCAGTATTGATTATAGAGTAGTCGTTACTTTAACAGGATTGATGATTGAAGGTCGTTTGTTGCCAGTGTGGTAAGTGATAGTATCCTCATTGGATTATCTTGTCGACATAGACGTGAGGGAAGGTCCCTTGCTCTATTTACCATCTTAGTATTTTCAATATTCCTTTCGTCAGGTCACCAATTCCAGCGGCATGGATTATAGATGTTATTGAGACGCGAGTAACATAATAATGATTTCAACAGCAGAAATTAGAGATGAAATGTATGTTTATTTTTGATGTAGCACAAACAATGTTTGTTAACTTATATGGTTGAAGTTACAGATAAAAAGAGGTTACAAAAGGGATGTGCCATTGCGCCGTTAAGCCGGCGAGGCTAGGGTGCAATATCTCACCGTTACATTATGCGTGTTGCTGGCTTGAAGTTTCCGGTACAAGAGAGAGATTCTTCAAATCTTCGCGGGGAATTTCTTCCTGAGGGCGCGTAGGGATACATCCTCTTCTACTGGCGCTGATTGGCTGAACTGAGCCAAATCACGCATAGAGAATGTATGTGAGCCCGCGGAATGTAGGTCACTACAATATAATTAGTTTTTCAGCTTGGTGGTTTTATATATATATATATATATATATATATATATATATATATATATATATATATATATATATATATATATATCAATAATATTAATAAATGGAAAATATCTTTATAAAATCATATTTATTTTATTATACATATTTCAAGAGTACCAGTATTTTTGGTACGCTTTTGGTAACAATATTTGGTTTACAGATAATGACATATCGACGTATGAACTTATTGTTATGAGTTCAATGTAGTCATATATATATATATATATATACACACCCATACAACCCCCCCCCCCACACACACAGGAACTTAAATAAGCCAACTTTTCTGTGATATAACTACATATTTATCAATAAGACAAAAGTGAAACTATATTCCAGCTCTTTGGCACTGCAATTTCATTTGAGATTTGTAATATATATATATATATATATATATATATATATATATATATATATATATATATATAAAATACAGTAATAATAAAATAATAATAATAAATATCTTCGATTGGTTTCTGGGAACCCATAAGTTACACTCCAAGTTACGTAACATGCATGTCAGTAATGTATCCGAAGATGAAACGAGGCTATCCCTTTCTCAACAGACATTTCGTTCCGGTATCTACTAAGCACGGCTTATGAACCCGACTGCCAACTGCTCTAGCAGTACCTTTGGCAGTGGGGTCAGGTGTTCTTTCTCAAGAAAAAAGGAAGCACACATCCGGGTACATTCAAAAGTTTGAACAATGGAATGTTACGCAACTTGGAGTGTAGCTTACGTATTCCCAGAAAACTATCACTATTACCTAACTTATGTTATTACAGTGTCTTAAGTAATACTTGTTTTTACTTTTGACACAAGGCCAGCTAATATCCTAGTGTATAGCTGGTACTTTTATTTTATCGACCCCGTAAGGATGAAAGGCAAAGTTAACCTCGGCGGGGTTTGAACTCAGACCATAAATGGCCGTACCTCTACGCTGCAAAGCATGGCGTACGACCCTCTACCGATACTGCCACTCCACCGCCCTAGTGTCTTAAGTAATAATTGTTTCTACCTTTAGCACAAGGCCAAGAATTATCCAGTTCATTACTGGTACTTTATTTCATCGACCCCGTAAGGATGAAAGGCAAAGTTAACCTCGGCGGGATTTGAACTCAGAATGGCAAGGGCCGTAACTCTATGCGTCAAAGCATGGCGTCCGACCCTTTACCGATACTGCTAATCCACCGCCCTAGTGTCTTAAGTAACAATAAGATCGTAAACCGACTATTCTACACACACACACACACACACACATACATGTGTGTATGTGGTCTTGATAAACGCCCACAAGCGAGAAACAGACTGTCGTCCGCCCTTTGTTGTTTTTGCCGAGAATAAGTGACATAGTCACTAATTTAAAACTCACAGCGAATGGTCTTCTAAATGTTTTTAATTAAACATACGGTATATTGCGAAATATACTATAATGTATATATATATATATATATATATATATATGTATATACATACACACACACACACACATATATATATATATATATATATATATATATATATATATATATATATATATATATTGCCAAATATACTATAATATACATATATATATATGCAGAGGTCTATGTAATTTGTTGGGATTCAACAAGCTTAAACATTTTTATAACTGATATAAAGCACTCAATAGTTTAGTGGAGTAAATACACAATATATTAATAAATGGAAACTATATTTATAAAACCATATTTATTTTATTATACATATTTCAAGGCAACCAAGGCAAATTATGGTGCGCTTTCATCAGATAAAATACAGATTTGTTTTATAAATAAATATTGACATACCCGGAAAAAAGACAACCTTAACGGTTGGAGCTTCCTGGATAGTGGAGATAGTACATTTATTGAGGGTAATACAAAGTTATGAGTGAGTATGCAAATGAGTGTCCGAAAGGTTGAAAAGATAACGGTTTATTTAAATTAAACTGTTGGAAGAAGATGATATGTAAGGGACAGAGAAAAAAAGAAAAAAAAGAAAAAAAGAAAGGAGAAAGATAGAAGCGGAAAGAAAGAACGATTATACATATTGATAGTGAAGATAGAGTGAATGAAGAAATAAGTTTCAAAGGAGAAATATAGACAGCCTAAGTATATTTAATTGAAAGAAGAAATAAGATTAACGTGGAAGAATAATGCAGGGTTCATTACGTTTTGATTACAATACTTATAATGATAGGTTGAAAAATTAGATTAAAATTAAAAATTAGAAATCAAAATTAAGGATTAAAATTTTCCTTAATATTAAAGATTTAATTTAATAATTTAATATTAATAATTATATTATATTAAGATGTATTAGTAATAATATATTGGTTTAAATGTGTATGTTAGGGATTATAAATTATTTAAATAAATATATAGTATTTTACATTAGAGAAAATCTAGTATAGTTTATTTTATTAAAAGTTGTAAGTCAAAATTTAAACATCCAAACAATTCTAAATTCATGAAAAATTTACGAGACTTTAAAAAGGAATAACCACTTAATTATATTATAAAAACAGTAAGGAAGTGTAAAGGAAGTTAGAAGTGATTTTTTAAGATCTTAGATGACTCCAAGGATTAAATGTTATTAAGTTAAAAATGTTATCTTAAGAATATAATTAAAACATGAACCATATGTTATTTTATACGAAGTCATAAATTTACTTGCTATAAAGTTAAAAAATTTACTTGCTATAAAGTTAAAAAATTAAAAAAAATTTATCGGAAGAAAATATTTAAAGCATAAACCATAGGTTATTCCACATATATATAAAAAAACCTATATATAAAAATCATATGTTTTTCCACATATATATAAACATTTGGATATATATATTAAAAACGTTTGAAGATATAAAAATATTGGAAGATATGAAAATAATAGTTTTTCTATATCTTTCAAAGGAACTTTCAAAAATTTTTTTCCAAAAACCTTCCGTAAGTTTTTCAAGAAAAACTTTTCTTAAAGGAGTTTCAAGCAGTCATATAAAAAATTTATAATCTATCGATAAGTGTAATAATATAAAGTATATAGTATATATATATGAGGTAGAGATAATAGAAAGTAAATTAAATATATATGAATCATATATAGATATAGAAAACATTATGTAAAGGAGATAAATCATATATTACATTTTATATATATATTTAAAAGTTGAGTTTAAACGATGTTTACAGGAACTAAATAAATTATTTCGCAAATTAATAGAGTTCTTACTTTTTAGTATAAAGAATATCTCTTCAAAGCAAAGTGAGCAATTTTTGGATAAAGCAGTGTATGAAGGAGCCTTGGAGATAATTTTCCACAGTAAAGAATAGTTAATATTCTTGGATTTTAAGTCCCATAATAAGTTAGATAGAGAAGTTGAAGATTTTTTTTACCAATATTCGTAAAGGAACATTTATGGTTATTAAAACAAGATTTGAAGTCTGTGGAAGTAGAGCCGACATAGTTAAAGGAGTTTTCATTTGTTTTGACATTACAATTGTATACTATATTTTTAACTAAACAATTATTATTTAGAGGACAGTTACATTTATTTCTACAATTACATTTATCTGAATTTATATTATTGGGAGCCGTAACATTATATTGGATATTGCTAGGGGTATTAATGCTATTCTGGTTAGGTTTTAAGTTTCTATTATTAATTCTATTAATATTCTGCGCTAAATTCATAGTGGTGGAATATGAGAGTTTAATAGTATGTCTATTAAAGATTGAGTAATACCTGTGTGTCTTAGGAAAGCACTTATCTAGAGCTTTAAAAAATAATTTAGCTATAGGAGTTTTAATACTTAATGAGAAAGGGGGAGCGAACCATAATATATTTCTAGTTCTATTTTTTCTTTTGATTTTCGAGTTAGTGCAAGGTTTCCTATTATAATTATATTTATAGTTATGGTTAATTGGCACATCCTTAGTGTCAATGTATTTAATTTCATTACTATAGCCTGCTCTACCTAACGCTTATAATATTGTGCCTTATCTTCAAATATATTTTTATTCGCTGAAATTCTAGAAATACGTTGCTGCACAGAATTTACAATAGTGTTTTTAACGGATCTGGGGTGATTGGAATTAAAGTTAACATAGTTTAAATTCTCATTTATTTTATGAAATGGATAATAAAGACCAGTATTAAGGTTTAAAGTTACATCTATTACTTTAAGATTAACGCTATTAAAAAATTGTATAATTTCTTTTTTTTTCCTATTTATTTCACAATTGTTATTATTTTCAATAAGTAATAGCATATTGTCACGATATAAACCACCGGTCATCTCCGGTATTTTCCTATGTAAAGTATTGTTAATAAAACGCCCCACAAGATCCGTTAATTGCGCCGAGTCTGATGACCCCATAGTGATATCGAAATTGTTATTCCTATCGGCTCTAGTCCAAAGGTGGTTGCTAAATTTAATTAATGTTTTACGTGCAGTTAAGATAATGTGCACTGCTAGTAAAATCTGTATATTAAATGCATATTAAGTAGATTAGGAGTGATAGATGAGTAATAATTAGCAATATCCAATTGAATGAATTTATTATTATAGTTATATTTAATGTCCTTAAACCAGTCAATAACTTCATTAGTCCCATTCCATAATTTTAAATAAGATATTTCCTTAAGTTGTGGTATGATTCTATCTAAAATATTCTTGCTAAGTATGCCAAGGTACGATTTAGATGGTGCAATCAATCTAACTGGTAATTCAATTTCAAAATTTCTTTTGAATTTCCGTTAAAGTTATCTTTTTTCCGGGTATGTCAATATTTATTTATAAAACAAATCTGTATTTTATTTGATGAAAGCGCACCATAATTTGCCTTGATTGTCATTGAAATATGTATAATAAAATAACTATGGTTTTATATATATAGTTTCCATTTATTAATATATTGTATATATATATATATATATATATATATATATATATATATATATATATATATATATATATATATAGCCAAATATAATATAATATACATACATATATATATATATATATATATATATATATATTATACTTGGGGAGGGTCATATTTGCGTAATATTGCCAGAATTAATAACAGAACACACTCACTGTTTGGTTGGTTTTCGCTTCTCGCTGTCTTTTATATCTGCGATCTAACTTACTCGGTCCTCAATCTTGCCATTGACTGACCGACGGTCAAAAATAATACAGATACAATATAGACACAAACACATATATATAGTTTACATAATTTACATAAATCTTTCGTTGCACATCTGCAACATCGTCAGTGGTGTTATATTCTTTGTTCCTCCTGTTGTGTTGTATGTCTACGCCATTTTTTATTCAGTCTGTCTATATATTTATTTATTTATTTGCTTGTTTGTTTATCTTATTTTATTTTGTCTTCTTTGCGCATGCGTTTGCGTGTGTGTATAGTGTTATGTGTGCTGTGTGACTAGTGTGTATAGTGTTGTGTCTGCTGGGTGACTAGTGTGTGTTTATGTGCTTGTTGTTATTGTGCTTGTGTATGTATTTATTTATCTTATTTTATTTTATTTTATTTACTTATTTATACTTCTCTTAGGTCAGTGTTGTTTGTTTGGGTGTTGTTGTTGTTCCACTCATTCTTTCTGTTTAGCTTTGGTCTTCTAATTTCTATTTCACTGGCCTCTCTGATTTGCCTATCTGCTGGGTCATTCCTATGTTTAGATATTATTCTAATTTCCATGTTGTCTATGTTACCGTCATGTTGTTGTCTAGCATGTTCGTATAGTACTGACCCGTTTTTTCGTCCTTTTAGTTCCCCCCAGTGTTGGTCTATCCTTTCACCTATGCTACGAGCTGTCTCACCTATGTATGTTGTTGTCATGTTTCTGCAAGTACCCTCTGTACATCTTATGCTATAGACTACGTTTCTAGTTTTACAGTTTATCCGGGGGTTCACCTTACATATGATACATTTCCTATTGGTACAGTGGGTTTTCTTAAAAGGGTAGGTTTTGCTGATCAGGGATTTCATGGTGGTTCCTGGCTTTTCTACCACCTTTATTTTTAAGTGGGTCTTTCTCAGGGCCTTACTACACTGGTTAGCTACACTGGTTAGCTACACTGGTTTTCATATAAAAAACCTCGCTAAACTAATATATATATACACACATGCATATTTACCTACCCACATTCATATATACACACATACATACACATATACATGCATGCATATAATTATATATACACATATACATGCATGCATATAATTATATATAGGTTCATAGGCTGACTCTCATGGAATGATCAACTGTGGTTTACTTTTCAACATAGTCAATAATAATGGTTTCTTATTTAGGCACAAGGCCAGCAATTTTGGAGGAGGTGAAAGTCGATTAAATCGAGCTTAGTCCGTGACTGGTACTTTATTTTATCGACCCCATAAGGATGAATGGCAAAGCTAACCTAGGCGGGATTTGAACTCAGATTATAAAGGGCCTTAATTCTATGCTGCAAAGCATGGTGTCCGACCCTCTACCGATACGGCCAATCCACCACCCTCAGTCAATAATAATTGTTTCTACTTCTGGCACAAGGCCAGCAATTATCCCAGTACATTACTGGTACTTTATTTTATTGACCCCGTAAGGATGAAAGGCAAAGTTAACCTCGGCGGGACTTGAACTCAGACTGTAAAGGGATGTAACTATGTTAGAAGGCATGGCATCGAACCCTCTACCGATACTGGCAATTCACCGCCCTATAATAATAAAAGTTGATATTAATTTAGGCTAAGTTTCACAGCAATAGCATAACTCCTTCAGCCGACCCTCATACGTAAATACATACATATATACATACGTACGGACATACACACATATACATTCTTGAGAAAACTTACGCAGTGCACTGTATATGTGAGTAGAATTACACTGAATCAAGCGGAAAGGTTCAAGCATCTCGGCGCCGGCTCCATGAGTGATGGTAAGCAGGAGGCTGAATTAAATGAAAGAATTGTTGGAGTTGCTGGAGTTTGTGCAATAATGCGCCAGCTTCAGCATTCGTCCATCAAAAGAAAGGAGGCATGTGTAAAAACCAAACTCACAATCTTCAATTCTATGTTCGTGCCAACCCTTACGTGTTGTCATGAATGTTGGGCAATGACTGAAGTAATACGATCTGGAATACAAGTGACCATATTAGGGTTCCAACGAAAGGTCTATCGTGTAACCTTATTTGATAGGGTGTGTAGCTCAGAGATGAGGGTGTCGCCCACTTTAGAGCTGCTACTTTTCGGCAAAGAGAGATCACTGAGTGTTTCATTTCTCATGATTACAAAGGAATGAAACAGTTCTAGTCCTATAGAGTCAATTTCTATCTCTCTCTCCTTCTCCCCCATCTCTCTCTCTCTCTCTCTCTCTCTCTCTCTCTCTCTCTCTCTCTCTCTCTCTCTCTCTCTCTTTCTCTCTCTCTCTCTCCCTCTCTCTCTCTCTCTCTCTCTCTCTCTCTCTATATATATATATATATATATATATATATATGTATATATGTATTTATTTTAATATAAATTATATATTTTATATACATACGGACAACATGCTTGCTGCATAGAGTTACATTCCTTTAAGTTCTGAGTTCAAATACTTCCAAGGTTAACTTTGCCTTTCATCCTTACGGGGTCGATAAAATAAGGTACTAGTAATGCACTGGGGTCGGTTTAATTGGTTCACCTTGTGCCTATAGTAGAAATCATTTTTATTAAAAAAAAAACATTGTGGAAACAAGTTAACCGCCAGGGCTCACCGTAGAGGTTCTACCTTTTCAATATATATAAAGCGTGATTGGAAAATTGCTTTGGCTTGTGTGTTTCTGCTATTAAATCGATTTAACACACACACACACACACACACACACACACACACACACACACACACACACACACACACGCACGCACGCACGCACGCACGCACGCACGCACGCACGCACGCACGCACGCACGCACGCACGCACGCACGCACGCACGCACGCACGCACGCACGCATATATACACACACATATATACACACACATATATACACACACATATATACACACACACATATATATACACACACATATATATACACACACATATATATACACACACATATATATACACACACATATATATACACACACATATATATACACACATATACATATATATATATATATATATATATATATATATATATATATATATATATATATATATATATATATATATATATATATATATATATATATATATATATATATATATATGTCTGTGTTCCTGTATACATATTATATGTATATAAGTATATATAGGTATCTAGTCTTTAATGCGAAGATATACCAACGATAATCAGCAGAATACTGATGAAGGACATTCTTGTTTCTTGGTCTATTTTTATTCATATGTTCATAATCGCAACAACGCAGCACGCCATTTTTCATTCACATACATTTTTTCCCTTCGCTGTGGTTTGTATTTTTTCTGTCACCTTACTGCTTTCCTCTTTCTCTCTCTCCCCTTCTCTCTCCTTCACCTCTTGCTTTCCCCCACTCCCGCTGCTGGTCACTCACTCTCGGCTGGCCCCTTCCTCACACTTTCACTCACTCACTCTCTGCTACTCCTTCTCTCTCACTTCCTCCCGCCTGACCTGCTTGAATTTCTTTCCTCTCTCCGTCTATTTCTTCTCGTCATTTGATTTGTCGGACTTAAACCCACAAGATTCATTGACTTGTCTCTCTTTTCCTCTCTTTACGTTGCATTACTACCATGTTGTTTGTTTCCTTTCCTCTGTCCCGATAACTTAATTTAGTTATCGCTCGCACTAATTTTAGGTATCTAGTCTTTAATGCGAAGAAATACCAACGATAATCAGCAGACTACTGATGAAGGACATTCTTGTTTCTTGGTCTATATATACATGATTGCTGCCCCTCGTTATCGAGTATGGCCACTGCACGATATAACATTATAAATAATTATCAGTTAATGCTATCGTGCAATGCTTGTGCGTGAAGATATTTTTAAAAGTGAGGAAAGACTGTGCACTTAGCCAATCCCACTCTCTGAGTGACAATAGCTATAACCAGAAAAGAGGAAAAGACCAACATCATCGGTAACTACTGAGCCGCAGCTTTTATGTCGGAGTTATCCCAGTTTCCTGAGTTGCCTTCTAGAAGAATACCATAACAAAGGCTAGGGATCCTTTACTCCCAGCGGTTTAACCGCATGATCGGGTGTCCAGCCCGACTATTTCTATGTCCCTGCGCATATACATACATATGCACACATGTATATACATATTTACACAATTTTGGATGGCCATTGACTCTCATGAGTTCTTCCGCCCTTTGTGTACAAGTGTATATGCAGTTATTAGATACATACATACAAGCTGGCTGCCCCCTCGTTATCGAGTATGGCCATTGCACAAAAAAAAACATAATAATAACAATAA
>OZ024743.1:65823444-65825944 GCA_964016885.1 Eledone cirrhosa
TATATACATCTATATATATATATGTATGTATATATATATATATATGTACATATATATACATATATATATATACATATATATATATTTATATATATATATATATATATATGTATATATATACATATATATATACATATATATATATATATATATATATATATATATATATATGTATATATGTATATATATATATATATATATGTATATATGTATATATGTATATGTATATATATATGTATATATGTATATGTAGATATTTTAAAATATGTATATGAGTTATATATGTATATAAATGAAACATTTCCGTAGGAAAGGTAAAGGAAAACAGAGTGCTCTATGTAGGCTACAGAGATTTTTAGTTATATATTAAACAACATAAGATAATTAATTCATTTACCAGTGGTTTCTTGAAGAAAGATATTAATATCTGTCTTCAATCGTCAGAATGAATAACCGAATGTTTATTGAATATGGATTTGAAAGCAAAATTTAGGAACTATGAAAGTGAGGCTGAAATCAAATAACGGGCAAAAAATTGAGGGGAAAAGAAAATATATAAATAAAAATCCAGATCATACACACACTCAAACACACGCTTATATGTAATAGTACGTAAACGTATACATTCTCACAATATCGCTCCATACCCATATACACAAATATATATATATGTATATATATATATATATATATATATATATATATATATATATATATATATATATTACTTCAAAATATTAATAAATATACACATTCATGTGATCAAATATATTTTACTATACATATTTCAGAGGTACTGAACTATTTCAACAGTACGTCCTCATCAGATAAAATAAGTTGATGCTTGACATACCTTGACTATGTTGATGGTTATAATTCAGTCATGGCATCAACTTCTTTTATCTGATGAGGACGTACTGTTGAAATACCTCAGAACCTCTGAAATATGTATAATAAAATGTATTTGATCACAAGAATGTCTATATTTATTAATATTTTGAAGTAATATTAACAACTCCAGAAACCCAATGTGGAGTGCTTATAATCTATTATGAAACTTTATTCATTAATTTATTCATTGAACCTTGTTTAACCTTTAGTTATATATATATATATATATATATATATATATATATATATATATAATCATATATATATATATATATGTATGTAAAAGGTAACCAGAAATAACAACACATTCGGTACAGTATATGGAAGGTATATTATATATATATATATATACTTTAACCACTAAGCCATGCTTATACACATACATACAAATATCTATACACATACATACAAACAAACACAAAAGTCTATATACATACACGCATTTATATATACATACACACATATATATACATACACATATCAATATATATATGTATATATATATACATATATATATATATATGTATGTATATATATATATATACATATACGTGTATGTATATGTGTATATATATATATGTATGTATATATATATACATATACGTGTATGTATATGTGTATATATATATGTATGTATATATATATACATATACGTGTATGTATATGTGTATATATATATATACATATATATATATATATATATATATATGTGTGTGTGTGTGAAGGCGCATGTCTCAGTGGTTAAAGCATTGGACTTGCAATCGAAAGGTTGTGAGTTCAATTCTCGGACCGGGTGATATGTTGTTTCCTTGAGTGTTAAAAAATTTATCATTTAATGTTATAATATAATATTATAATATCATGAGATGGTAGAGCCAGTAAGTTCTTTGTTAACTTCGGCGGGAAGAATTTTAGAGATTCTTGGTTAACTTGGGTTGGAGAACTTTCTCGCATTCGTCTGTCAGTGGCGATTGTCAAACTGAGATCAGAAATGTGTATAAGAGAGATTTGGATGTGTCTGGGGTATGGCGTGTGGTGTTAATGAGTGTTGATGATGATGAAGGTCCAGAGGAATTAAAGTATACATACACACACACACATACACATACACACACACACATATATACACTCAGAAAATGGTGAGGTTGTAAGATAAGAGTGTTTGAGAAGGTGGTCGTAAACCTACCCTCCTGCTGGTTTTATTTCATTAGCTGACCTTTGATGAGTATATAATGGCATAGCTGAAACAACTCTTCCAAATCCATAAAGAATATCTTCTACAAATTTCTATATCAAAGATGAATTTAGGTCTGGGTTTTAATGAGGTGTAAGATTTTGATAAGAATGGGATGACAGGAAAAAGAGAAAAGAAGGACAGTTTGGGAGAGGAAGCGTGGACCTTCTTCATCATCAACACTCATTAACACCACACGCCACATCTGAGACACATCCAAACCATTTATGCATAGTTTAGATTATATTATGAATATAATGCTGTGTTTATAAACAGAAAATGCCAATATTTTGATTGTGTATATTTTATTAAAAGCTGTATATTCATAGATCAAATTTAACTAGTTTCTCGTTACCATTCACCCAAACACCTAAA
>OZ024743.1:65828444-65830944 GCA_964016885.1 Eledone cirrhosa
ATATATATATATATACACAATATGTTGAAAAGGTAACACACTAGAGAGAGAGAGATAGTGCGCCATCAATCAAACGGAAAAACAACCAGTGTATGGAATCTATAACCCATGGAAGGCAGAGTAGACACACGATAATTAAAAGTATAAATTAAAGTATAAATACATACCTCGATAACTATCCAACACACACGTACAAATCCAAAGAGATCTGTTTCGCCAATAAGTTGTTGACAGAAATGAATAGCCCATGGTTCATCAGCGTGTGTAAGGCTATACATTTCAGACAACTCTAAGAGAATCTAAACCGACCGTTTCATTGATGGCGTACTATTTCTCTCTCTAGTGTGTTACCTTTTCAACATATTGTATTATAAGGAGCTCGGGATTCCTTCTCCTTTGAGCATATTACTGACAGGGAATAGCGAGAGTCTATGGATCCGTTAATTTATCGTGATATTTCGCTCCTTATAACAGTCTTTCCTCTCTCTCTGTTTGGTTGAGCACACTTCTCTGAATGGTTTGGGCTGCCCTTTCTAGCAGCTCGTCCCTCAGAGGCCACTGGTTACTGCCCTAGGCACGCTGTGTCTTCTCTCTCCCACGTGTGGCTGGACGGTCGCTTTAGATTCTCTTAGAGTTGTCTGAAATGTATAGCCGTACACACGCTGATGAACCATGGGCTATTCATTTCTGTCAACAACTTATTGGCGAAACAGATCTCTTTAGATTTGTACGTGTGTGTTAGATAGTTATCGAGGTATGTATTTACACTTTAATTTATACTTTTAATTATCGTGTGTCTACTCTGCCTTCCATGGGTTATAGATTCCATACACTGGTGGTTTTTTCCTGTTTCATTGATGGCGCACTATCTCTCTCTAGTGTGTTACCTTTTCAACGTATTGTATTATAAAGATCTCGGGATTCCTTCTCCTTTGAGCTCATTAATGACAGGGAATAGCGAGAGTCTATGGCTCCGTTAATTTATCGATAAAATAAAGTACCAGTAATGCACTGGTTGATTGCTGGCCTTGTGCCAAAAGTAGAAACAATTATATATATATATTTCATTATATATATATAATATATATATATATATATTAATTTCATTTTAAATATAACTTCCTTGCTACCTTGTATATATTTATAATAGAAACCGAAAGGTGTGCCCTGTTTATAAAATAAAAGGCAGTGTTTCTTTTCTTAAATAGAGATTTAATTTTTGTAAAAATTACGTTGTTAGCTCGCTTGATATATAATTGTTATATACATATAAATATATAACAATTATATATCAAGCGAGCTAACAACGTAATTTTTACATAAATTAAATCTCTATTAAAGAAAAGAAACACTGCCTTTTATTTTATAAACAGGGCACACCTTTCGGTTTCTATTATAAATATATACAAGGAAGAAAGGAAGTTATATTTAAAATGAAATTAACCATGTCTATGGCGCCAGTAATATTCCAAGCCATTCATATGCAGTATTTGTAGCCTATTAAAAACATAATTTAAATGGCAATCGGAAATAAAATGGAAAAAAAGACGAATTTAATGTACATTTAATATCCATTAAAATTTACACTGGAAACATCACAAGGATCGAAATGGCACATCTGAGGGTGATAAATATATTGATTTTCAACATAAGTAGAAGGCCGTTACTTCTCCGAATTGAGAGGTCTCAGCTACGATACTACGAGAATGGGGTTAGAACGTTTCAGGAAAGAATCGCCGGACAGATTTTACGGGCAAAAACCAGCCGGCAGGTGTCCCAGGGGTAGACCCCGAGCAAGATGGTTGGATAACATCCATGAGCTTGGTTGGTCTCACCTGGGGATCCAGACGGATCATTTGGAGATGGTAGCTTCTGAGAGGACCCGCTGGAAGGAGTGTTTGAGAACTCTGCTTCCACAGCCTCTCAGGAATAAGTGGGTGAAGAAGAAAATTACTCGGTTGGCTTGTTATATTATGTAGATTAGCGCCCAATTTACTAATTGTTTTCCATGCAGCAGGTGGTCCCTGGTTCTTTTTTCCCAGTCATACTTCTGTAGAAATATATTGTGCCAACTCCCAAAATATCATCTTCCTCGTCGCCCTTCTTATTACAGACTCATCATGCTAACTGCTAGAATTTCGAATAGAATGTTTATCTTACTTTCAATATGGATTGAGCTATGATGGTTAAAACGGACAAACGAATTTAAATATAATTGAAGGGAGTTGGAAGAGCGAAATCAGTAGTGTTGGACTAAAATATTTTACTTTCGTGTTTTCGACTCTCTGGATTTAAATCTCGTAAATATCAACTTTGCCTTTCATCTTTTCGAAGTCGGTAAAATAAAGTACCAATCCATGTCTGAAGATTGACGTAATTATTACAGCGTCTGACGAGGTACCTTGCGATATTTGTCCCGGCACTATACGTGTTAAATTACTGAGTGGTAGATTTAATATATAATCATCCGGTTTAACACTACCACTTGATCATTGGCTGC
>OZ024743.1:65840944-65855944 GCA_964016885.1 Eledone cirrhosa
CCTAACTTTGGTAATTTAATGACCCCGAGCAACGCCGGGCTTTAATGCTAGTATATATATATACATATATATACATATATATATATATATATATATATATATATATATGTATGTATATATATATATATATATATATATATATATATATATATATATATATATATATATATATGTATGTATATATATATATATATATATATATATATATATATATATATATATATATATATATATGTATGTATATATATATATATGTATGTATATATATATATATATATATATATATATATATATATATATATATATATATGTATGTATATATATATATATATATATATGTATGTATATATATATATATATATATATATATATATATATATATATATATGTATGTATATATATATATATATATATATATATATATATATATATATATATATATATATATATATATATATATATATATACACAATATATTGAGAAACACACAGATACATGCGGACACACACATATACATGAATATATCCACATCCATCCTTGAGTTAATGGTGCCAACCTTAACAGATGTTGCTCTATGAATAACTGGGACAAACCAATCCGAATGGATTAGATTGAACCAGTATCAGAGCTAAAAGTACATTATGAAGAGAGAAGAAACATTTAGATATAATTTGTAATAAGATGTATCATACCTAAACTGCTTCTAGATTCCTCGACTACGTAGTTTCGTGGCATAATCAAAAACAATACATCACAGAGATATAGAGCCTTTGTGAGGTCTGCCGACTTATCAAGAGGATACCTCATTTTACTAGCTTCAAAGAACACGTCTATAAGATGTGAGATAGAATCCGAAAAGGCGGAGGGGGAGTCAGTCACGTGATACAACGGTCAAGAAACAGAGCTAAGCCCCTTATAACCCTGAAAAAAATACCACGGAGGTGGAGGGGGTATTTATATCGAGGCCGTAGAAGAGGTGGTTAAGGAGGCTAGAAGTATGAGTAATGGCAGCTTTCCAGCAGTCACTACACTTCAAGGATTACTCGACCAGGGGGAGTTATAAACAATATATTGAGAAACACACAGATACATGCGGACACACACATATACATGAATATATCCACATCCATCCTTGAGTTAATGGTGCCAACCTTAACCGATGTTGCTCTATGAATAACTGGGACAAACCAATCCGAATGGATTAGACTGAACCAGTATCAGAGCTAACAGTACATTATTTTTTCAGGGTTATAAGGGGCTTATCTCTGTTTCTTGACCGTTGTATCACGTGACTGACTCCCTCTCCGCCTTTTCGGATTCTATCTCACATCTTATAGACGTGTTCTTTGAAGCTAGTAAAATGAGGTATCCTCTTGATAAGTCGGCAGACCTCACAAAGGCTCTATATCTCTGTGATGTATTGTTTTTGACTATGCCACGAAACTACGTAGTCGAGGAATCTAGAAGCAGTTTAGGTATGATACATCTTATTACTAATTATATCTAAATGTTTCTTCTCTCTTCATATATATATATATATATATACAGATATATATATATGTGTATCTATATATATGTATATATATATATATATATATATATATATATATATATATATATATATATATATATATATATATATATATACATACAAACACCAGGTGCCCCATAAACAAGTCTTTGACATTTTCTTCATTGCTCTCAAACACGATATATATACACATACATGTATACGTATATACATTCACACACATACACACACACACACAAATATATATACATATATATACACATATATATATACATAAAGATATATATGTATGCATGTGTATATATATATATGTGTGTGTATGCATGTATGTATATATATATATATATATATATATATGTATGTGTATGCATATATATATACATATATATACATAATATATATATTCATTATACTAAAGCTAAATAATTGTTTCTACTTTAGGCACAAGGCCAGCAATTACCCAGTGCATTACTGGTACTTTATTTTATCGACCCTGTAAGGATGAAAGGCAAAGTCAACCTCGGCGGGATTTGAACTCAGATCATAAAGGGACGTAACTATGCTGGAAAGCATGGCGTCCGACCCTCTACCGATACTGCCCAGTGAGAAGCAGGCAAAACTCCAGAGTAGACTATTTAGTCTTAATAAAATGAATACTTAAAATCTACTTCGGTATTGAGTACTCTTTTCTCTCGGCTGTCAATTATACACACACACACACACACACACACACACACACACACACACACACACACACACACACACACACACACACACACACACACACACACACACATATATATATATATATATATATATATATATATATATCCAGCCAACCTCAGTCTCCTCTGTGTCACTTTTGAGCTGACTTTTGGGATGCTCCCATACAGCTCTGAGTTTTTCATATATGTTTTCATATATGTTTTCATATATATTTTAGAAAGTGAGGTTTTTTTTAAAAAACTACACGAGTGAAAGTATAAGGAAAAATATCAAATCGAGTCTTTTTTAAAAAAATATATATATTTATTTGGTTCCTTTACCGGTTTCGCAGTTATTCTGCTTTTCAAAAGTAGAGTTGAGATGGAGGGTCTGTGGTTTTTCTCACATCTGGTTGGTCTTTGAGTGTTACTTGTTTTATATGTAAAAAAGTGGCTCGAAATGTCAGGTTTTTAGAGAAGTAATTTGATTGGTTGGTGAATAAGCACATCAGCTTTCGCGCCAGTTTGTGTTTGAATTTCTTTTTACTTAAAAATTTGATTGATATAATTTGATTGGTTATAAATGAAATTATGACTGTCACGTGAACTGTCACATTAAATTTTGCGCCCATATTTTTGAATTTTTTTTTATAGCCATTTAGGGAATTTTATGCCAAACAAAAGATATTGGTCAAGAAAAAAGGGATGGAGAGAGTTGTTCTAAGTATGACTGATGTGCTGAAATGTAATTTGATTGAGAAATATCCCAATGAGATACCTGACAGAATAGAAAAAAGCTTCATCACCGAGGGATTAAAATTTATTTTACAGAACAACTTTTTTGATTTCAATGGCAGTACTTACAAGCAAATATCGGCGACTGCGATAGGTACAAAAGCCGTTCCAACTTATGCCAACTTAGTCATGGCATACTTGGAAATCCAGATATTTGAACAGTCCAAATCAAAATACGGATTGAACTTCCACAAATATTTATCAGAGAATTGGAAACGCTACTTGGATGATTGTCTCATCCTTTGGTCTCACACACTCGACCAACTAAATGATTTCAAAAATTTAATTAACGGCATCAATAACCACATCCAATTCACAATGGAATAGAGACAAGATCAACTCCCATTTCTGGACATTTTAATCTTAAAAAAAGATACAAATATTGAAACTGACATACATTACAAACCAACAGATTCCAAACAATACCTGCTATTCACCTCCAACCATCCAAAGCACACGAAGACGAACATCCCTTTTAACCTAGCAAGAAGAATTTGCACAATTGTCTCCAATTATGAAACGCTAAATAAAAGACTTCAAGAATTAAAGGAAATTCTACTCGAAAGACAGTACCCACCATGACTAATAAATAATGGAATAGAAAGGGCTAAAGCAATAGGCATCGATGAATTATGAAAACAGAAACAAATTCAATGTACGTCCAATATTCTATCATATATCTCAACACACAAAACCCAAGAAATGCGGAAGCTTACAACACTATTCACAAGAACATCCCACTATTGAAAGAAGACCCAATATTGAAAAAAGCCCTTGAAATACGCAAAATAATCAAAAGCAAAAGACAACCGAAATCACTAAAAACATTACTCACCAATGTCAAATTAACTACCACAAACCCACAACCAACTGTCAAAAAATGTGGTCGCTCTAATTGTAGAACCTGCACTCACCTCATTGAAGGCAACACGTATACATTTCAATCAGGACAACATTTTTCTGTAAAAAATCACTTCACTTGCTCATCAAAAATCTAATTTATGCCATTAAATGTAAAGGATGCAATGAAGATTATATAGGACAAACTAAACTCACACTCAGAGACAGAATGACAGTTCATCGCCAACAATTACGAGATCCAACCACGAGATAGATACCACTAAGTGCATATCTAGACATATGCGCAAGTAATTAGACACTCAAATTCCAAGTCTTCTCATTTTATCTTTGCGCTGACAATACAACAGGACAAATACGAATAAATAAGGAAAATATGTTTATTAAAAAATATAGACTAGCATTAAATATAGTTTAATATACATTATGTCAACACCATTAATTGCTAACCATCCAAACAGACACATACATAACACCTTTTCCTTTAGAAAATAAAAATCAGGACTAAATAAACCTTAAAATACGTTAATACTCTAACACCTTAGCATGCTAACCACACACCCCATACACACATAACTCCCTCCCCCATTTCTACTAACGGAATCATTTTCCTACACACACACACACAAAATATTCTCTCCATCTTAACATGCTAACCATACTCACACACACACAAACACATAAGACCCATACACACACACATAACACCCCCACACACACAACTCATTCCCCCATTTCTACTAATAGAATCACTTTCCTACACACACACACAAACACAAAATATATATATTCTCTCCAACTTAACATGCTAACCATACTCCCACACACACATACACACACACACATATAACACCCATACACACACACACACACAACTCTCTCCCAATTTCTATTAATAGGATCATCTTCCTAAACACACACACGTACACAAATAAACATACTTATCTCTACTTTCTTTATTTCAATAGAAAGTCTGAATTCTGACACCCCAGCACACCAGCCATATTCACTGAACCAGAACAATTCTCCCCATCCCATTTATCTTGATCATTATCTTTTGTTTGGCACATCTCTAAAAGACTACAATATGAATTCCCAAATACGGGCACGAAATTTAATGAACTTGTTCACGTGACAGTCATAATTTCATTTATAACCAATCAAATTACATTTAAGCACATCAGTCATACTCAGAACAACTCTCTCCATCCCTTTTTTCTTGACCATTATCTTTTGTTTGGCACAAAATTTACTAAATGGCTATAAAAAAATTCCCAAATACGGGCGCGAAATTTAATGTACTTGTTCACGTGACAGTCATAATTTCATTTATAACCAATCAAATTACATTTATAAAAAAAAGCCTTCGTGAGCCACTTTTTTTAAAGTAAAAAGAAATTCAAACACAAACTGGCGCGAAAGCTGATGTGCTTATTCACGAGACTGCATCAACCAACCAAACTTCACGCATATATGTAAAAACAACCTGAGCCCCTCCTTTATTTGAAGAAGTTTGTAACGCGAACTGGCGCGAAATTTATTATACTTATTCACCAACCAATCAATTTACTTCTCTAAAAACCTGGCATTTCGAGCCACCTTTTTCCATATAAAACAAGTAACACTCAAAGACCAACCAGATGTAAGAAAAACCTACAGAACCTCCATCTAACTCTACTTTTGAAAATCAGAAGAACTGCGAAACCGGTAAAGGAACCAAATAAATATATATATTTAAAAAAAAAGACCCCAGTTGCATTTTCGATTTCATCTTTTTTCCCTATATATATATATATATATATATATATATATATATATATATATATATATATATATATATATATATATATATATATATATATATATATATATATATATATATATATAATACACATATAAATACATATATATAGTCTAACAAACTTCTTTCGTTGCACATCTGCAACATCATCAGTGGTATTATTATGTTTGTATGTCTAAGATATACATATATATATATATATATATATATATATATATATATATATATATATATATGCAAAAGGCAAACAGAAATAACAAAGCATGCGACACAGTACAATGAAGTAATATATTATTAGTTTTATTCTTGATATAGTAGGAAAAGAGTCTTAACGATTCGGGATAGAGCCCTTCCTCTCAGAAAATTGAATTAGAAATTAAAAAAGAAACAGAAAAATTGACAGGGTGGAATATATATATATATATGTATATATTTATATATATATATATATATAGGTAAATATACACGGGTGTGTATGATTGTGTATAGAAGATTATATTAATAAGAGGAATTCCAACTTTGTCTGATTTACTCGTTTTATTTACAATCCTTTAAAATATATAATGGTATTATAATGAAATAGTATGATAGAATATTAAATTCTAAGTGTTAATTGAACAAGTACTTTCATGCTTTCGCAATCTTCAGGTTCATAATATGTGGTGACAGTCAAGTTTGCAATTTTCAACTGTGAAAATTGCAAACTTGACTGTCACCACATATTATGAACCTGAAGATTGCGAAAGCATGAAAGTACTTGTTCAATTAACACTTAGAATTTAATATTCTATCATACTATTTCATTATAATACCATTATATATTTTAAAGGATTGTAAATAAAACGAGTAAATCAGACAAAGTTGGAATTCCTCTTATTAATATAATCTTCTATACACAATCATACACACCCGTGTATATTTACCTATATATATATATATATATATATATATATATATATATATATATATATATATATATATATATATATATATATATATATATATATTCCACCCTGTCAATCTTTCTGTTTCTTCTTTAATTTCTAATTCAATTTTCTGAGAGGAAGGGCTCTATCCCGAAACGTTATATATATATATATATATATATATATATATATATATATATATATATATATATATACGTGGAGAAATATATAAAGAAGAACAAACCGTTAAAACATGTTTATTTAAAATAGCACCTACGTACGTTTCGCCCGAATGGGCTTCTCAAGGGCATAAACAATTAAAAAGCGTTCCTTACATGACCCATCATGTAAGTTCACATCAGAGTCCATTCTTTGTAAAAAAACATGTATTGATTTTGCAGTAGGTCAAGGGAGATAAGTCTAGCCGGTGTTAGAGCAGTGTTCCCCAGGCTACTTTTATCCGTTATTACTTGGTGGTTACAGCTTTACCATTGTCGATTCACGCAGGGTTAGGGATGCAAAGTTAGTTTGCAGATGCTTGTTTGCTGCGCCTGCCCGCCGGGGTCGATTCATGCTGGGTGTGGGATGCATGGTTAGTTTCCGGATGTTTTTTGCAGCGCCTGCTCGCCGGGGTGTTAAGGTTTGGTGCAGGGTGACCCGGTTTACGGTTCTCACGCCTCATTCTTATTCCATTTGGAGTAAGAGATTTTTAAGCGGTGCGTACAGCTTATCGTCGTTTCTGCTCTGCTGTTGATGAGCTCGTGGGGGTGCCGTTATGATATGGTAAAGCTCCATGAGGATCAAAGCTCACACTTCCTCTTTAAATTGTACGGTGCTGCCCTACCGACAATTTCCCAGTGCGTGGAGAAGCTGATGTTTGAGTCTTTTAATGCTGTGATATAATTCGCGAGCGAAGTGGAGTATCTTAGTTTCTTGTTTGCGAAAGAGTGGAGATGTGTTCGAAATCTATTTTTGAACGGGCCAGAGGTAGTCCCTATATAATGTTTAACGCTATTATGGCTAGTTACGGTGCACCTATAAATAAACCTATCAGCCAGGAAGTTTCCCCTAAGGGGGCAGCGTCCCCTGTCATGGCAGTTGCAATTTCGGTCGCAGTCACTTCTAGTTGCCAAGTAAGGCTATTATTATTGCTATCTATGTTGTTACCTATGTCCCTACAGCTGTCGTTGGTACCATTATAACCGACTGTGTGTGGAGTAGTACCATTATCATTCCGGACGCCGCAACGCCTTCTGTTGTCGTTGGGTGACCCGTACGGGTCACCTGCATATTCCCCAGTCGTGTCGCGGTTATTTTGGTTGCGTCTGTAGTGGCTGTTGCCAGCACTATTGGGTGCTGCTAGGGAGTCGTTAAGGCTGATATACTTGTTGTCAGGTGTAGGTGTATCGGTGCTAAGGTGCTGTGTTTTGGTAATCTTACCGTGATTAATTGTTCCTATGATGTCTGCTAGGTTAGGAGTAGTAGAGAAGGATATTTTTATATTGTTCCTATTAAGGATTTTCTTATACTTATGGTTGGGTGGGAAGTTCTTCTCTAAGGCTTCGAAGAACACCCGGGGTAATATATATATATATATATATTAAATTCAAAGGGTATATAATTAGACATAGTCACAGATATATATATGAGTTAGGCAACCATTCACGGTGTGGCTCAATGAAGAATTAATTAAATAATTATTAATCAGAGCTATATATGGAACGATACCACCGGGTGGTAGAGACTATGAGAATTCTGGTAAAATTTATGCGCATTTTTTTCTTCAAACTTATATTTTGTACCTAATTCCGTGTAGTTAGCTATTTGTCTAGTCAATTTCTACAGGCTAGAAGAAATAATTAAATAAGTGTCATATGGCTGTACATCGCGGAAAAGAATCTGTATCATTTGTCTATTATTTCTTCATAAGTACATTTTAAACTTATAGCCTCGTTTAAATGATTTTTTATGTGGTTGATTTATACTGATTGGGAGAGGAAATACTGTATATATTTTATCTAATGATTCTTTGAACTTACATATATATATATATATAGGTATGTCACTTAAAACATACATATACCCAACAAAAGGGAATACATTCTTGGTATGATACAAGGTACTAATAACTTTATTTGGCGCGTAAGATGAAAAGCTTTCCATTTTGATAAAGGACGTGCAAGTCACTCGTTTGGTTCAATCAATGAATCATATGGCTTTGGATCATGTAAAAACCCACCCACAAACCCCCATCTCGATGCTTTCGAACAAGACTTGATGAATATGATCATGAAGATCAAGTTTACTAAACATGGAAGGAATGCGCTGCAGAACGACATGAAACCACTACCCGGAAGACTGCAAGATACCAAAGGAATTGTTGTGAAGGAGATAAGACCTCTAATGTGTATACCATGGATATCGATACATACAACAACTTCATATGCAAAGAACAACATAAGAAATATAGAAAAACAAGTGAAACTAAACTAACGAACATTAATAACGAAGCATATAAAATAGTGAAAAATCTCAAGATAGACGATAGAACCAAGCCGATTATACCTGCCACCCCCACCTTTAACCTGAAGGACCATAAGGTAAATTTTGACTCTAACCCTAAGATTAGACTTATATGCCTTTCTAAATCAGACATAGGAAAAATTAGCAAGCATATACTAGACAGGGTAATAATAACTCAATTAAAAAAGAAAATAGAAATGGGGGAACACTAGCGAAGCAATTCGCTGGTTTAATAACGTTAATAGCAAGAGTGAGTCTAAGTTTATACAATTCGAAATAAATGAATACTACTCTTCGATCTCACCCAGTACTTTACGTAAGGCCCTATCGTTCGCCAAGGTCAATTCAGACCTAACGGAGGACGAAATTAATACTATTCTAGAGGCTAGGAAAACTATTATCAAGTTTGATAACTGGTACTGGGAGCGTAAGGATAGACCCACTAACTTCGACATCACCATGGGCTCCAATGATTCAGCGGAGGCCACGCATCTTGTGGGAATTTACATAGCCCACATACTACATGGAACATTTAATAATCTACAGGGGTGGGGGGGGATATATAGAGACGACGCGCTTCTATTAGTTAATAACTTAAATAACCCGAATATTAAAAGGCTACGGAAAAACATTAGACAATCTTTTAACGAACTGGGTCTGAAAATAACGTACGAACATAACCTTAAAGAAGTGAATTTTCTAGACGTAACTCTTAATTTGAACACAGGATTGATACGACCCTTTCACAAGATAAATGAGAACCTTACCTATATCAATTACAACTCGAATCACCCACTTTCCATGATTAAATCGGTTCCTCGTAGTATTTCTCTTAGAATCTCTCGCCTATCGTCTAATTCTCAGATTTTGAGCGAACATGCAGACTACTATAATAACGCACTAAGGAATGCTGACCACCGGGATAAAATAGAATACATTAATACGAATCACCAGAGCACACATAGCAACACACGGAATCGAAGAATATGTAACCGGGACACAGACATACAAACACACACACGCAATACCACCAGACATACTAATAATAGAAAATCATCACCAAACTCAAATAAATTACGTTGTAGGAAGTGTCTGGTATAATCTCATTTTTAATGCTTCGATTAGTACAAAACTATCTCTTTTATTCTTTAAGTTGATTAACAAGCATTTCCCTAATTCCCATAAATACAGTAAAATTCTAAACTCTAAGACTGTTAAGCTATCATACTCCACTGCACCGAACCTAGAAGCACACATAAAAAAACTTAACTTAAAGCGATTATTAAACAACACTACAAAACAAAATATTTTAGACACAGATGGGCATAACGTAATATCAACTTCCCAACCACCAAATGGGAGACGAGTATTACACACCTCACCTGAACTGTTATCACAGCCTATCCATGGTACAGTTATTACTCATAGCAAAAACTGCAATTGCCACCTGCCCGAGAGATGCCCATTGAAGAATAAATGCATAGAGTCCAACATTGTTTATCAATGCACTGTCGAATCAAACGACCAGAAATGGTATTAGGTCGGGTCTACCACTACCTCCTTTAAATCACGCTGGTATCGTCATCGATTTTCGATTAAACATCCTGAACACCGTTATGTAACTACACTCGCTAATAAGACCTGGCAATTCCGTGAATACAACCGGAAGTCCACCTTAAAATTATCCAGCGCTAGTGCATATCGGAGTGGATTAAAGTACTGCAGATTATGCAACCTTGAACTCTTTTATATCTTGAAATCTAAAAACAATTTACTAAATGACAGAACCGAACGATCGTTATACTGCAACCACAAACTGAAGGCTAAATTTTCTCACTATAAAAGTAACTTAACATAATGTGAACCCGAGACTACTACACCACTTTCTCGCTAACTAATTTCACTCAATACTTACTTCCTAACTATATCCCCGCTACACTACTAGCCAATACCTTGCTTATCGTAATAAATGGATACTTAAGTACGATCAGCAAACTACAACCATCAACTCGGGGGATATCGCCTTTCCTTCCCCTTCTCTTAGCTTTTTTCTGTCCCCTCTCTCTCTCTCTTTCTCTCTCCACCCTCTCTCTCTTTCGCCCTCTGTCTATCTCCCTCCTTCTCCACATCTATTAACCTGCTCTCTGTGGCAATTAATAATTCCAAACTTGACAATATCAACACAATGCCTAAGTTGTCACTTTGAGAGTAAGCAGTATAATAAAACCACTTGTTGTACCCCTATTACAACATTTAGATTAAGCTATCTGTATTCTTCGAACCACTCTCTCCCATTTCTCCTACCCCTATATATTTCTCCCCCTCTCTCTCTCTCTCTCTCTCTCTCTCCCTCTCCCTTCCTTTCTCTCTTCATTTTCTACTCTATCTTCCCCAATTACTCCCTTTAAGAAATACAAGGAAATTACAATCTAGCCATTCGCTCTGAAGAATTCAGAACGGCATTTGGTACGAACGGCATTTGAAAATTGAGTATCTGCGAATAAATAACTACCAATTTGCATATAGCATGACTAGGCTGTGTAATTACTAAAGAAACATTTGTAAACACTCGGAATATATTACCTTTTTATGATGTCTACCTGTTTTATTAATCATTCTTTATATATATATATATATATATATATATATATATATATATATATATATATGAGATCGTTATTTTTCCAATCAGTCTACTCACCAATGTTCTGGTTACCACATCACGTGATGTGGTAACCACATTCTCTCGTGGTTGGCAGTAGTAATAATAGAGCTAATGTCTTGATGTTGTTTATTGACATCATATTTGATCGAGTAGAACTATCATTAGAGGCGCTCCAATCATGGTTATCTCATTCACATACGTCAACTACCATAGATGACGCATGTATGTATGTATGTATGTATGTATGTATGTATGTATGTATGTATGTATGTATGTATGTATGTATGTATGTATGTATGTATGTATGTATGTATGTCAGTTCGCTCTCGAGTTTTACTGGAACCATGTAACCCAGTACAACCTGTCTCATGGTCGGGTCGTCGGCGACTAAACAGGCAACCCCAGAAAGTTTACTTGGTGTGGAGGGTGATTTTGGGCACCCCGTAGGACAAAAAACAAAACCTGACAAAGGGCGGAAGAACTCATGAGTCAACGGCCATCGCCCCAAAATGTGTAAATATGTATGTACAATATACTACAATAAGGAGCTCGCTTTCCAATCACAAGGTCCTGGGTTCTAATCTTACATTTGACTCTGTAAATACTTATGTCCCCAAAGTTACTCTTACATTTAATCCTGTATGTTATTTTTACATCTATGTTGAACATTTAAGTAATTATATCCTAGAAATATATTTAAAAAATCAAGAATTAGGCCTTTCTTTTTATATTAGGCCTTTATATATATATATATATAACGAAGGAAATGTGGTAAGGAACCAGATGGACCATAACGCACCAAAGTACTCAATACTTAGGGTAGTAGAGTGGGTAATAGGAACAAGTATGACACCGACGGCAGAGCTCAAGCCGTTTCGACGACTAATTCTGGACGGCTAATTCAGTCCAGAATTAGCCGTCGAAACGGCTTGAGCTCTGCCGTCGGGGTCATACTTGTTCCTATATATATATATATATATATATATATATGTGTATATGTTGAGTACTAAAATATATATATATACATCAGGACCGAACAAAATAGAACCACACTTCTATGTCACTGCCTCCGTCGTTCTCGCTCTCCATATCTTTCACTATTATAAACAAATGAGGGCCTATACAGTAGACTATAGGGTTTCTCTTATGCAAACCATAACTTTATCAGAACTCAAATATTCTAGTTTGCATCATTATACATATATCCAGTAATACTGTTATATATGACATACCAATCCTGGACTCCAAACATTCATTGAAAACTATTACTGTTATTATTAGCAGAACTAGCTCGCTATTATATGGCTAAATAAAACGTGAATTCATCTGTGACCTGAGTCCACGTGTCTACAACAAATACACAACAGAGTAGGAACAAATATATAAATATATATAAGGAAGTGAATAAAAAGGGAGTGAGTAGGAAGAATAAGAAAATAAAAAGATATTCTGTCTGTTGTACAAGCTGACACAGTTGTATTTTACGTTCACACAATCATACATACACACACATATACAAAAACACACTTATACATATACAACTGCAAACACATACACTAACAGTTGTATAAACATACACTCATACACATCTATACAGACTCGCATACACATACATATGCACACATAGAGATACGCATAAACAGACATTCACACAGAAACATGTATATATATATATATATATATATATATATATATATATATATATATGCATGCATGTAAATATATATATATATGTGTGTGTGTATGTTTTTGCATATATATATATTAATAATAATAGTAATAATAATTGTTTCTACTTTTGGCACAAGGCCAGCAATCCACCAGTACATTACTGGTACTTCATTTTATCGACCCCGTAAGGATGAAAGGCAAAGTTAACCTCGGCGGGATTTGAACTCAGATCATAAAGGGCCGTAACTCTATGCTGCAAAGCATAGTGTCCGACCCTCTACCGATACTGCCAATCCACAGTAATAATAATAAATCTGAATACTAAAATCCAAAGAGGGGTCGATAAGGATAACTATATTTCAAATATATAAGAACCCCAGAAAATATTTATTAAAATAACAGATTAAAGTTTAAGCAAAGAATCGCTACTTTCACCCTTAACGGGATCTTCTGAAGATCCCGTTAAGGGTGAAAGCAGCGATTCTTAGCTTAAACTTTAATCTGTTATTTTAATATACATATATATATATATATATATATATATATATATATATATATATATATATATATAAGTTATTCCGGGATGAATCGGAGGTAACCACAGTAAGAAAGGTACTCAATACATAGCAGAGTATACAAGTTTTAATATAGATGAGATTCTACAGGACTAGAACTGTTTCATTCTTGAGAAATCATCCGGAATCTGGTCAGATTCCGGATGATTTTTCAAGAATGAAACAGTTCTAGTCCTGTAGAATCTCATCTATATTAAAACTTATATATATATATATATATTGAGTATATGTTGGTTGTTTACCGACACCTTACATATTTGACTTAATTATTTTATATATATATATATATATATATATATATATATATATATATGCGTACACATATATATATATATATGTATATGAATGTATGTATATGTATGTATATATTTATGTTTGTTTGTGTGGATGTGCGTGTATATATATATATATACACACACACACATATATATATGCGCGTACATACACAATCACCGACTATCTATACAGACACAAACATTTGTAAAGGTTTCCTTTCACATGAATCTACACGTGTCTCAACACATGTACTTCACAGTTTTGTCACACAGTTGTAAATTCCGTTCTCAAGCGTATCACGGTGTCTGAAACTAGTAAAACAAAACATAAGAAAAGAAACAACGAGGCAAAAAATACCACATAAAACATATATAGAACAAAAGCGGGAATTCTCTCGTCTAAAATTAAGTCTTCCAGCTAAATTTAGACACGTGTCTTTTCATTTATAGCATCAATAAGTAAAATATTGTAATAAAAAAGGGAAGCAAGGAAGAATTCTGAAATCTTAATTAGACACGTGTCTTTCCATTTATAGCATCGATAAGGAAAATATTGTAATAAAAAAGGGAAGCAAGGAAGAATTCTGAAATCTTAATTATGTAAAATATTTAGATATATGAATGTATGTAAATCTTTTTAGGCAATAGTATATAAATATGTAGGTTACATACATAA
>OZ024743.1:65860944-65870944 GCA_964016885.1 Eledone cirrhosa
TGGGGTCGATTTGATCGACTTTCCCCTCCCCCAAAATTGCTGGCCTTGTGCCTATATAAGAAACCATTATTATTAGAAAGTGATTTTTTTTTTTTAAAAATGAAAATAAAAACCGAGGTGTCCTACACGAATGAAAGTATAAGGAAAAAAGATGAAATCGAAAATGCAACTGGAGTCTTTTTAAAAAAAATATATATATTTATTTGGTTCCTTTACCGGTTTCGCAGTTCTTCTGCTTTTCAAAAGTAGAGTTGAGATGGAGGGTTTGTGGTTTTTCTTACATCTTGTTGGTCTTTGAATGTTACTTCTGTTTTATATGGAAAAAAGTGGCTCGAAGTGCTAGGTTTTTAGAGAAGTAATTTGGTTGGTTGGTGAATAAGTATAATAAATTTCGCGCCAGTTCGCGTTACAAAGTTCTTATCATATTTGCCTTCAAACAGGGGGGGGGGGGGGGGGGGGGGGCTCAGGTTGTTTTTTCATATATGAGTGAAGCTTGGTTGGTTGATGCAGTTGCGTGAATAAGCACATCAGCTTTCGCGCCAATTTGTGTTTGAATTTCTTTTTACTTAAAAAAAGGTGGCCCACGAAGGCTTTTTAAAAAAAATGTAATTTGATTGGTTATAAATGAAATTATGACTGTCACGTGAACAAGTACATTAAATTTCGCGCCCGTATTTTAGAATTTTTTTGTACCCATATATATATATATATATATATATATAAGTAGTAACAGAACAGTTAGTTCACCATACCAAGAACAATTGTTTCACCTTAGCGGATCTTCTACGAGCTGAAGATCCGCTAAGGTGAAACAATTGTTCTCGGTATGGTGTTACTAGTTCTACGTTCTACCGAACTCGTCCCATGGACTGAGTGTTCTACCCCCCCCCCTCTCTCTCTCTCTCTCTCTCTCTCTCTCTCTCTCTCTCTCTCTCTCTCTCTCTATATATATATATATATATATATATATATATATATATATATATTTATTAAAATAACAGATTAAAGTTTAAGCAAAGAATCGCTGCTTTCACCCTTCTGAAACTAACAAAGTCAATCTGTAAATACATTTGTGTATTTACATGTAGGTATGTGTGTGCGTTTGTTCTATACGTATTTTATTTATATACGTATTTGTGTTTGTTAGCCATTGTGGTCCCAGCTCAGTGTCCACCAGTTCTAGGCACCCAGAGACAATGTGGATGATTGTATCTCCGTGGTTTCCACACAACCAGCATTGTAGGTCTTTTTCATCTTTGACAATACTTTAGAAGTTTGTATCTAATTAGGAGGCTGTAGGTCCCGAGCAGGGGCCTAAATGTGTTGACCTGCTCGTGGTGGGCCCTGGGCACTGATTACTGATCTCTGAACTCGGTCAAGCGAACGATAACAACCTGACACCAACTGATACGTATGTTGTTGTTGTTACAGCTTACACCTATGTAGGTTTACCTGGCCTCCTCCAATGTATATCTCGGAGGTGTCTTGGGTGATTTAATGATAGGGACCCCAGTCCTATCATCTGATTTCTACAGCTGAGTAAACTGGAGCAACGTGAAATAACGTGCCTTGTTCAAGGAAACAACACATCACCCGGTCCGAGAATTGAACTCACAACCTTTCGATTGCAAGCCCAATGCTCTAACCACTAACCATGCGCCTTCGCATGATATGTATGAGGAAGAAGAAGCAGAAGAAGAAGAAGAAGAAGAAAAAGTATTCAGCACGGTGTTCATTTGTTTCTTCAGCCATTCCTCTAGTGGCTCTTACATTCTTTTATAGTACTCCTCATACCTTTCCTCCCGGCCCAACTTGTAGTAAGACGCCTCACGCCTCTTGCCGGGATAATAGAACAAACCTAGTTATCTCCCACTGGTTGAGAACACGAGGAGTAAACAGACAGCCACTAGAAAGCAGACTGATCACACGCCAGAAAGCAGCCTCTGTACCACGCCACAGAAAGCAGCCAAGGGAACAGTAAACAATAAACCCACAATACTTTTGTAATGGTAATACGTTCCTTTCACGACAACTGACCACGTCAACATTTGGTACGTTCCATTTGTAGTATAAATAAATCACCATTATTTACAATTGTTGAAATCCCGCCGAGGTTGACTTTGCCTTTCATCCTTACGGGGTCGATAAAATAAAGTACCAGTAATGCACTGGTAATTGCTGGCCTTGTGCCTAAAGTAGAAACAATTATTTACAATTGTTGAATTTAACTCGTTGTGGTTATTGTCTTGTTTGCGCACACACTCACTCACTGTGTTATAATTCTCACAAACACAAAATGGTAAATAGACGAGGGACCTTCCCTCACGTCTATGTCAATGAACTATCCAACTAGGATACCTTACATTTTACCACACTGGTGACTCCGACGTGATACCTCTACACTGCTAAAGTGGTGACCCCGACGTGATTCAAACACGAGTATTAGAATGTGGATTGGCAGAGTCGGTTTAGTGTCGGGAAAATGCATAGCATTACTTTTCTGGTTCTTTACATTCTGAGTTCAAATCTCACCGAGGTCATGTTTGCGTTTAAAATAAAGTCAAGGACTGGAATCAATTTAATCGACCTCCCCATCCAATAAAATTGTTGGTCTTGTGCCTAAATCAGAAATCATTAATAGGGTGGTAGTTTGGCAGTATCGGTAGAGCGTCGGATAAAACAACCTTTGCAGTATTTAGTTACATACCTTTATGTTATCTATTCAAATCCCACCGAGGTTAGTTTTGTCTTTCAGCCTTACGAAGTTGATAACATATTGCATCAGTGATACACTGGGGTGGATTTAATCGCTTTTCCTCTTCTACCATAATTGCTGGCCTTTCGCCTTTATTAAGGCGGTGGATTGGCAGTATCGGTAGAGGGTCGGACGCCATGCTTTCTATCATAGAGTTACGGCCCTTGCCATTCTGAGTTCAAATCCCGCTGAGGTTAACTTTGCCTTTCATGCTTACGGGGTCGATAAAATAAAGTACCAGTAATACACTGGTTGATTGCTGGTCTTGTGCCAAATGTAGAAACAATTATTAAAGCGGTAGATTGGAAGATTTGTAAGAGTTTAGCAATACTTCTCCCGGCTCCTTCCGTTTTAAGTTCAAATCCCGCTGAGGTCAACTTTTCACTTCAACATTTCACGCTCGACGTCTAAAGTTGAAACCATTAGTATTAGTATTATCATAAACGAACGGTAAACAAATCTACTACAGTTCTCAACAACTACCACCACCACCTCCACCAACACCATCAGCACCACCTCCACCACTACCCCGCCCCAAACAACAACGACACAAACCCAACCCATCATCAACACACACCACCCACCAGCCACCTCCACCACCACCACCACAACAACAACAACAACCCAACACCAACAATACCACCACCACCACTACCACCACCACCAACTACCCAACCCATAACCACCACTGCTACAACAACAACAACAACAACAAGATCCCAACACCGTCAACACCACCACCACCACCACCACCACCAGTACCAGCATCAGCACCAACACCAACAACCCAACAAACCACCACCACCATCATCAACATCAGCACCAGCACCAACTACCCAACCCACACCACCACCACCACCACCACCATCACCACCACTACTACAACAACAACAGCAACAACAACCACCAGCACAACTAGCAACCAGCTACTACAGCTGTTTCCTACATCTGTGCATAGGGGTGTCACCATGCAGTCTTGATGCACTTTCATTAGAATTGAGGGGGTTACGCCACGAACGCAGTCAACACGTGCACTGTTTACAATTGGGCACGCGGGCCCCTCACCGACATCACGTTTATTAAAAGAGCATTAATTAACAACTGTGGGGTGGATTGGCAGTATCGGTAGAGGGTTTGACGCCATGCTTTGCAGCAAAGAGTTAGGCCCTTTATGATCTGAGTTCAAATCCCACCGAGGTTAACTTTGTCTTTCATCCTTACGGGGTCGATAAAATAAAGTACCAGTAATACACTGAGATAATTGCTGGCCTTGTGCGAAAGTAGAAATAATTAATTAACAACAGTTCAATCAGGAATGATCGCTTGAATATTAAACAAGCTAGGGCGTAAGGGTGTTGGACATACGATCATAATGTCGTGTTTTCGATTCCTGGGCTGGGTTGCTTGTTGTGTTCTGGAGCAAAACACTTCATTTCATGTTGCTCTAGTATACTCAGCTGAAGTTGTGTACCAGCAATAGCTGGGGATTTAACCCTGCGATGGACTGGTGTCCTGTCCAGGGGGAGTATTGTACTCTCAGTCGTACATACGTTCATATGTACATAAACACATACACACATACATACCTTGTGTTGGATTAGCAAAATTGATAAAGCATTGGATATTGCAGTATTTGTCCCAGTTCGGTACATTCAGAGTTCAAATTCTACTAGGGTTAACTTTGCCTTTCATCTTTTCAACGTCAATAAAAGAAATACCAGTTCACTACTAGGGTCTATTCCTCATCTTTCTTTCTTTCTCAAGCAGAAATCAACTTTGTTACGGCTTGGAGAGGGATGGGCTCCTGCACATTCAAAAAGCCTAAGATATACCGTGTGTTAGAGCAGTGCTCCTACGACTTCAGTAACAGTTAAGCACAGGTTACCTTAGTCTTTCTCTGTCAATCGCCTGCCGTATCTATACGGAAGCCATTTCTGCACCACTCTCCACTTTACGAATCACTGAAACATCCTTCCTATCCAAGCTAGACAGGACATAGTATTTTTAGTTACAAACCAACGATCTTCCATCTCCAACGGAAGCAATACACACCGTTATCTTCGTGCCTTTCACGATTCCCTAAGTTCTTCATATTTAAAACTCTTTTTTAGAAATGTCTTCTCCATATTACCCTCCAAAAAATCAGATGTTTTTTGACAAGTCAGACCCAGCCATAAGGTCAGAGTGTTGTACTTGGAAATACTGGTAATTTCTTGAAATCCAGCTGCAACTTCCAGTATTTCAACACAGAGTAAACATGTAGAAAAAAAAACAGCAATCTAACGAAAGTCTACAGTTGTTGGTAAATTTATTTAATTCAATTCAATCTAATTACACTGTCTTCAGTTATTTACAAAATTAAATTAAATTAAATTAAATTAAATTAAAGTATTTTTTATTGTGTGATTCTGGTATGCGAGTCAATGTACCTATTTATCTACCTATTTATCTACCGTCTATCGCTTAATTAATATTATAATTCCTTACGAACATACAAGGTCAGGTATTTAGAGGAGGGGTATAACCGAGTAAATTGACCTCAACACATGACTGATATTTGGAAGGATGAAAAATATATTTGACGTCAGTAGGATTTGAATCCAGAATGTTTTACACCACGGTGTATAATGCTAACATACGGCTAATGTAATCACAGTAACTCTTTCACTTTTCTCCCCCTTCATTTTATTGCAGAATTCCAAACTTTTTTTTTTACCCTTTTTTTTTACGATTAGAAGAGAATTTATAATGAACTACTTCAACGTAAACGAAACCTGAGTAATGAAAACACAAGAGTAAAGAGGAGTGAACAAAACACACAAATTGAAGATTACATTGAATATCATCAGAGTTCGTGAGAAAAAAACGATACGTATTTGGAAATAGTAAATAACGGGCAAAGAATTCATTAGCTTTCAAAGCCTGCTTGATTTCTTTTTACATTTAACGCAGCAGAGTTGAGGATAATTGTAATAATAACAGTCATTTTTGTTTTTTTGCACTGATTCCATTCAATTATAATACCAGAACAGAAAATATTTCATGAAATCATGAAGCAAAAAAAGCTCTCACCCTACAATTTTTCTTAAATTATCAACAAACAGACACTAGTATTAAAAATAACAATTTTCTTTTAACGGAGTTCGATGAATGTTTGATTTAATAGAGTGACGGATATAATGTTTTTCCATAGTTATATTCTATGTTCAAACTACGCCCAGACTTCTTAAAGTTTTATCGTTTCAGGGTTGATCAAATAAAGTATGAATTAAGACCCACATTTGCTGATGATAGTGAGAAATAGAGGGTGAGCGGGAGAGATGGAGGCAGTGGGGGTTTGGTTCCATCATTTTCGGTCCTGGTGTATATGACAGATAGGGTGAGCATGAGAGACAGAGGCAGTGGGAGTTTGGTTCTATTCTGTTCGGTTCTTGTGTATTTGTATATATTTATTTACCCCACCACATTTTATTTACCTGAAATACTCTGCCTATGAGGTATAATGAAGTTGTCATTACCTAACTTATTCGTAAATATAAAAACTTCTCCGAGGCACAAGCCCGAGTGAGGTGTTTCTGTGGAGAACTATTAGTCACTAATGCAGGCCAACCTCCCATCTTCACGCCACTGATGTTGCCCAAAAGTTGTAGATATAATATCGTCGACTATAAATTTGAAAATGTATACTTCAGTAACAAAAACTATCAAATATGTATATATATACATACACACACACATGCACACATACCCACTCATACATACACACACACATGCACGCCTACCCACTCATGCATACACACACACACGTGCACGCATACCCACTCATGCATACACACACACGCAGTAAACAGTGGGATTTATGTATGATTTGGTAGTATGTGCCATATTTTCGCTAAGGGTTTTAGGTGCCCATGTAGTCTCGAGCAGGTACAAACACCCCCTCGATCTTCTTCCACATGATCCAGCAGATGTGACATTTGAAAGAAAAGAGGGCTGTACCCAGAGCCTGATTTAATGGGGGAAGGGGGCAATTACCTCGGGCCCTCCACAGCAGAGGGTCCCACCAGCGACGACCGTATCGATTTATTTGTGCCCTGGGTTTTTTAGTTTTATTCTTTGACAACGAGAACTATATTTTTAACAATATGTATTTAATGTCCTTACTGTGGCAAAATTTATCAAATGTCCGGTCTAGGACTGTGACAACCGGTCCAATACAAGTCAGTGTGGAAAGTTGACGTAGAATGAGGATGGTTAGATTTTTTGAATTTAAGACCTGTATGTATAACTTTTCAATTCCAATTACTTGCATCTAGTCAACTTTGATATGTAAACTTGGGATTTTGGTGTGTATTTTAACTTTTTGGTGTATGAACTAAAATGTTGCCATCCACAACTCTAATGGTGTCTTGGATATATTGCAGCTAAATATAAAGCGAGATGGTCGTGACTGGAAAGTCTTTTACCTGGCCTCTTAAATGAGCTGACATGGGGCATCCACACAAATAAAAACAATAACAAGGATATAGGATTTCTTATCCAATTTCACATGTCGGATATATTGCAATTAATCGACTGCGTTATCCTAAATATAAAACAGTACCTTGAATATAATTTTGGTGTTATTTCTAGATTCTCAACCATGAATGAGATTTAGCTCCTATTTCAACCATGAATGAGATTTCGTTCCTACTTTTAGAATATTTAACAACCATGAATGAGATTGAGCTCCTACTTTTAGAATATTTAACAACCATGAATGAGATTGAGCTCCTATTTCTGGAACATTTAACAACCATGAATGAGATTGAGCTCCTACTTTTAGAATATTTAACAACCATGAATGAGATTGAGCTCCTACTTTTAGAATATTTAACAACCATGAATGAGATTGGGCTCCTACTTTTAGAATATTTAACAACCATGGATGAGATTTCGTTCCTATTTCCAGAAGATTTAACAACCATGAGTAAGACTTAGCTCCTATTTCTAGATTTTAATACCGTGAAAGAAATTTCTCTCCTATTTATAGAACATTTTTACGAGCGTTAATAAGATTTCACTTCTTTTTCTAAAGGATTTTAGAACATTGTTAGTGATTTTGCTGCTATTTCTAGGAAAACAAGCGACAGTGTACAGGGTCCAACGTTTCCATTTCCACGTTGTCGGTCCACTGCTGGATGGAGGTCTCAACGTGCTGTTGCCAACGTAGCTGTGCTGGTTTGAAGCCTACATGTCTACACTGAACAAATACCGCAAATGTATTTTATCCGACGATCTAATAATTCTGCAAACTAACCACCCTTACCATAACTAAATATTCTAAGCTATTTCATCTGGCACTTTACCATTTCTGTCACTCAACAGTCTTTTGTAATTTTTCTTTAAATGACTAATGAATATTTTCTTTTGTACAAAACATGTTTTGTTTTTTTTTCACAGAACACACACATTTTTTGCATGTAACATGCTCACATTTTTATTTAGAAATCATAAAACACAATTGAAAGCTAGATAAAAATACATAAACAATTTCTTCGAAATTCTAGCAGTTTGCATGATGAGTCAGTAATTAGAAGGGCGGCGAGGAAGATGATTATTTTGGGGGTTGGAAAACAGCACCATATATTTCTAAGGAAGTATGACTTGGGAAAAATAACCAGGGACGCCCGCTGCATGAAAAACAATTAGTAAAGTTGTAAAAATAGCTTTATTAGTATTTAAAAACTGAAAAAGTCGGAAAAGGGGAGGGCTCTATGGCCACAGAAAAATGGTAGAGGAAAGGGGAGGGTCATGGGCTCTGGGCCTAGGGCGCGGCGGTGTTGGGGCTGTACCTCACGGACAAGATCGCAAAAGCATTTCTGTGGACAATGGCCAGAAAGTCGGCGCTAATCGACATAGTATAACAAGCCAGTCAAGTAACTTTAATTAATTAATATTACACTTATAGTAATGAAAACGATGAGGTTTTATTGAAAATCAATCATAAATGTTGTTCTGTACAGCGTAGATCCGATGTTAGCATTATGGTGACAACTCCGAATATGTTTCGTGCTTATTAGACATCATCAGCAAAGCATAATTTCACCATGAATTCAAATCATAGACTGATTAGAGAGAATGTAGGATTTTCGTAAATGAACAATGAGCGTCATGATAATTTAAAATAATTGTTTCTACTTTAGGCACAAGGCCAGCAATTACCCAGTGCATTACTGGTACTTTATTTTATCGACCCCGTAAGGATGAAAGGCAAAGTCAACCTCGGCGGGATTTGAACTCAGATCGTAAAGGGACGTAACTATGCTGGAAAGCATGGTGTCTGACCCTCTACCGATACTGCCAATCCACATGATCGGGGAAAATACCCAGTGATGCTTGTTACATTAACAGCAAACAGGAAAGTGGACATTAAACCCAATGAAATAGCAGGCTATGATGCTTTAAATGATTAAAAGTATATCTTAACGATGAGAAAAAGTTATTTTAATGCTTGAACCTGGTAAAGAAGCAGGAAAGATAACTCTTGAATTTAGATTAAATTGACATGTATGTATGGATCCGTAAATCTTGGTAGATGTGTAGAGGTACTGTAGTGACAAACAGCATATCTTGGGTGGGCAATTTGTCTAAACCTGGAGGAGACCTTCCCTTCCCAGATATAAATAAGATCTATTTTTTCACAGAAGGAAAGAGAGTCAAGAGAAGAAGTGAGAAAGAAATATATAAGAATCGACCCCAGTGCTGAACTGTTACATTTTTATCGACCATAGTATCGGAACTGTGATGTCTCAATTCGGAGAAGTAGTGGCTCTACCTGGAGTGACCCTCTGATATCCAAGCTACGCACTCTATCGAGTAACGTTACTCCAAAGACCCTTCGAAGGAACCCTATTTCGGCCGCTTCTATTCGCTATCGTATTCTTTAGATCATTACCCAAGATTCATGACCACAGGTAAGGGCAATTATTTTGCTCACTGTTAAAAAATAAAATCCTCATAAAAGACAACCCTAGAATTTAAATTAATCTTTATTTGCTGTTGCTGCCATTGCTGATGTTGCTGCTGTTAATGCTGCTGATGCTGTTTGTTACTGTTGTTGCTGCTGGAGCTGTTGTTGCTGCTGATGCTGTTGCTGTTGTTTCTGTCACTGTTGCTGCCTTTGTCAGTTTCTGATGCTGTTATTGCTGCTGCTGCTACTGACGTTTCTTATGATACCGTTACTGTTGTTTCTGCTGCTGTTGC
>OZ024743.1:65878444-65880944 GCA_964016885.1 Eledone cirrhosa
TTGTGTATATATGTATTATTTTCTGTATCTATCTCCTGTGTGATCCTGTCTCTATTTCTGTACTTCCGAAGAAGGGCTAAAGCCCGAAAAGTACACACAAACACACATATATATGTATACACACACACACACACACACACACACACACACACACACACACACACATATATATATATATGTGTTCATACACCTTTTCGTTTTCTGAGGCACAATCTGCCTCCCATTGGCCTTCAATATTTGAAATGTTATTTTTGTAATTTTATTTTTTCACCTTTTCTTTTTTTTAAATTTATATTTTAGTCTTTTTCTCTTCTTTTCTTTATTATTACTTTTCTCACCAGCTCTTTTTGATTACCAACTGTAAAGAGTACTCGATACTTACCCGACTCTGTTATGGCTTACTAGCTCTATACGGACGTTTAAATTGAATAAATAAATAAGTAAATATATATATATAAGGATTTTCACTGTCATTATAACGGGTATATATATATATATATATATATATATATATATATATACAATGATATTAAATAAATGGAAACTATATTTATAAAACCATATTTATTTTATTACATATATTTCAAGGGCAACCAAGACAACATTGGTGCGCTTTCATCAGATAAAATACAAAGTTTGTTTTATAAATAGAGACGTACCCACGAAAATCATTCCTTATCGGTTGGAAATTCGCTGGATAGTCTTGGTTCCCCTTGAATTATATATAATAAAATAAATATGGTTTTATAAATATAGTTTCCATTTATTTAATATCATTGAATATTTACTCCAGTAACTTGTTGAGCGCTCTAAATCAGTTATAAACATTTATGTTTGTCGGACTTCCAACAAATTAAATACAACTTCTACTTATATATATATATATATATATATATATATATATATATATATATATATATATATATATATATATATATATATATATATATATATATACACACAAAACACACACACATATATATATGAAAAGATTCAGGACCACGACGTCGGGCTCCTGAATCTTTTCATATTACCCACTCTACTAGCCCAAGTATTGAGTAATATATATATATATATATATATATTACTCAATATATATATATAGGAAACGGCAGAGCTCAAGCCGTTTCGACAGCTACCGTCGAAACGGCTTGAGCTCTGCCGTCGGTGTCTTGACTCTTTTCCTATTACCCACTCTGTTACACAAAGTATCGAGTACTCTGGTGCGTTATGGTGCACCTGGTTCCTTACGACACTTCCTTCTTTATATATATACATATATATATATACTATCATTTCGGGTAATCGTCCGGCAAACGGGAGATGGGGGTTCGATTCTCCCATATATGCTAATATTCTTTTTCCCTTCAGTGGGTTTATCACCCCTTGGCAGTATCGGTAGAGCGTCAGACGCCATGCTTTGAAGCATAGAGGTACGTCCCTTTATAATCTGAGTTCAAATCTCGCCCAGGTTAACTTTGCCTTTCATCCTTACGGAGTCGATAAAATAAAGTACCAGTAATGTAGTGGGTAATTGCTGGCCTTGTGCCTAAAGTAGAAACAATTATTAGACTATATTATAGTAAAATATATATATATATATATATATATATATATATATATATATATATATATATATATAAATATATATAAGCTCCGATGAATTGACTGGTTACAACTATGTATTGGTGATCGAATGACGTGAAAACAAGCGGGTAGCGATCTCTAGACCTACCAGTTCAGAGAAACAATTGTCAGCAATGAGATTAAAAACCTTTTTTGTATAGCAAACCCTGTCACTCTTCTTTCCTGATTTATATATATATATATATATATATTTCGTTAAATCAGACCGGTCGAAACTCCAGGTAGAAGGAGCAACGTGAAATAAAGTGTCTTGCTCAAGGACATAACGCATCTCCCGGTCCAGGAATCGAACTCACAACCTCAAGATTGTGAATCCAATTCACTAACCACTCAGCCACACGCCTTCACAATGTATATATATATTGTGAGTTCGATTCCTGGACCGGGCGATGCGTTATGTCCTTGAGCAAGACACTTTATTTCACGCTGCTCCTTCTACCTGGAGTTGCGACCACAATAGATAGTTAGCAACTAGAAAGATCGACGGAAACATTGTTTCCTCGGTCCGATTTGACGAAAGTCGATCGATCCTTAATATATATATATATAAATTACAGAATAATCAATATATATATATATATATATATATATATATATATATATATATGTATATATTGTTATACTTGAGGAGGGTCATATTGTTGTAATAATATTGCCGGAAATAATAACAGAACACACCCACTGTTTGGTTGGTTTTCCCTTCTGTATCTTTTATATCTCCAGAGTTAATTCATTCGGTCCTCAATGTTTACCATTGACTGACCAACGGTCTAAAATACAGATATAATATAGATATAAACACATATATATAGTCTAACATTTTCTGTTATATATATATATATATATATATATA
>OZ024743.1:65885944-65893444 GCA_964016885.1 Eledone cirrhosa
AATCGACTTTCCCCTCCCTTCGAAAATTGCTGGCCTTGTGCCTATGTAAGGAACCATTATTATTAAGTGTGGTGGACTGGCAGTGTCGGTAGAGCGACGGTCAAAATGTTTTGTGGCATATAGTAACGACCCTTTACCTTCTAGGTTCAAATACCGCCGAGGGTAGCTTTGCCTTTCATCCTTACGGGATCAATAAAATAAAGTACCAGAAAAGCACTGGAGTCGATTTAATCGATTCCCCCCCCCCCCCAATGTTGGCCTTGTTTCTAAATTAGAAACAATTATTGTTAAATGTCGTGGACTGGCAGTATCGGTAGAGAATCGGATAAAATGCTTTTCGGCATAGAGTTACGGCTTTTTAGCTTCTAAGTTCAAACTCCGCCGAGGATAGCTTTGCTTTCAACCTTACAGGGTCGAGAAAATAAAGTAGCAGTAACACACTGGGGTCAACTCAATTGACTTTCTCATCCCCTTCAAATTGCTGGAATTGTGCCAGAAGTATAAAGAATTATTATAGTTAAGGCGGTGGAATGCCAGAATTATTTGAGCGTCGGAAGAAAAAATGTCTTGCAGTATTTTATTACGATTCAACATTCTAAATTCAAATTCCATAGAGGCCAAAACTCATGTTTATCCTCCCAGAGCCAAATAAAGTACAGGGTTTGATTCAATCGATTAATCCTTCACCCTAAATACCTGTCTGTGTGTTTATGCTAGAAAGTATTATGCAAGTTCAGCGTGTTACTTTAATAAACCAATCGGTCACCCATTGATTGTGTCTAAGTATTGTTCTTGATTCAGTGTTAAACCGATCCACCAGATGTTATCAAATCCAAATTATATTTCTCATCGACTAAAGTCTGAAGCTTTGGGCATGAATAAACACACACACACACACACACACACACACACACACACACACACACACACACACACACACACACACACACACACACACACACACACACACACACACACACACACACACACACACACACACACACACATATATATATATATATATATATATATATATATATATATATTGTTATATTTGGGGAGGGTCATATTTGCGTAATATTGCCAGAATTAATAACAGAACACACTCACTGTTTGGTTGGTTTTCGCTTCTCGCTGTCTTTTATATATATATATCTGCGATCTAACTTACTCGGTCCTCAATGTTGCCATTGACTGACCGGCGGTCAAAAATAAAATAATACAGATACAATATAGACAAACACATATATATATAGTTTACATAAATCTTTCGTAAGCGAGAAGCGAAAACCAACCAAACAGTGAGTGTGTTCTGTTATTAATTCTGGCAATATTACGCAAATATGACCCTCCCCAAATATAACAATATCTGTTTCGACACACGATTTCATATAAAAAACCTCGCAAAACTAATTCATCGCCGCTATATATATATATATATATATATATATATATATATATGTCCAAGTTGACTTTCTCCCTCTTTCTTGACCCGTAATTCTTGATGGAAATGTACGGGCGTCGTAGTGACACATGATGCGTCTTAGTGAAGCCCTGTTTAAAATGCCTAAGTGCCCCTCGCCAGGTCTGAATACAGCTTAGAGAGTGATAAAGATGAAGTGCGAAAAATATATAGAAAAAAATTGATTCCAGTACTGGACAGGTACTTTTTTTATCAACCTCAAAAGGATGAAAGATAAAGTTGACCTCGGTGGAATTTAAACTCAGAGGGCAGAGAGAACAGGAACGAATGTGACAAGACATTCTATCTGATGTTCTAATTATTCTACCAATTCGTCACCCCGAGTAAGATTATAACTATGAAAAAAGAAAGACATGAATGGTTTGTTGGATCAGGGGAGGTTTTATGTAGTGAGTCAAACAATAAATTACAGAAAGTTCCCTGCTTGTTTACGTTGCAGCCTGACGAAGACAGATGGAGCATATCTAAGTCAGACAAAGCGTGACGGACCCCCATATATCTCAAATACGTATTTCATGCGACCAAGCGGTATTCAGTTTCGAGTTCAAAACTCATCGAGGTCAACTTCGCCTTTCATCCTTCCGAAACCAATGAACTAAAGTACCAGTTAGGTACTGTCGTCGATTCAATCGATTTTTCCTTTCCTCCAAAATTGCTGGCCTTGTACCAAAATTAAGGAAGTGTGATAGCTAAAGCGGTAAAGAAACGAAAACCTATACGAGGTGTGTAAGAAAAGTAACAGGACTTAGTGTGCTGTGTGAGCTATGAGTGGGTTAGGGATTAGCTTGTTGCGTCACCGTGTGACATAATTGTTTCTACTTTTGGCACAAGGCCAGCAATTACCCAGTGTATTACTGGTACTTTATTTTATCGACCCCGTAAGGATGAAAGGCAAAGTTAACCTCGGCGGGATTTGAACTCAGACCATAAAGGGCTGTAACTCTTTGCTGCAAAGCATGGCGTCCGACCTTATCCGGGAATTATATAATTGCGATCTCATATCTCAGAAGCCATTGTAATTTTTTTCACGTGTTTTTGTTAATAGCTCCTCAATTTTAGACCTTCAAACGATGGACACAGAGCAACGAACCAGTCAGAAGTTTCTGGTTCGGCTGAGGAATACTGCATCACAAGCACTCTGAAAACTGCAGCAAATGTACGGAGATGAAACGATGTCACGATCACGGGTTTTAGAGTGGCACAACAAGTGGCAGTCGACCTCAGGGTGGAAGGCTTTCAATGAGCAGCACTAAGGCCAACGTTGAGCAGATGGTGCTTGGTGATCGTCAGCTGACTGTTTCGCAACTGTTTCGTCAGCTGACTGGTCGCAAGTAAGCCGGACATGAACCGCGATACAGCACGAGGAAGATAATCACCGAAGATTTGTGCTAAGATGGTGCTGAAGGTGTTGAACTATGACCAGAAGGAGCGGCACATGCAGGTGTCTCAGGACATCATCGAGCACCTTGAAATCGAACCAGACTTGCTGGAAAGCGTCATCACCGGTGATGAACCGGTGATGACTCTTGAAATGGTTTCAGATAGCTGAGATCGCAATTATATAATTCCCGGATATGATGTCATACGGTAACGCAACAGGCTAATCTCTAGTCCACTCATAGCTCACAGGTCACACTAAGCCCTGTTACTTTTCTTTCACACCTCGTATAAGTTTCCGTTTCTTTGGTCATGGAGTTTCGTTTTCAGGACGTGGAAGCCATCAAGATAGCCATGACGGTGAAACTGCGGAGAATCTCGGGATAATAAAAGTGGTAGCGTGGTGGTGAGAGGATATGGGAGTGTGTTAGACTTGAGGGAAATTATTTCGAAAATGGAAAACTTGTAGTTTGTAGTTTGGATATGAAACATTTTTTTTTGCGATCTCAGTCCTATTTCTTTTCTGACACACCTCATATATGACAGAGTCATTTTTGTTGAGAAAGAACTTAATCCTTACTTCACAGTTTTGAAATAAGATTGCAGCTGCTTATATAAGGTAAAGCACTTTATGTTACACATGCTACTACTACTACTACTACTACTACTACTACTACTACTACTACTACTACTACTACTACTACAATTGATGGTTAATAGTAGTATTAATAGATGGTGCATCATCTTCATCATCATCATCAGTAGTAGTAGTAGCAATAGTAGAAGTAGTAGTAGTAGTAGAAGTAGTAGAAGTAGTAGTAATAGTAGTAGTTGTAGTAATAGTAGTAGTAATATTAGTAGTTGTAGTAATAGTAGTAGTAATAATAGTAGTAGTAGTAGTAATACTAGTAGTTGTAGTAGTGGTAGTAGTAGTAGTAGTAGTAGTAGTAGTAGTAGTAGTAGTAGTTGTAGTAGTGGTAGTAATAGTAGTAGTAGTAGTAGTAGTAGTAGTAGTAGTAGTAGTAGTAGGTGTAGTTGTAATAGCAGAGGTGTTAGTTATATAAGCGGTAGTAAATGATAGAGGTAGCGGTAAGGGTGGCGATGGTGGTTACAGTTACAGTTACAGTTACAGCGGTAGTAGTAATGTATACAGTAATTACGAGAGAGAAGCTAAATTTACACTAGATGAAAACCTACACTGACACCCACAAGGAAGAAGAGGTTTACCAATAGGAAAGAAAACATGAATGTTATACAAGAAGACTATGTAATGTTCCAACAGCAAATAAAACGTAAACAAAATGTCGGAAAATAATAAAAACAAGAAGGGCACAAAAGGCATGTTTCTTTCATAAGACGAGATTGCATTAAGAGGCTGAACCTGGCATAATTCGTTGTTGTGGTTTGCTGACGCCAACCTACAAAAGAAGAACAACAAATGATAACGATACATACATACCTACACACATACACACACACACACACACACACACACACATATATATATATATATATATATATATTCATATATACACGCACACAAAGATGTGTGTGTGTGTATGTGTGTGTGTAATATAGACTGTATTGTTTTATTTATATCTATCAGAATATATATGCACCCATATATATCTAATTATATATACACATGTATGTCTATATTTTATATATGAATATGTATGTATGTATATATATATATATATATATATATATATATATATATATATATATATATATATAGAGAGAGAGAGAGAGAGAGAGAGATAGAGATGTTCTTAGAAATAATTGTTTCTACTTTAGGCACAAGGCCAGCAATAAGATGTTCTTAGAAATAATGAAAGGACATTTGGAAATGTTCTAATTTTATTACTAACCCTACCACCACCTTCGCCATTACAACCACCACCACCACCACCAACATCACTATCACTACAACCCCCCCCCCCCACACACACACCAACCACCGCCACCCCCACCCCCACCACCAGAACCACCACCAGAACCACCAACACAACCACCGCCACCGCCACCACCATCACCATCACCACCGCCGCCGCCGCGCCACCACCACCACCACAAAAAGTGGCCGGGGTGGTAAGAACCAACAACAAAAGAATTTAAAAGAAGATAAGATAATCTACCAGTATGGAATGAGGTGTTAAGTTATGAAATAGGAGTAATAAAGAAAGAAAGAAAGAAAGAAAGGAAGAAAGGACGAAAGAAAGAAAGGACGAAAGAAAGAAAGGACGAAAGAAAGAAAGAAAGAAAGAGAGAAAGAAAGAAAGAAAGTGAGTGAGTAAGTAAATGTTAAAGCTAGGTTTCACATTCATATTGAGGCTTACCATTAAACTTATCTTATGCCTGGCTAGTAAACGTATTTACAGTTTCCCTTACTGAACAACTGTGGTAGAGGTGAGTAAAATAAATAGAATGTTGAATGAAGGAATAAAAGAATGAATGAATACGTATTTACTTCTAACTGTTCTAAAGAAGAACATATTGGATAATACCATGGTATATACAAAATGTGAAAACGCATCCTTAGAACAGCTTTGCTGTCAAATACAGCGATGGGCAAAAATGCCTTAGAGGACAGAGACCAGCGGCTAGTGGTCAACAGAGAGATTATCTACAATTTTATTGAGAGATTTAATTAAATCGTGCGAAACCATTTTGCTGGTTTGAGAACTGATGAGGGTGAAGATATGTGTTTGTAAACTCGTCTTGAACACCACCTTTCTTTATTTCCTTCTTCCAGTCACTTCTATGCGCCAACACACTCCTCCTTGTTCTCCTCCTCCTCCCTTAATCCTTTCTATATTTCATTTGTCTGTCACCCACCTTTTAGATTGTCTCTCTGTTGACCACAGGCCACTAGTCTCTCTCCTTTGAGGCATTTCTGCCCATCACTGTCTCTGACAGCATTTAGCTGTTTTAACGGCTGTTCTAGCGATAATTTTTCTCATTTTATACGTATTCGAATACACTCACGCTACGTCTCAATCAGAAATAACATAATTTTTTCATTTACATTGGATAATGTACTCCTAAATAACTCTATATCCAGATTTAAATACTAGAAGCACATCAGAGGTAGCAAACCCGAACAAATTCGACTACAGATTGTAAAACACCAAATGAAACAACTGATATATGTATATAAATATCCTTCTAGTGGTGTGTATTATAAAGCTACATACACATGTAACTTCATGATGCAATAAAGCTACATGTACATGAATACTTCTAAAGGTGTCTAAAATAGGGTCAAAACCCTTAAATGACAGAAAAAGAAGTTGCTAACTGCAGATATGAGGTTCAATTCCTCATAGCAGCCAATGGCAACTTCTTTTTCCGTCTTTTAAGGACCTTCATCTTATTATATAAGCTATCTTTATAGCATTTCTTTTCTGGTAGTTTCTTCCCATGCACAACTCACCTATGGAATCTCCTTCCATCCTCTTGCTTTCTTCACCACTATAATCTACAAACATTCAAAAGCAACATCAATCGTCAACTTCATCTCCTTAAATTATGTTCTCTCCGTTTTGTCATTTTCTCTTCTCAGTAACCCCTTTTATTTTAGTGGCTTTATTACTTAGCTGGGCGGGAGTAAATTAAAGAATAATGTCCGGTAGTGTAATATGTTAACCCTTTATTTTATTTATATGATGTATATACGTATATATATTTGTATATATCTATGTATATATGATGTATGTTTGTATGTATGTATATATGCACACACACACACACACACACACACACACACACACATATATATATATATAAGATAATAATGAGTATAACCGAAGGTGCAACTGCGAGGAGCAGATTGACAATCAATTTTCGAAGGTGTTACAAAGCACTCAATAAGAGAGTAATAGATTATTCCCCAGAGTAATCACAGTAAAGTAGGTAATAGTGACACAATGAAAAAGGCGACAAGATGCATGTTGCCACCTTAATACTACAACAACGAAAATAGAAAATGTTAAAAGATGAACCTGAATACAGACAGGTTAAATATATATATATATATATGTATATATATCCGTTCGGATCTAGCTGTCGAAACGGCGGGAGCTCAGCCGTAGGGGTCCTGACTCTTTTCCCATTACCCACTCTACTATCCTAAGTATCGAGTTGTATCGAGTACTCTGGTGCGTTATGGTCCACCTGGTATCTCACCACGCCATTGTTATATATATATATACAATACAACAGGAGGAAACATAATAGTACCACTGATGATGTTGCAGATGTGCAACGAAAGAACTTTGATAGACTATATATATATATATATATATATATATATATATATATATATATATATATATATATATATATATATATATATATATATATATATATATTTATATATATATTTTTAACCGTTGGTCAATCAAAGATTAACGTTGATTGCCAAATAAATTAACTATGGAGATATAAAAGATACAGAAGCGAAAACCAACCAAACAGTGAGTGTGTTCTGTTATTATTTCTGGCAATATTATTATAACAATATGATCCTCCCCAAGTATAACTATATATATATATATATATATATATATATATATATATATATATATATATATATATATATATATATATATATATATATATATATATATATATATATA
>OZ024743.1:65898444-65900944 GCA_964016885.1 Eledone cirrhosa
AGTCATATCCATTTAGTCTCCTTTAACAACGCCAGGATACTGACACTGGACATAACACAACCCCAAGATACTGACACTGGACATAACACAACGCCAGCATACTGACAGTGGACATAACACAACGCCAGGATACTGACACTGGACATAACACAACGCCAAGATACTGACACTGGACATAACACAACGCCAGGATACTGACACTGGACATAACACAACGCCAAGATACTGACACTGGACATAACACAACGCCAGGATACTGACACTGGACATAACACAACGCCAAGATACTGACACTGAACATAACACAACGCCAAGATACTGACACTGGACATAACACAACGCCAGGATACTGACACTGGACATAACACAACGCCAAGATACTGACACTGGACATAACACAACGCCAGGATACTGACACAGGACATAACACAACGCCAGGATACTGCCACTGGACATAACACAACGCCAGGATACTGACACTGAACATAACACAACCCCAAGATACTGACACTGGACATAACACAACGCCAGGATACTGACACTGGACATAACACAACCCCAAGATACTGACACTGGACATAACACAACGCCAAGATACTGACACTGGACATAACACAACGCCAGGATACTGCCACTGGACATAACACAACGCCAGGATACTGACACTGAACATAACACAACGCCAGGATACTGACACTGAACATAACACAACGCCAGGATACTGACACTGAACATAACACAACGCCAGGATACTGACACTGGACATAACACAACGCCAGGATACTGACACTGGACATAACACAACGCCAAGATACTGACAGGGAACATAACACGACGCCAAGATACTGACACTGGACATAACACAACGCCAGGATACTGACACTGAACATAACACAACGCCAGGATACTGACACTGGACATAACACAACGCCAGGATACTGACACTGGACATAACACAACGCCAAGATACTGACAGGGAACATAACACAACGCCAAGATACTGACACTGGACATAACACAAAGCCAGGATACTGACACTGAACATAACACAACGCCAGGATACTGACACTGGACATAACACAACGCCAAGATACTGACACTGAACATAACACAACGCCAGGATACTGACACTGAACATAACACAACGCCAGGATACTGACACTGGACATAACACAACGCCAGGATACTGACACTGGACATAACACAACGCCAAGATACTGACACTGAACATAACACAACGCCAGGATACTGACACTAAACATAACACAACGCCAGGATACTGACACTGAACATAACACAACGCCAGGATACTGACACTGGACATAACACAACGCCAGGATACTGACACTGAACATAACACAACGCCGAGATACTGACACTGGACATAACACAACCCCAAGATACTGACACTGGACATAACACAACGCCAGCATACTGCCACTGGACATACCACAACGCCAAGATACTGACACTGGACATAACACAACGCCAGGATACTGACACTGAACATAACACAACGCCAGGATACTGACACTGGACATAACACAACGCCAAGATACTGACACTGAACATAACACAACGCCAGGATACTGACACTGAACATAACACAACGCCATGATACTGACAGTGGACATAACACAACGCCAGGATACTGACACTGGACATAACACAACGCCAAGATACTGACACTGAACATAACACAACGCCATGATACTGACACTGAACATAACACAACGCCAGGATACTGACACTGGACATAACACAACGCCAAGATACTGACACTGAACATAACACAACGCCAAGATACTGACACTGAACATAACACAACGCCAGGATACTGACACTGGACATAACACAACGCCAAGATACTGACACTGAACATAACACAAGGACAAGATACTGACACTGAACATACCACAACGCCAAGATACTGACACTGGACATAACACAACCCCAAGATACTGACACCGGACATAACACAACGCCAGGATACTGACACTGGACATACCACAACGCCAAGATACTGACACTGGACATAACAGAACCCCAGGATACTGACACTGAACATAACACAACGCCAACATACTGACACTGAACATAACAGAACGCCAGGATACTGACACTGGACATAACACAACGCCAGGATACTGACACTGAACATAACACAAGGACAAGATACTGACACTGGACATAACACAACGCCAAGATAATGACACTGAACATAACCCAACGCCAAGATACTGACACTGAACATAGCCCAACGCCAAGATACTGACACTGAACATAACCCAACGCCAAGATACTGACACCGGACATACCACAACGCCAGGATACTGACACTGGACATAACACAACGCCAAGATACTGACACTGAACATAACCCAACGCTAAGATACTGACACCGGACATACCACAACGCCAGGATACTGACACTGGACATAACACAACGCCAAGATACTGACACTGGACATAACCCAACGCCAAGATACTGACACAGGAC
>OZ024743.1:65905944-65978444 GCA_964016885.1 Eledone cirrhosa
ATATATATATATATATATATATATATATATATATATATATATATATATATATGAGAGAGAGAGAGATGTAAAATCCTGACCGCGGCGCCAAGCGGTTTCGCTTGTGTGTTCAGCAAGCCTTTTCAATATGTATATATATTTATAGCTCCCCACATATATATATATGTGTAATATATATATATGTGTAATATATATATATATATATATATATATATATATATATATATATATATATATATATATATATATATATATATATATATATAAATATCATTAGAAAACGTTGAATGTCAGTTATAAAAGATATGTTGGATTGAAATAGAAATAACAGCCTCCTCTCTTTCATATTCGTTTCATTTTTTATTTCTCCTTGTAATTAATTTTCAAAATGTCTTTCAGATTAAGGTTTCAATTTTGGTCGACATCCAACAGCTTTTCATTTTTTTAAAACTACATAAACAGTAAAATAGCAGCTGACTTGTTTCATCGTTGTTGTTGTTGTTGATATTTTTTATTACAGGGTTGGTGAAGGGTGAGATTGATGATTCCTTACATTAACCTTGTTAGTTGTGTGGGGTGGGGTTAATGATAAGAAAGTGAAGAAGGAGGAGAATGAGGAGGAGTAGGAGACTGTCGGTTGTCTAATCAACTATAAATTATATTATTGCGCTTTGGGGAGCCATTAGTCTCTAATCAGACGATAATCAAATTACATTTCTCAAGAGATTCGTCTAAGTGTTTAATTACATATAATAAACACACTAAGATACATTTCATTTTTGTCAGTTTTCGTTCTGTCTTACCATACAGTTATCTTACGTTATCATTCGGGGCCCAACGAAGGTGCGAACCTCTGTGATTGTTCGACCTGTTAGAAATTGAAACCAAATTCTCCTCAAGATATACCACCATCGACTTAAGAAATTAAAAAAGAAACAACTTATTGGGTGTTGCTTTTAGAGATAGCTCAGATCTTGCGATGATGAAGGCTCGAGAATATTTGGTTATGCATTTGTTCATTCCGACAAGGGTGTAAACAGCAGAAACACCTACAACTACAACTAGAACTACAGCAGTAACACAACGATACGAGCTATTTAAGGTTGTGTGGCCACATGGTCGCTCCACCGGCTCACGTATACAGTCAAATCTCTCTTAAATTAAACACTACCTTTTATAAAAATTAAAAGAATACATTTCCGGTGAATGCTATATGGCTTAGCTCTAATATAGACATTTAGCTCGGGATTGGTTCAGGACCCCGACGGCAAAGCTCAGAATTTAGTCCAGAAATAGCCGTCGAAACGGCTTAAGCTCTGCCGTCGGGGTCCTGAACCTTTTCCTATATATATATATATATATGTATGTATGTATGTATGTATGTATGTGTGTATGTATGTATGTATGTTTGTAGGAAAACTCTGATATAACACCTGCAACCCAGATGGTATCCAATGATGTTGACTTGTTCTTCTTTTTGGTAAATCTCATTTGGTTAAGAGAGTGGGACTGGCTTTGTGCAGTGCCTTTGCTCACTATAAAAGCTTCACGGCACAGGCATTGCTTTATATCTGGAGATCTCTGCACTTGTCGTCACATGGTACCATGGGCCCAGCACTATGTGTCAATAATTGTCACAAGTGTAGTGTTTGTACCAGAGTTTTCAAGTCGCTGGCTGGATAAAAAAGTCACAATCGTTCAGCGCATCGGTAGAGGTTCTCCTACATGGATATAAAGTAGTGGCCGTACTCGAAAACGAGTTGGCAGCCACCATGTATGTATGTATGTATGTATGTATGTATGTATGTATGTATGTATGTATGTCAGGTCACCAGTTGGTGCTACTGGTAACATGTATCCCAGTACAACCTGTCTCATGGTCGGGTCGTTGGCGACTAAACTGGCAACCCCACCAAGGTTTCTTGGTAAGGAGGGTGACTTTGGACATCCTGCAGGACTAAAAACAAAACCTGTCAAAGGGCAAATGAGCTCTTAAGAGTCAATGGCCATCCAAAATCACCGGGAGAGATGACCCCTTAGCCTTTGTCAAGGCAGAATTCTAGGAGAAGGAAAACTCTGATATAACACCTGCAACCCTGATGGTATCCAATGATGTTGACTTGTTCTTCTTTTTGGTAAATATCATCTTGGTTAAGAGAGTGGGACTGGCTTTGTGCAGTGCCTTTGCTCACTATAAAAGCTTCACGGCACAGGCATTGCTTTATATCTGGAGATCTCTCTGCACTTGTCGTCACATGGTACCATGGGCCCAGCACTATGTGTCAATAATTGTCACAAGTGTAGTGTTTGTACCAGAGTTTTCAAGTCGCTGGCTGGACTAAAAAGTCACACTCGTTCAGCGCTTCAGTAGGGGTTCTCCTACATGGATATAAAGTAGTGGCCGTACTCGAAAACGAGTTGGCAGCCACCATGTGTGTGTGTGTGTGTGTGTGTGTGTGTGTGTGTGTGTGTGTGTGTGTGTGTGTGTGTGTGTGTGTGCGTGCGTGCGTGTGTGTGTGTTTGTTTATATATATATATAGGCACATGTGCGTGCGCGTCCTAGCGTGTCATATTTTGTGATTACACAAGTCGAAATAAACCCGGTGTTGTTTATATATCACTTCGACAACAACAGATCGATACAACTCAGAAATATATACCACGTGCGATAATTATCAAGTGAAAGACTTAAAGTGCTGCTTCCAGATACCATGCCGGGATAATAACACTAACAAATGGGATAAAAGCATTGAATATCATTTACTAGCAAAAAGTAGGATCGATCTTTTACAGGTACCACCAAATAATAATACAATAAGATAACTTAATAAAGGAATAAAGAAAGAATAAAGCAGCTTAAACGCAGGTAAGAAACATATAAAGAAAACTGAAACAGCAGTTATATAGAAATAAATAAATACATTAATACAAATACCCATCCGTATATACACCCATATCTTTATATATATATATATATATATATATATATATATATATATATGTATAATAAAAAATGAAACAACATACATAATTAAATACATATATAGATACATACCCACCTCATATATATATGTGTGTGTGTATGTGGGGGGGGGGGGTATGTATGTGTATATGTTACACTTCCTGGATATATATATATATATATATATACATACATACATATATTTATATATATATATAGTTAAAGAATGAAGGGTAACATGGTTATCTGTACAATAAGGGCTTTATTTAAAGTACTGACAATTGTTTCGTTGATCAGGTGAGTCTAGAGTTCGCTAATCGCTTGAGGTTGCGTCACTTGATCTCCAATACATTATTTACCTCTGTTCAACACATCAGAGTACGTAGATATGAAAATAATTCACTCGAGGCAAGACTTATATTGAAAAATAGCGTATAATCAAAACAATAACATCAATAATAAAACATATATGGTAAATAGGTAGAGAAGTTACAGATGTAAAAAGTAAAAAGTAAAAAGTAAAAAGTAAAAAGTAAAAAGTAAAAGATAAGATAGGGTACATTAAAAAATAAGAAAATGAGAAAATGGAAAATATAAAGAAATAAATAAGTGAGAGCGTGTAAGTACATAGTATGTTAGTAGTAGTTTTTGAGTAAGTGTTCTTATAAGGATTCGTTGGTGGGTTTAGTGCTAACATGAGAAACCAGATTCGAGATGTACATAGATGCGTGTAGAGGGTCCTATGTAGTGACAGATAAAAGAAAAAACAATAAATTAGAGATTAATTGGTGGATATATAAGATTTATGGGCTAGGGATGACGGAACGTTTGATAAACGCTTGTTGTAAATGTTTTGCTGATTGTTCTATCTTAATGGGGTTGATGCTATTTCAGGGAGAGAGGGTGAAAGAAATGTTCAGAGATTTATGATCCAGTGACCAGTTGGCCGTTTGAGAGCTAATAGCAGTGCGATGGCGTGTATTCTATATGTTAAAATCTAGGTGGTTCAGTTCTAATTTTGGGATTGCTGGTTCAAATCATGGTGGTTTGAAGTTTAGTAGAGTTGCCTGAATTTACAGTACACAGGTATACCATACTCGAATCCAGGCATCTATTCAGTAGTGGGCACTTATCCGGTAGGTGGCAATTACAATTTGAGGTTTTACTGTGTGCAGGTTCATCGTTGGGGTTTTGTAAGTTGTTGTGGGTGGGTTGTGATTTAGGCCTATTAATGTTTTGTTGTGATGTGTTCTGATGCGTTTGTGGTTGTGATGTTGTTATGTGTTTGTATTTTGTATTTGGTGCTATGGTGCATGTTGGTAGGTTAATTTCTTTAGAGATATTTTTGTGGTTGATTTTACGTATGTGTGATTCTATGTTGGCTGGAGTAGAGTAGGAAAGTTTTATAGTTTTTCTATTAAAGATTTTATGGTATTTATGTAGTGTAGGGAAGTGCTTATCTATTAGTTTAAAGAATGTAGAAGGTAGATTAGTTTTTATAGAGGAGTTGAATATTGGACCGAACCATAGGTACTTTCTACCTCTGGATCTTCTATAGTTTTTGGAGGTCCTTATATTAGTGTTCTGTTCAGTTATTTTTGGTGCTAGTTGTCTAATTCTATGCTTAGTCCTATGCTTATTATTTCTATATGAGCAGGTAGTGTTGTGGTCGTTAGGTTTGTTGTTGTTGTCTCTATGTATTCCAGCTTCTCCTTATGTCCAGCCTTATGTAAAGCTATGTTATAATAGTTTGCGTGTTCTTTAAACATTTCTAGGTTCGAATATAGGCGGGATTTTCTGAGGGATATACTATGGGCTATGGTATTAATTATGGATCGGGGATGGTTTGAGTTATAACTAATGTAGGCTAGATTTCGTTATTCTTATGGAAGTCCTGTGTTTAGGTTGAGAGTTACATCTAAGAAATTTGCTTCTTTTGAGTCAAGTTCGAAAGTGATACCTAGGCTTAGTTTGTTGAAGAATACTCTAATGTTTTTTCGTAATTTTTCCATGTTTTGATTATTTACTTGGAGGTTATTGAATTCCTTATGTAAGTTGTGCGCTATATATATTCCCACCAAGTCCGTTACCTGCGCTGATTCGTTAGATGCCATTGTGATATCGAAGCTATATATATAATAAATGTAATCTGAGTTTTTCGAATATTAATAATAACATTCGATTCGTTTGCAATTATGCAAACAAGCCTCAATTTTATAGCCATGTCAGTTCGCATGCGAACACAAGAGCAAGATTAAATTTATTGTATTCAGCCATGGAGAGCGAAATTTTCTTTTTTATTTGAATTTTGCAAAGCTGGCCATTTATCGCCCGTATAAAGGAAACTGACTGGCCAGTCTGCAGATTACATTTATTGTATTCAGACATGTAGAGCGAAATTTTCTTTATATATATATATATATATAAAACCAAAAATAAAACAACATACATAATTAAATACACACATATATATATATATATACATACTCATCGACATTTATATATATGTATATATATATATATATATATATATATATATATATATATATATATATATATATATATATACATATATACATATAGACTGTATATATATATATATATATATATATATACATATATACATATATACATATAGACTGTATATATATATATACATATACATATGACCAAAGATTAATACTGGAATTGTATAATCAAGACCGTAGCGGTATGTCATATATCAAATCATATATTTTATCTGATGAAGACGTACTGAAAAAACAACACAGTACCTTTGAAACATATATAATAAAGCATATATTTTGATTATGTGAATATCCTTCATTTGTTAATATTTTGAATAATATATATATATATATATATATGCAGAGGTTATATTTAATTTGTTGGCATTCAACAAGCTTAAACATTTTTATAACTCATATAAAGCACTCAATAGATAATTGGAGTAAATACACAATATATTAATAAATGGAAACTATATTTATAAAACCATATTTATTTTATTATACATATTTCAAAGGCAACCACGGCAAATTATGGTGCGCGTTCATGAGATAAAATACAGATTTGTTTTATAAATAAATATTGACATGTCCGGAAAAAAAAACATCCTTAACGTTTGGAGCTTCCTGGATAGTGGAGATAGTACATTTATTGAGGGTAATACAAAGTTATGAGTGAGTATGCAAATGAGTGTCCGAAAGGTTGAAAAGATAACGGTTTATTTAAATTAAACTGTTTGAAGAAGATGATATGTAAGGGAAAGAGAAAAAAAGAGAAGAAAAAAAAGAAAAAGAAAGGAGAAAGATAGAAGAGGAAAGAAAGAACGATTATACATATTGATAGTGAAGATAGAGTGAATGAAGAAATAAGTTTCAAAGGAGAAATATACACAGCGTAAGTATATCTAAGTGAAAGAAGAAATAAGATTAACGTGGAAGAATAATATTTATAATGCAGGGTTCATTACATTTTGATTACAATACTTATAATGAAAGGTTGAAAAATTAGATTAGAATAAAAAATAAAAAATAAAAAATAAAAAATAAAAAATAAAAAATAAAAAATAAAAAATAAAAAATCAAAAATCAAAAATCAAAAATCAAAAATCAAAAATCAAAAATCAAAAATCAAAAATCAAAAATCAAAAATCAAAAATAAAAAATAAAAAATAAAAAATAAAAAATAAAAAATAAAAAATAAAAAATAAAAAATAAAAAATAAAAATTAAAGATTAAAATTTGCCTTAATATTAAAGATTTAATTTAATATTAATAATTATATTATATTAAGATGTATTAGTAATAATATATTGGTTTAAAAGTGTATGTTAAGGATTATAAATTATTTAAATAAATATATAGTATTTTACATTAGAGAAAATCTAGTATATTTTATTTTATTAAAAGTTGTAAGTCAAAATTTAAACATCCAAATAATTCTAAATTTATGAAAAATTTACGACAGTTTACAAACGAATAACCACTTAATTATATTATAAAAACAGTAAAGAAGTGTAAAGGAAGTTAGAAGTGATTTTTTAAGATATTAGATGACTCCAAGGATTAAATGTTATAAAGTTAAAAATGTTATCTTAAGAATATAATTCAAACATGAACCATATGTTATTTTATACGAAGTCAAAAATTTACTTGCTATAAAGTTAAAAAAATTAAAAAAGATTTATCTTAAGAATATAGTTAAAGCATAAACCATAGGTTATTCCACATATATATAAAAAAACCTATATATAAAAATCATGTTTTTCTACATATATATAAACATTTGGATATATATATTAAAAACGTTTGAAGATATAAAAATATTGGAAGATATGAAATTAATGGTTTTTCCATATCTTTCAAAGGAACTTTCAAAACATTTTTCTTCCTAAAAGCTTCCGCATTCAAGAAAATTTTTTATTAAAGGAGTTTCAAGCAGTCATATAAATAACCTATGGTTATTCCTTTGTAAACTCCCGTAAATTTTTCATAAATTTAAAATTATTTGGATGTTTAAATTTTGACTTACAACTTTTAATAAAATAAACTATACTAGATTTTCTCTAATGTAAAATACTATATATTTATTTAAATAATTTATAATCCTTAACATACACATTTAAACCAATATATTATTACTAATACATCTTAATATAATATAATTATTAATATTAAATTATTAAATTAAATCTTTAATATTAAGGCAAATTTTAATCTTTAATTTTGAGTTCTAATTTTTTATTTTAATTTTAATCTAATTTTTCAACCTATCATTATAAGTATTGTAATCAAAACGTAATGAACCCTGCATTATAAATATTATTCTTCCACGTTAATCTTATTTCTTCTTTCACTTAGATATACTTACGCTGTGTATATTTCTCCTTTGAAACTTATTTCTTCATTCACTCTATCTTCACTATCAATATGTATAATCGTTCTTTCTTTCCTCTTCTATCTTTCTCCTTTCTTTTTTCTTTTTTTTTCTTTATTACTTTTTTTTCTCTTTTTCTCTCTCTCCCTTACATATCATCTTCTTCCAACAGTTTAATTTAAATAAACCGTTATCTTTTCAACCTTTCGGACACTCATTTGGAAACTCACTCATAATTTTGTATTACCCTCAATAAATGTACTATCTCCACTATCTAGGAAGCTCCAACCGTTAAGGTTGTCTTTTTTCCGGGTATGTCAATATTTATTTATAAAACAAATCTGTATTTTATTTGATGAAAGCGCACCATAATTTGCCTTGGTTGCCCTTGAAATATGTATAATAAAATAAATATGGTTTTATAAATATAGTTTCCATTTATTAATATATTGTATATATATATATATATATATACGTATGTATGCGTGTGTGTTGGTGTATGTGTATGTGTGTGTGTGTGTGTTTATGTGTGCGTGTGTCTCTGTGTTTGTATGTGTGTGTGTGTATACAGGTATGTGTTTAAAACAATAACTCGAATGCTCTGACAATATAATTTGTGACATTGTTGTGTTTATTCCTGGGCGTTTTCTCCTTTTTAGATTTTGTTTTTGTTTTATCATCAACGATGTCATGGTTTTGCTTTGAAGAACACAGATGTTTACCAGCTGTGTGTTTTTTTGTTGAATCCTTCATTGAAAGTGTTATCATTTACCTCAGCTGGTTTAGCTGGTGGTATCAGCTGTAGACAAAGTACACAAATAACAGAGAATAAGTGTGCGTGCCTGTGCAATCACGGTTGAGTGCTTAACTCTTTTTCTACCGTATGTTTAACCCTTTTGTTTTATAACAATTCGCTACAAACGGTGTCTGGTTCCTTGGATCTATTTGTTATATAGTGTTTATATTTGTCTAAAAATATGCTGAATTACCTTTCCTAAAAAAATTTAACCAAATAATATTAATAATTGTATACAATACACCAAGACGGTTAATTGGTTGTGTTGTTATAACGTCAGACAAAATGCTTTGTGGTTTTCTTACTGGCTCTCTGAATTCGTTCCGGCTCTCTGAATTCTCTGAATTCAAATCCCACTGAGGTCATCTTTGCCTTTTATCTTTTCGAAGACGATATATTCAATTCAGGATTTTGGGCGATTCTATCACTTTACCAATACCCCTCCCTCTTCTGCTCTGGAAGATGTGGAGGATGCCATATTTAAAGTGTCCTAGGTCTCCATAAATACTTCCGGGTCCATACATATATTTGTCTAAAAACCTATCATAATCTTTTATAAAAACGTGTTTGATTTATGCTGGTGGTCAACTGGGTTGGTCCCACCCGCCACAAAAGTCGTTCTACATAGCCCCACAGGTCGGTAACGCCCGGGCAGAGTACAAGTGCGTGTGCGACGGTTTCTTCGTTGCGCACGCATCTCGGACAGATCTTTTTCGAAGGGTCCCTGCCCGGGCGCCCGTGTCTGTATAGCTTGTCTCGAACTGGTAGAGCTCCTCGGTAGCACTACCAGGCCAGGGACTTTTGGAAGTTGTCCATCGGTCCCGGGCGGAAGGTCCTACCGAACAGATTGGCCAGTTCGTCCTCCTCTACGCCTAAAGTTTCTCCGAGCGCGTCGTCGCACTTGCTGCGGACCAACCCTCTATTGAATTACTAAAATGAGAAAATTGTTTATTTTATTGAACACATCCTAATGTTTGATTATTTACAAAACCAACTGAAAATCATAGGGACTACTTTTCATTTGAAATATTGCAACAAAAAGATTCAGAAGTCTCGAAAGCACGTGGATCCTAGTTCGATCCTATTGCGTTACACTTTTTTTCAATAATTTTGCCCCATTTTTTTCAGCAAAATGTTTGAGAAAATTTGTCACATTTCCCATTTTGTTAGGTCAACAAATTTGAAGGAATGGAAATTCGAGTATTTTGATCTAACTAATTGGCGAGAATATATTCAGAATACACTTCTGAAAATTGAAAAAAAATTCTTTCCAAAATTCTCTTCCAAAGTTTCTCTGAAAACCTTTTCAAATTTTTTCTGTGAATTTTATCGAAATTTTTCTGAAAGATTTTCAAAAATCTTCTCAAATATCAAAATTTTTCAAAAATGGTCAAGGAAAATCTTTGATGATGTTTTTTTAAAAAATTTCGATAAATGTTGACATTTTTTCAAAAATATAAAAAAAAAAAATTACTGAAAGTGGTTCACGTTTTTGCAAAGTTTTTTTCAAACAGTTTCTTTACAAAACCTGTTTAAATTTTTTCAAAATCTCTTCTCAAAATTTTCTTAACTATTTCCTTAAATTTCAAAATATTCTATTAAAATATTTCACAAAACCTTTTTAAAATTTCTTCGGAAATTATTATGATTTTATTTTTTCAAAACTTACTCAAAACTTTCGAGGAATTATTTTTCGAAAACGTTTTTAACATATTTTCAAAAATATTTAAAAACATTTATCTCAAATATCTTCCTCAAAGTTTTCTATTCGCCTAGAGTTTCTCCGGGCGCGTCGTCGCACTTTCTGCGGATCAACCCTCTATTGAATCACGAAGTGTAGTCTCCACTGATCGCCAGGTCCGTTTGCCAGAGAGCTGTGAACGCCTGAGCACATTCGATGTGCCAGTCGCCCATTTTCCTCGGTCTTTGCTTGACCCAGGACTGCAGCTCGGTCAGTGAGACGAGTCGTGGGAATGCTTGCCTCACGAACGGAGCCCACACCGGTTGTCCGGTGAGGAATACGTGGAGGTGCCGCAGCCTGAGCGCGTGTTTGCGCATCGTCAGCCACGGCATCCCTAGCCCTCCATTTGAAGGGTGTTGGCAGCAGATGGATCTTCTCACCAAAAGAGCCCGTTTCTTCCAAAGGAATTGGAAGAACGCGCGCTCCATTTTGGTGAGCGTTTGGGCTGGACAAGGCACGACAGTCAAGCGGTAGTAGATGACGGACGCTATAAAAGTGTTCGCCACCTCCGTTCGACCTTTCAAGGATAGTTTGCATTCGGCCCACTTCTGGGTGAGTGCAAACACCTTGGCCGTCACCTCGTTCCAGTTCTTCTCCACCTGGAGGTCCGGACCAAACCAGACCCCGAGCAGCTTTACCGGTCCTTCCGTCCATCGGAAGGCATCGGTTTGCCTCTCCACGTTCCGAGTTGCAAACCGACGTATTTGTCCCGGTTCAGCTTCGCTCCTGTGAACCTTTCGTATTCCTTCAGTAAGGTGCCGACTCCTCGATTTGCGAGGTGCTCGACACCAATAGATACATTTCTATTTATTGCCACGAGGGCACAAAAGGAGGGGACAAATACAGGGGGGGGGGGTTACACAAAAGAACGAGTAAAAAACAGATAACAAATATACAATTAACAATAAAGTCCTCAATCGGGAGGAGGCATTTTGGGGGTCGCACCCCCCCCCGAAAAAGGGTGTAACCCTTCTCATCGGGAGCACAGAGAGAGGGTGCTCCCTTGTTTTTCCATCTTTTTCACCTACAGGCAGATATATAGAGAAGGCCCATTCAGACGGACCATTCTCGCCACTTTCACCCACCTTTCATAAAACAGGCTGGGGTGGAGCACCTCTCTCTCCATCCTGATCCTTCTTCCGAAATGATATCGGAAGAAAAGGACCAGTTGTTGGATGGAGAGAAAGATTCCCTTTCAAACGCGTCCACCATACAACCTCTTTCACCATGGCTATTACGCACAGAAACACCGCCTCTCCTTCATTTTTGAAGGGGTGAGGCGGCTTGATCGTTACAAGGGACTCGGTGGTCAACCGGATAGGTTCCACCCGTGACAGCAGTCGTTCGACATAGCCCCACAGATCGGCGAAGCCCGGGCAGTGTACAATGCATGCGCGACGGTTTCCTCGTCGAGCACACATCTGGGACAGATCTTTTTCGAGGGGTCTCTACCCGGGCGCCCGTGTCTGTAGAACTTTTCTCGAACGGGCAGAGACCCTCGGTAGCATTGCCAGGCTAGGGATCTCTGGAAGTTGTCCATAGGTCCCGGGCTAAATGTCCTACCGAACAGGCTGGCCAGTTAGTCTTCCTCCATGTCTAGGGCTTCCCTGAGGGCGTCGTCGCACCTGCTGCGCACCAGCCCTCTATAGAATGTCGAGGTGGAGTTTCCACTGATAGCCGGGTCCGCCTGCCAGAGAGCCGTGAGCGCCTGGGCACACTCGTTGTGCCAGGCGCCCAGTTTTCTCGGTCTTTGCTTGACCCAGGATTGCAGCTCGGTGAGTGAGACGAGTCTCGGAAAGGTTCGTCTCACAAACGGGGCCCACACCGGTTGACCGGTGAGGAATATCTGGAGGTGCCGCAGCCTTAATGCGTGTTTACGCATCAGCAGCCACGGCATCTCCAGCCCCCCCTTTCGAAGGGTGTTGACAGCAGATGTATCTCATCACCAAAGGAGCCCGCTACTTCCAAAGGAATTGGAAGATTGCGCGCTCCATTTTGATGAGCATTTCTCTTGGGCAAGGCACGACGGTCAGGCGGTAGTAGATGACGGACGCTATATAAGTGTTTGCCACCTCCGCCCGACCTTTCAGGGATAGTTTGCACTCGGCCCACTTCTGGGTCAGTGCAAACACCCTGTTCGTTTCCTCACCCCAGTTCTTCTCCACCTGGAGGTCTGGTCCGACCAGACCCCGAGCAACTTCACCGGGCCCTCCGTCCAACGTCTGATGACGCCATCGGAGGGCATAAGTTTGCCCCTCCACGTGCCGAGTTGCAAACCGATTGACTTGTCCCGGTTCAGCTTAGCCCCTGTAAACCTTTCGTAGTCCTCCAGTAAGGTGCCAATCGCCCCGATTTCCGAGTTGGTCGACACTATTACTGTTACGTCATCGGCGTAGGCCGACACCACTTTCCGCAATCCAGGTTCCAGAGGGATGCCCTGCAACAACTCCAACTTCGGCAGCAGTGGCTAGAGGGCCAATACATACAGAAGGGAGGAGAGGGCACCACTGTCGGATGGACCGCATGATTTCGAACGGCTCCGAGAGGTAGCCGTTCACCTTGACTCTAGAGCAGATGCGGCTGCTGTGCATGGCAGTGATCCAGCTCCTGAAAACGGGTCCGAAACCTGCCGCCGCTAGCACTGCATCCAGGTAACCATGGTCGACTCTATCGAACGCCTTAGATTGATTCACCAAAGCCGGGTTCGTTCCCAACCATCTCTATGATGTATCGCATAAGGTGGAGGTTGTCGTGGATGGTCCTGGACGGGATGGCACATGTCTGCGCATTTCCCGCCAGGTTGCGCACAACAAGCGCCAACCTCTTTGCTAACACCTTGGAAAACATCTTTAACTCTGCATTTAGTAGAGTTATGGGCCTGAATTTACTTATTTCGTTCCCCTTGTTCTCGTCCTTCCTCACTAGCGAGACTACGTCCTTGGTCACAGAACTGGGAATTCTCCCGTTCTGTTGCCAGTTGCAGTAGACCGTCTCGAGGAGTTCGGGGAACAAGTCCGGCATAGCTAGATATAGTTCGTATGGAAGACCATCGAGACACGGGGATTTGCGTTTGCCGCATTGGCTCAGCACGTCCCCTATTTCAGCAGCTGAAATCGGCCCCTCGCAGGACTTCGCCTCCTCGTCCGAAAGACACGACAAGCCGTCGAGGTATCGACCGAAGTCCACATCCCCATCCGGCCTCCCGCCTCTCCCGAACGATCGGGCAAAGTGCATTTGAAAGGCCTCACACATCTGCTTAGGTTCAAGGATCACCCGTCCATCCTGGTCTCACAAAGACCGTATAGTGTATCTAATCCCTCTTTTGGCTTGTGTCACGCGGGCCCAGCTAACAGCTTTGGTCCCCTCGTTTCCTAGAGCACGTATTTTGCTTCGGACAACGCAGCCTTCGTGCTTCTCGTCAAAGAACTGACCCAATGCCGTTCTCGACGCTAGCACTCTGGCCACGTCGCCGCTTCTAATTGCCTCTTCTACACTATCTACCAACTCCCTTTCCTTCCTATTTCTATCTGAGGCTAACTCCTTACTAAATCCTATTGAAACTACTCTAATCTCTCTTTTGAGAGATCCCCACCACCTGCTGTTGACGATCGCTCCCGTCAACCGCTCCTTAACTAAAGTACTAATCCGGTCCCTGTACACTTTACTTGCCGTTAAGGACAAGTTCAGTTTCCAGTAACCGGGTCCCTGTCTATGGGTTCTATCAATGTTGAGTATGCAGGTCACTAATTTGTGATCCGAATAGCCAACCATGAGCATCTCTAGACAGCTTAAAAGGTCCCTATCCTTATTTCTAACTAGGACCCTATCTAGGTACGACCTAGATGATCCGCTGAGGTTTGCCCAAGTCCGGGTTGGCGCAGTCGGAAAATCTAATCGATATCTATCGGCCAGGTCAAATCGGCCAATTAACTCCTTGAGGCTGTTACACCCGCCCTCTATCAGGACATGCCCCTACATAGTCCCAACGTGCATCTAGGATACCATTCAAGTCCCCCACTAAAAGAAAAGTCTCCAGACGTTGGAAAAGTCTCCAAACGTTGGAAGAAGTCTGGCCGCACTGACCCAAAAGGGGCGTAGGCGGCAACCAGCCTAAAGGCTCCGCCTTCCCCACTGTCAACGTCTAAGACCACTAGTCAACCCTCCGGGTCCAGGTGTACCGTCTGTACCCAGATGTTTTTTCAGCAGAACGTCAACCCCACTCTCACCTCCGGGCTGACAGAGAGATGCGTGCATCTCAAAGTCGTCAAGGATGGGGGTTAGCTGGCGCACGCTGCTGATCCGGGCCTCGCAAATGACCATCACATTTATACAGCGTGATCTGAGGTCATTTAGAAGTTTTGCTTGCTTCCAATATGAGCCCAGGCCACGCGCATTTAGACAAGCCACTCTCAATACAGCCATGTTGGTGGTAAAGAGAAAAAGGAGGCACCTACCTCTCTGCGTCTCGGGGACCAGGCCGCACAATTTCCATGGGGGTGGGAAGGGTTTGTTGGGTGGTGGTTTGTGGTGGTGTGGGGACATCAGAATGTGGTGGAGTTGGGGTGTTTGGTGTGGTGTGGGTGTCTGGGGTGGGGGTGGGGAAATGTTTCAAGAGGACTCGATTCATTGGTTTTACACAGGGGAGGCACACGTCCTCAGGGAAATTGACGTTTAGTTCTATATAAGTGTCTATCGGAGTTTTAATCATTTTTAATGAGGGGTTCTCTGTGGCCCTCGTGAAGTTTTGTTCAATTTTGTTTACAAGTTTTATATGTGTTGTGTTGAAGTATGTGTATAGCTGTGTCTGTGTAATTTTTGTTGGTTTTTGTCTGTATTTTTGGGGGTTTTGTTTTGAGGAGGGGTTATTTTCCTTTGTGTGGGTGCGGTGTGTTTTCTTTTTTTCGCTTTATTTTTTGGAAAGGTTCCCCGTCGTCTTCTGACGTTAAGGGATCCTCTTCCATGTTGGAGGGGTATATTTTGGGGTTTTGTTATGTATGTTGTTGGAGTTGTTTTAGATGGGGAGGGGTTGTGTGGGACCGTGTTCAGTTTTTTGTTGACTTGTTGTGTTTGTTGTTGTTGTTGTGGTGGTGGTGATTTTGTTTTTGTTTGTGGAGTTGTTATGGGTGTGGAGGGGTTGGGTGGGTCTGTGTTCAGTTTTTTGTTGACTTGTGTTTGTTGTTGTTGTGGTGGTGGTGGTGTTGGCAGTAAAGGATTTTTAGTTTGTTGAGGACAGGCAGCCCTCAGGTGACCTCTGCCTCCACAGAGGTAGCAAGTGGGCCGCCTACCCTCAACTGCAATGTTCATAAATTGGGAGCCTTTCAGGGACACTCTTTGGGGTATTTTTGCGATACGTTCTGGTTTCATTCGAACCAGAACCTGTATGCCTATACCGCCAAAGTGGCCCCTGGTGGCCTTGCCTATATCAAGGAGTTCATCTTCGTCGTCCAGTATCCCTCCTAGTATCCACCACATATTTGTATTTGGGTGTATACGGGAGATTGTTATTTTTTTAGTTTTCTTCCCCATGTAGGTGGGGAAGAAAGTGTACTGTTTGGACACAATTGGCGACACCGACTATTTTGGGGCCATCAATTGGTCCTTCATCAAAATTATCAGACTCCCATATAACTTCCCTCTCTCAATAAAAATAATTGTTTCTACTTTAGACACAAGGCCAGCAATTACCCAGTGCATTATTGGTACTTTAAAAATAATGTCCTTCAACGCGTCTTTCAACACCAGCTCAATTTCGCTATGCGATAATTGAGCTGGTTTTTTCGATGCATTTGATATAGTTCTAAAATTAATTGTCCTTAGGACCGTGTCCCTTTTAATAGCCTTAGGGGAGATTATGGTGAATTCACCGTTTTCACCAAAGCTCACCTGTTTTCTCCCCTCTTTTAGCAATTCTGCTGCATTACTGATGTCAACTGGGGTGAAAGTTTCGGTCTCCTCCTTAACGACCTGGGCAAAGGATATTCATGTAGTGGGGTCTTTTTGTGTGTTTCATTGCTGTTGTTCTTGTTTTCTTGGGTGTTTGCGTTTTGGTTGTTGTTGTTTGCGGTACAGTTTTTTGGGGTTTTCACCCATTTTTTCGGGTTTTGAGTTCACATTTATGTTGTTTTCTTTGTCATTGTTACTGCTGTTTTCGCTTTTGTGTGTGTTTGTGTTATTTTCTTTGTTATTTGTGCTATTGGTATCAGTGTGGTTTATACATTCTTTCAATTTACTGTTTCCATTGTTTGGGTTATTACCCAAATTTTTAGAATTGTTCGCCAAATCCACTTCCATACTCACATGCGAAAGGGAGAGAAGGGAAGCTTCAGTAGGTTGAGTTACTTGTTCCTCTTTATCACTTTCCCTGGGGCGTGGCAGTTGTGTTTTCATGTATGGTGTCCATTATTGTAAGTTGGTATATAAATTTTCAAAGTAGTTTTTACCCCTCAAAAAGGGTAAAAATAAAATAACCACCCGTCTGCAAGTCCAGGCGAGAGGTTATGTCAAACAAATAAAATAAATGAAACACAAACTCAGTCAAAAACGTAATACAAATCCAAAAGGCTGCAGCCGAAGTAACACACGTCTATTATCAGCGATAGATAGATAGAAGGATAGATAGAGAGAAAGAGAGAGAGAGAGAACCAATGAGAGTGAGAGAGAGACAGAGAGCCAGTGAGAGAGAGAGAGAGAGAGAGGGAGAGCCAGTGACAGAGGGAGTGAAAGAGAGAGAGTTAGAGAACCAGTGAGAGACAGAGAGTGAGAGAAAGAAAGAAAGAGAGAGAGAGAGAGAGATAGAGAGCCAGAGAGAGAGAGAGAGAGAACGAGAGAGCGAGAGAGGGCGAGAGAGAGCCAGTGAGAGAGAGAGAGGGTGAGAGAGAGAGAATTAGAGAGAGAGAGAGAGAGAGTTAGATAAAGATATAGAGAAATTAACGACCCCAGTACTGGACCAATCCCGCCGAGGTTGACTTTGCCTTTCATCCTTACGGGGTCGATAAAATAAAGTACCAGTAATGAACTGGGTAATTTGCTGGCCTTGTGCCTAAAGTAGAAACAAATATCTTTTTACCGAGATTGAAAAGATGATAACCAAAGTTAACCTGGGCGGGATTTAACCCTTTAGCATTTACATTACTCTATATATACACTATTGTATTTTCCCAGTAAATACTTCATTTCACATAATTATCTCACATAATATCGAATCTATGAAATTTTGATATTTATTTTGAGAACAATACTTTAATATATGTATGAACGGTTGGTTATAGCCAGTTTGAAAAGAAAAAGGTGAGAGAATTCTGGCCGGATATGACCGGTTTAATGCTAAAGGGTTAAACACAGAGGCAGAGAGAGCCGCAATAAATACCGCCAAGTATTGAATCCAACGTTCTAACGACGTTTCCAATTCATCGTCCATATTATTAACAGTACTGCAAACTAAATAAAGCCTAAATTTGTAATTGTATGACGTCTTATCAGAAGGTTTGACGTTATTTTGCAGGGGATATGAGTAGAGACGAAACCCCCAAACTGAACACCTGTTGTTGGCAAACAGCAATCTTTTGTTGCCAAGTACAATTGTTATCAATAAAATAGTAATTATATACTAAAAATATTGCTACAAAAAGCCATGCCACTTTTACAACAACTACAGCTGTGCATTTTAAATATTTGGTCATTTTCACTTTTAGCAATTGAAGTAAAATACTTTTTTTTTCTTTATATATAAACAACATATATTTAAATGCAACTATTTTTTTTATTACGTCAACACACAATACGTCGTATTTGTTGCTCTACTTTTACATATATAGGTAGCGAAATGGCTGAGTCCATAGATCCTAGACGCTCACTTCACCTGTTGCTGACTGAAGATACTCTTCTCTACTAAGTTAGATCACCAGCAGCAGAGTTTAAAGAGCAAAGGTCAAGTCTCGTCCATAAATTAACATAATCAAGTCAGCGTTTTGGCTGTTGACCCTTGCTTCTCTTACCAAATAAATTTCATTCTAGGCATAACTTACTCACGTCGGATTAAATGCTTTTCATTATTTGTTCCGGCTAGGGGCGGTGGATTGGCAGTACCGGTAGAGCGTCGGACAACATGCTTTGCAACATAGAGTTGTGGCCCTTTATGATCTGAGTTCAAATCCCTCCGAGGTTAACTTTGCCTTTCATCCTTTCGGGGTCGATAGAATAAAGCACCAGTAATGCACTGGGTCGATTTAATCGACTTTCCCTTCCCCCCAAATTGCAGGCCTTGTGCCTATATAAGAAACCATTATTTGTTCCGACTCTCAGCGCCATTTGTCCAAATCATGCCGAAGTCAGTTCTAATCTAGAGCAGGGATTGACGGAATTGTTAAAGCATTAGTGATAACATTACCATATCTCTTTTAGTTCTTTTGTATCTTGAGTTCGTTCGAGAACCTCCAGGCGCAAATATCTAACGGCCTTTGGTTTTTCTGCTGTATAACATCTGTAACAATGAGAGGGGAGCATTGCACACATGGTCAACTGCTTGTTCAGATATACGCCTTTATTTCACATTTCTGCAGTCCACACACTTCACTAAAAGGGGCTGTGCATGTCATTGAAAGTGCTAAACTTGTCATATACTGTATCACACAGAATTTCCCTCAGAATTGCGTTATGGCTACACGTATTTATGGAATGTCAACAAACTATTTGCACGTTTATTTCAAGAGCAGGCCGTTCCGTTGAAAAAACAACTGCAACACACGTCATCAGAACCGATGGTGGTCTAACAACAACAACAGCATAAAGACGTTATAAGATTCTGACAACTCTCTGACCAACCCCTTTTTCATTCCAACCCATCCATGCCCACTCCAACATTTTGCATACAATGTAATAAATACTAATATAAATAATTTGCCCAGTCATCCTACGAAATAATGACCGACAATGATTTAAATCATAAAAATATCACATATATAAATCATATGTCTTTGGTCTACAAGAGAGATTTCTACATCTGTGGGCGCTGCCCTTCTTTTTCACAACCCCTCCGCCTCCTCCTCCCTCCCTCCTCCACATCCTCCTCTCCCATAAAAGTATCAAAACACAATGTAATTAATTATGTACTTACTAATATATAAACAAATAACTCACACACAAACACACACACATACACACACACACAAACACGCATACATACACACAAACACACACATACATACACTCATACACGCACACATACACTTATGTGAGTGTCTACGTAACACTCGTTAACTGTGCACACGCACACAGATATATATAAATATAAATCTATGCACACACACACACACGCATATACATACATACAAACATACATACATCATACACATACATGCACACGCACACACACACAAACACACATATATATATATATAAAGACACAAATATATACATAGATACAGACAGACAAACGCACACAGACGCACACGCACATATATGTAAAAAGGCACACATATACATACACACAGACACACGCACACATATATAAAGACACACACGCATACATAGATGCAGGCATACACGTATACTCAGATACAAACACTGATGTACACACACTGATACACACACGCACACACACACACATATATAATGACACACGCATACACATATACAAACGCTGATGTACACACATAGATAATACACACAGACATATATATATATATATATAAATAAAGACACACACACATACATAGATACAGGCATACATATACACGCATGCAAACGCTAACACATTTATATATATATATATATATATATATATTTATATATATATATAAAGACACACACATATACATAGATACAGGCACACATATACACACATGCAAACGCTAACACAACACACACACACACATACGCGCGTGCGCACGCAAGTACACACACACAATTACACATATATTCACTCACCCAACGAGGTGTGCACAGAACACGCATAAACAAATATATTAAAAAGAAAAGAAGCAAAACACACATACACACATATACAAACACACACATAGAGGCTATCGAGTACACTTACTTGCACTTGTGTAGCCAAGTAAACGGTATTGTTACAGAATATAATTCGGTTAATGTGATAAAAGGATAGGCCTTAAAGAATGAGGAGCAGAAGTGGTTTAATGAAGCCACCTGAATAAGTTCACCAGCCTGATATTGGATGTAGAGCATCAATTCTTCTCTCTTTAGTGCTACAAGAAAATAAACAACGGTTTCTTACATAGGCACAAGGCCAGCAATTTGGGAGAAAGGGGAGTCGATTAGATCGACCCCAGTGCGTGACTGGTACTTTATTTTATCGTCCCCATAAGGATGAAAGGGAAAGTTAACTTCGGCGGGATTTGAACTCAGATCATAAAGGGCCGCAAAGCATGGCGTCCGACCCATTACCGATACTGCCAATCCACCGCCCAAGAGAATAAATAATTGTTTCTAACTTTGGCACAAGGTCAGCAATTATCCCAATGTATTACTGTTACTTTATTTTATCGACCCCGTAAGGATGAAAGGCAAAGTTAACCTCAGCGGGATTTGAACTCAGACCGAGGTTAACTTTGCCTTTCAAGATTAAATAAAGCCATCATTTGTTCGCTGTTATTTCCCTTAAAACTCTTTAAACACTTGGAATAAGTAGATTTTGCAGTCAGCGTCAACAGGAAGTTTTATTGAAATATGTTTAGATTAAACTCTTAAGGAGAATTGTTGTTTCTTTTCCCTGATTAAGTTGAGAGAAGAATCACAAAACAAATTCTCACATCATCAGACAAGCAAAAGTAAAGAAAAAAATAAAGAAAAAGAAAAGAAAACTGTTATTAAAAAATAAGGACAGAGACGGTATTTTTATATTGTTGTATTTCGTTATATGCGTAATTCCGATGTTTATATCATCATCATCGTCATCATTATCATCCCCTTGCCAGTATCGGTAGAGGGTCGGAAGCCATGCTTTGACGTACAGAGTTACGGCCCTTGCCATTCTGAGTTCAAATCCCGCCGAGGTTAACTTTTGCCTTTCATCCTTACGATGAATCTTATCCTATCGTAAATCTTATTCAGAAATGAAATTATAATTTTAGTGAACGCAACAATACATCTTGCTGAATACTACACATGCTAATAACTCATATGCTACTGTAGAGGAAGGAAGGAAGTCCGTATTGATGTGTTCGTTCGTTCGTTCGTTCGTTCATTTGGTCGTTCTTCTCTCTCTCTCTCTCTCTCTCTCTCTCTCTCTCTCTCTCTCTCTCTCTCTCTCTATATATATATATATATATATATATATATATATAAAGATTCAGCAAGAATCGCATTTTCGGCGGGCAGGAAAAAGCGAAGCGAAACGCAAAACACAGAAATGATACTGGCAAAGTGCTCAATAGTTAAAAATCAGAGCTAAACAATGTGTTAAGAAGCCATACAAAACTGAAAAGGTGGTCAAGAAGGCATTAACCACCCAAGCCAAAAACCAAATCAAGCTAAACAGGTCAAAACAAAATAGATGATAAAAAATAAATGACAATATATATATAGGGGGAAAAGATGAAATCGAAAATGCAACTGGAGTCTTTTTAAGAATATTTATTTGTTTCCTTTACTGGTTTCACAGTTCATATGCTTTTCAAAAGTAGAATTGAGATGGAAGGTTTGTGGTTTTTCGCATGCGAAAAAAATCCTCATTTTCTAATATATATATATATATACATAGATATATAAGACCACCTTAAGTAGAACGCAATGGAATCTAAAGCAAACCCATACTATCCACGAACTTAACCAAATACAAATTATAATCCAATTATAATCCAATTATAATCCTAGCCACATTACATATACCATACCAACCCTCTCAACAAAACATCAACCAACCTGCTCCAATTACTGGTATGAGGGTGACGGACATCATCAGGCTATTGCACTTGTATTATTTAGTTTGTATATTAATCTGCAGCGTATGTATATGTATGTATGTTCTTCTGGTTTCATAATTTTATAAATTTTTACCAACAAAGACAGAGTTGCTTTCTAACATAGACACAAGATTCTTTCATTGGAATTTACACAACATCAACTAGGTAGATATGTATGTCTGTCTGCATGTATGCGTGTGTGTGTGTGTGTGTGTGCAGGTATGGGTGTTATTGTATGTGTGGATGTATATATTTTGAGTTACATGTGTCCTTGTGCATATCTTTTGTACCTGTACATGTGTATATGTAGTTATTAGATGCAGCATTTTTGGTATGTTTTACATATTTTTACTGTTCTATTAATGGATTGAACTTGTAATTTCCTAACTAACAGACTTGCTCAGTAGATTGGTTCCTACGCTTCGAGGTTCGTAAATGTTGTCTGAGGGATGTGATGCGACACTCAAATATACTAACTAGTCGTGTTGTTTCTGGTTCTATGGAACCCAGTTCCTCAATGTATGTTATCTCTTTCTCTTAATTTTGAGTATATTCTTTTGACCGGCCACCTTCCAGGTGGCAAGGTTGTAAAAGAAAAGAAATTGTCATCCCTTGAATCGCAAGAATGTTTTGCAAATTTTGAAGGTGCCAGCTATCGCAGCCATTTGTAGACTATGTATGTATGTATGTATGTATGTATGTATGTATGTATGTATGTATGTATGTATGTATGTATGTATGTATGCATGTATGTATGTATGTATGTATGTATGCATGCATGTATGTATATATGTATGAACGTATGCATGTCTGTCTGTATGTATGAACGTATGTATGTACGTATGTATGTCTGTATGTATGTATGAACGTATGTATGTCTGTATGAGTGTATGAAGGTATGTATGTATATGTGTATGTATGTATGTATGAAGGCATGTATGTATGTCTGTCTGTGTATATGTACGTACATGTATATATGTATATATGTATGTATGAACGTATGTATGTATGTACGTATGTATGGACCTGTGTATGTATGTATATATGTATGAACGTATGTAAGTATATGGATGTATGAACGTATGTATGTATATGTATATATGTGAAAATTACAATGCTGTGTAGGAGAGAAAGTAGGTGAGATATATTGGCCGCCATTATAACATCAAGGGAAGGTTCATCACTTCGATATTTCACAGTTAATTATTTCATTACGTTCTCTCTTATTGTTCTTTATTATGCCGAGTGTTTTCAGTGCACCTAAATACCGACATAATACCACCACCAACTAAGATGGCCGTCCTTCCCTTCAGATTAACCATGCATATATCCTCACCTCATAACTCTCTCTCTCCTACCCCGCTCTCTCTCTTTCTCACTCTCGACCCCTTCTCTCGCTCTCTCTCCCTCTCTCTCCCTCTCCCCTCTCTCTCACACACCTACTCACATTTTCTCTCTCTTTCCATCTCTCTCACTCGTTCCCTCCCCCTCTCTCTCTCTCCCACTCATACAAACAAATACACATACCCACTCCCATTTTCTCTCTCTCACAAACACATATACACACACTCTGTATATATATATGTGCGTATATATATATATATATATATATATATATATATATATATATATATATATATATATATACTAGCAGTTTAGCCCGGCGTTGCTCGGGTTTGTTCATTTGTTATGAAATGTTACATACAGGTAGCTTGAAAGAGCATAAACTTATCAATTAAGTGCATAAAGCAGTTGAACCGGTTATTAATAGTTACGAACCAATTACCACTTTGGACAATCAATGATGGGTTAATAATCTTCCAATAGCGAATTTAGTAGACCAAAGTTGCAAGATGGTGGTCCTGATGCCGCTGGGTGTCAGATCTGTCCGCTATGGGTGACCCTACCAGTTTTCCAGACGGCATAGCTCCAACACCTCCAACAACTGCACCAACATCTATAGCACCTCTTTGTAGACGATATTGGATGTCATCCCTAGAGGAGTGTAAGCAAAAAGTCCATTCCTGCTCCCTACGCGGGAACAGGCAACATAAAGTTGGCCATGGGAGATTAGCCAGTTTCAGTTTGAACACTCTGGCAATGAGGTCATGTCTGTTCGAATAATTTTGCCCAGGAAAAAGTTCACGGGTTACATTCCGATTCATGTCTATAGTATTAATCTGTTATATGAGGTGTTATTTTGCGGGTTGTTATTTTCAATAAGCAGATTGAAAATGCCCCAGATAAGCCGTATGCCAATACGGAACGCTCCACTGCAGTGTTGTCATATAGTGAGTGAAGAGCGAAAGAGAGAGTAAAGCAGTTAAATTATAGAGAGGGGGAATATACGGAACGCTCCATTTGATCATATACATTGTTTCTCTCTTTGCAGTGTTGTCATATAGGGAGTGAAGAGCGACAGAGAGAGAGTAAAGCAGTTAAATTATAGAGAGGTGGGAATGATCATGATCGATTTTTGCCCTTATTATTGATTGATTTGAAATTTTTTTGCTTCATGACCTTCTCCTGACCAAAAGCAATAATTGTCCGACTTTGAATAGAATCCCGTGAAAAAAATTTTTTCAGCTTTTTGTCTCATATTGAGAAAAACAAAGGAAGAAAATTACAAAAAGGACAACAATAAATTATAATGTCTTTGTTGAGAATCATGTAAATAAATGCTTAAGCGTCGTTATTGTTACGTTTGTTGTTTTATAAATTCATCTGTTGCTTTTGAATATTTGTTATTTGATGTAAAATGTGTGTAAAATGTAACGTTGAGAGAGCAGTATGTATTTAGTGTTATCGGCTTTTTAAATTTTGATATTTGATGTATGAATGTCGTTATGACTGTTTGTTGCTTAGGTTTCAAAGTTTGTGTCGCATTCCTTCAAAAGAAATTTTGTCGTTGTTCTAAACTGTAAAGGGTAGTAGATGGAGGCAGTAACCTTTTAAAGAGAGTTGCAGAGGAGATTGAGAGTGGAGTAGAGGAAAAGATGAACCTTTTAAAGAGAGTTGCAACATGTATGTAGTTTCATATATTTTGATGGTAGTAGTGAGAGGAATGAAGCGTGTAAGAGAGAGGGTTACAGCATGTATTTAGTTTTATCGATTCTTTTTCATAGAAGCAGGAAAGCTTTGGCAAAAATAATTACGCGTTGACCTGCCCTGGTAAATTTGAAGTACATTGGTAAAAGAATTCATCAAAATCGGTAGAGAAATGTGGAAATGCATAAAAATCATACACACACACAGACAGACATCTACCGTTTTATATATATATATATATATATATATATATATAAATTTTAGTACAGCATTGACGAAGCTTTAGTATACGGCCAAGCTAGCGTATATGCATAATCGGTTTGTAGCTTTAGCACTCGGATGAGGTAAGACCCCAGAGTAATAACATTACGTTCAGACAGCTTAGCAAATCAGATATAGCAGTCGGTAGTCCAACCGCATTACCAGAGCAACGAAAATACAGGACCCAGGAAAAGATTTTATACTGACCCGGACAAAGCGGTGAGGCCGAGTGTAAAATATATAATATATATATATATATATTAGTAAAAAGGAAAAGAAAATGGTGACAAATTTTTTGCCAGTGAGAAATAAGTATAAATTAATAATAAGTATTCAGTATTTAGTATTTCAAGTTTTTACCGGTTGCGCATTTCTAATGCTTTTCAAAAATAATTTTGAGATAGAGTGCTCGTGATTTTTTCTCTAATCTGCATATATATATATATATATGTATAAAATGATATGCATATACATAAATACATATGTTAAGAGAGAGAGAGAGAGAGAGTGAGTGAGGGAGAGAAAGGTAGAGAGATAGAGAGAGAGAGAGAGAGAGAGGGAAAGAGGGAAAGAAAGAAAGGAAGGGAGAGAGAGAGAGATACTCGTTTATCTGTTCCAGTCGACTGGTTGAGGCCATGCTGGGGCAGACATTTATCTCTCTATCGCTCCACTACCCTCACACAATATATTATTGGGCTAAATAGACATAATAGTTGTTTATTAATTCACCCTCCCCTGTTATATTTCTAGTATATCTTTTATGTGTTATGAACTTGAGGAAATATGTGTTAAAGGATTGGAAGAGAAGATGGAGGTCAGAGAAAGAGAGAGGGAGATAAAAACTGAGGATAAAAGAGGACAGAAAGAGAGAGAGAGAGAGAGAGAGAGAGAGAGAGAGAGAGTGTGTGTGTATGTGTGTGTGTGACAGAGAGAGAGAGAGGGTGATACAGAGATGTAGAGAATGCTAAATATTATGTATAACACTTTGTATTAAAAGTGTGTACTCACAAACATACAAACACACGATGTGTATACACACACACACATATATATATATATGTATTCAAACATATATATATATATATGTACGCACACACACACACACACACACACACACACACACACACACACACACACACACACACACATATATATATATATATATATATATATATATATATATATATATATATATATATATATATAATAATAGTCAGTAAAATCGAAGTTGCAGCAGCGATTAGCATATTTCGAAATCAATTTTCTGAGGCTGGTACGAAGCACTCAATATATATATATATATATATATATATATATATATATATGGTGGCTGCCAACTCGTTTTCGAGTACGGCCACTACTTTATATCCATGTAGGAGAACCCCTACCGATGCGCTGAACGAATGTGACTTTTTAGTCCAGCCAGCGACTTGAAAATTCTGGTACAAAGACTACACTTGTGACTATTATTGACACATAGTGCAGGGCCCATGGTACCATGTGATGACAAGTGCAGAGAGATCTCCAGATACAAAGCAATGCCTGTGCCGTGAAGCTTTTATAGTGAGCAAAGGCACTGCACAAAGCCAGTCCCACTCTCTTAACCAAGATGATATTTACCAAAAAGAAGAACAAGTCAACATCATTGGATACCATCAGGGTTGCAGGTGTTATATCAGAGTTTTCCTGCTCCTAGAATTCTGCCTTGACAAAGGCTAAGGGGTCATCTCTCCCGGTGATTTTGGATGGCTATTGACTCTTAAGAGCTCCCTTGCCCTTTGGCAGGTTTTGTTTTTAGTCCTGCAGGATGTCCAAAGTCACCCTCCTCACCAAGAAACCTTGGTGGGGTTGCCAGTTTAGTCGCCAACGACCCGACCATGAGACAGTATATATATATATATATATATATGAAAAACAAGGGGAGAAGAATACTGCATGGTTGCACATGGATTACATATTATAAAATTAGTATCCCAGTATATATATATATATATATATATATATATGAAAAACAAGGGGAGAAGAATACTGTATGGTTGCACATGGATTACATATTATAAAATTAGTCCCTCATCAGTGATTTGCCAACCATCATTGGTATTTCATCGCATTAAAAATCAGATACCTCAGGTTGGTGCGAGCAATAACTAAAATAAGCTATTGGGACAAGTGAAACGCGTAAAGCGAGTGAGACAAGTAAACAACAGAAGGAAAAGCAAACCGAAGGTTGGAAAACAGCAAGCCACAATATATATATATAATATATATATATATAATATAATTGTTACTACTATTTGGCACAAAGCCAGCAATTATAACAGTTCATTACTGGCACTTTATTTTATCGACCCCGTAAGGATGAACGGCAAAGTTAACCTCGGCGGGATTTGAACTCAGACCTTAAAGAGCCGTAACACACATTCACATACAGAAACACACACACAAGCAGACATGTATGTATCATCATCATCGTCATCATCATCATCATCATCACCGTTTTACGTCCATTCTTCCATGCTAGCATGGGTTAGACGGGTTGTCCTGTTGAGGGCAGTGTCTGGTCAACTGACCATGCCTTGCTCATACAGGAACTGATTTTGGCTTGATTTCTACAGCTGGATGCCCTTCCTAACACCAACTTCATTTACAGTGAGTGCTGGATGCTTTTTTTCCGTGGCGCCTACACGTCCACTTTACAGTGTGGGATGGGTGCTTTTTTTGCGGTGGCACCTCCACAACCACTTTGTAGTGGGAGGGTGTGGGGGCATATTGTCTATATGCTTCAGCTTGTACCTACGGGAGGTCGAGTACTCTGTATTACTGCGTGACGCCTGAGGTCACGGTCGTGAGGTGTAACGCCTGAGAGGTGTAATTTTGTAAGGTCGGCTTTTATCACCTCATCCCAAGTCTTCTTGGGTCTTCCCACTCCGCGGTTTCCATTGACTTCTAGTGCTCTGCACCTTTTTATGCAGCTGTCATCCTTCATATGTATCACATGTCCATACCAACGCAACCGCTTCTCCTGCACACAGCATTTGATTGTTCTTATGCTCAGTCTCTCTCTCAATTCATTTATGCTTTGCTGTTCGCGTATATTACTATTACACATCCATCGGAGCATGCAGGTTTCGTTTCTTTCTAATCTACGTAAGTCTTCCACCTTCAGCGCCCAGGTCTCACTACCATGTAATATTGCTGTTCGGATACACGCATCATACAGTCTGCCTTTCATTTTGAGGGAGAAGCCTTTTGCAGCTAGCAGTGGCAGTAGTTCCCTGAGCTTCTTCCATCCCGTTCTTACCCTAGTTATTGTATATATATATATATATATATATATATATCGAAAGGCTTCTACAGGACTAGAACTGTTTCATTCAGGAGAAATCATCAGGAAATCATCAGGGCTTCCTGATGACTTCTCCTGAATGAAACAGTTCTAGTTCTATATATATATGCGTGCGCATATATATATATATATATATATATATATATATATATATATATATATATATATATATATATATATATATATAAGTGGAGTATCTATATAATCAGTTTCACGTAACTCTGCATTACTCGCAGTTACATTCAAGGCGAAAACCTGTCTAAATCGTCAAGTGCATCTGAGCTTAGCTCCAAGTTCAATCCTTCATTTGTTTTACTTCTCCCAAATGCAATTGATAATTCCAATATGTTTATAATCGATGTTAATCTATCTATCTATCTATCTATTTATCTATATTATAAATGTTTCTACTTTTGGTACAAGGCCAGCAATAATCCAGTACATTACTGGTACTTTATTTTATCGACCCCGTAAGGATGAAAAGCAAAGTTAATCTCAGCGGGATTTTAACTCAGATCGTAAAGGGCCGTAACTCTTTGCATCAAAGCATGGCGTCCGACCCTCTACTGATACTGCCAATCCACCGCACAACATAATGAAATTTAATATAATAGTGATAATGTTTCTACTTTTGGCACAAGGCAAGCAATCACACCAGTGTATTACAGGTACTTTATTTTATCGATCCCGTAAGGATGAAAGGCAAAGTTAACCTTGGCGGGATTTGAACTCACAAGGTCATAACTCTATGCTGCAAAGCATGGTGTCAGACGCTCTACCTATACTGCCAAACCACCGCCCTTAAATATAATAATAAGGGATTCTTATATAGGCATAAGGTCAGCAATTTTGAGGGCGGGAAAAATCGATTAAATCGACTCCAGTGCGTTATTGGTGTTTTATTTTATCGACCCCGTAAGGATGAAAAGCAAAGTTAACCTCGGCGAGATTTGAACGCAGATCATAAAGGGCTGTAACTCTATGCTGCAAAGCATGGCGTCCGACCTTTTACCGATACTGCCAATCCACCGCCCTTTATAATAATAATAATGATAACAATAATAATATGTATATATCTTCCTCTCTTTGGCTACTGTTTCTAGCAGAATCCTTTGGAAAGAGACCTCGTTCTCTCGTAGCAGTAAATTGTAGAAATATATATATAACCCAGCAATGCTAACATACATATGTTAATCATTTGCACGGTGATATACACTCTATTGCGGACAAGGGAAATTTGGCTACTGTTTTTAGCCAAATTTAGGGACCACAGGTAGAATTTCTCAGTCTTGTGGCAGTAGATAGTTGAAATATATTGGCATCACAACGATGCGGTCGTACATATGTTAAACATTTAAGCAATGATACACATTGTAATGCGGTCGTGCCCACGCAAAACACTCGTAACCAATCACACACACACATATATACACAAGCACACAGCGATTCACACATACACACTCGCAAACACAATCACACAGACACACACATACATATACAAAACACACAGAGATTCACAATTCACACGCATACACACAAAGAAAAACCACACGGAGATTCATACACACAAACACACACAAGAACACAGAGATTTACACACACACACGCACACGCATACACACACACACATATTTACACGCACTCACACACACAAAATCACACAGAGATTCACACGTATACACTCACAGAAAGCACCATTCACACACACACACATACACAAAATCACACACAGATTCACACGCATGCACACATACGCACAAATAACCCACTCGGAGATTCACACACATACACACACACAGAAATACAAACAACCACACATATTTACACGCACACACACACAAATGCACACACAGATTCACACGCACACACACACGTACAAGTACACACACACATACAAACACACACACAAAAGCACACGCATAGATTCACACATACATACAAACACACTCACAAGCACACAGAGATTCTCTATCACACACACACTCACAAGCAAACAGAGATTCTCTCTCACACACACACACACAAGCAAACACAGAGATTCACACCATCGTACACACACACACAAAAATAACCCACATGGAGATTCTCTCTCACACACACACACACACACACACACACACACACACACACACACACACACACACAAGCACACAGATATTTACACGCACACACACACAAAAGTACATAAAAATTCACACACACACGTACACACATACACAGCAAGACAGTATCTAGTAGTTTATGTGTTAATGATGTAAATACGGAACATTTCTAACTGGTGAATTGGCAGTATTGGTAGAGAGTTGGACGCCATGATTTGACGCATAGAGTTAAGGCCCTTGCCATTCCTAGTTCAAATCCGGCCGAGGTTAACTTTGCCTTTCATCCTTACAGGGTCGATAAAATAAAGTACCAGTAATGCACTGGGTATTGCTGGCCTTGTGCCAATAGCAGAAACAATTATTACACAATTATTACTGGGTTAATAACTGTTTTATAATCCAAACATCCTTCTCTGACATTACACCAACCACTGTTTTCTCATACTATACTATACCACATATATATATATATATATACACACACATATATATATATATATATACACATATATATATATATATATATATATATATACACATATATATATATATATATATATATATATACACACATATATATATATATACACACATATATATATATACACACATATATATATATATACACACATATATATATATATATATATACACACACATATATATATATATATATATATATATATATATATATATATACACATATATATATATATATATATATATATATATACACATATATATATATACTAGCAGAAGTACCCGGCGTTGCCCGGGTGTAAGTCGACCTTTGGTCTGTTAGAATGTGTGAAAGTTACATCCCGCGCATCACAGGTTCAAATCTTCGAACTTCAATGAAAAAAAAATAGGTTACTAGACACAGATGTGTAATTTATTAATTGTAGTTACACAGTGTATCGTTGAAATTGTTCTCTGCACGACTGACGGAAGTCAAAATCGCTTGATATTGAATGTTCAGTTAATTTAAAGCAGGGTGAAAATGTCGATTACTTTCAGGGTTCTTTTTTTTTTTACAATTTTTGCGCTCACATGTACAGAAGAAGAATTAAAAGGGCCTTTATCTTAACCGCGGCATAATGGCGAGTCTTTTGTGACAGTTTTCAAGAATATAGGACGTTCCTGTAAAAAGTTTTCCCATGTGTAACTTTGCCTCTTTTTTTGCGCAAAGTCGAGCCCCGTCTTCAGTTTTATTGATTTTTTACATCAATGCGTGATCTCTGAAGTAGATTTGAGTAGCTAAAAACCTGTCCCGGTAAATTTGCTATAGGTGAAAAAAAGTTGATCAAAATTGTATCTAGGGTTATTGCCCTTTGCCACAGCCTCAAGCCTCGTCTGACGGGATGTTGGTGATTCCTCCGCCAGCGCTTGTTGGCGACGAAGGCGAACATCAGCAAGCCTTGTCGTACGTGATGTTGGTGACTCAACCAGCCGGGAAAGACGTCTATCAGCGAGTCGAGATTCGCGCTCAGCAGGTGTTTCCTAGAGAAAATTAATTAATTCTATTGGTTAGCTAAGCCAATGGCAGTGTCAATAATAAATGAGAAAAGTCTAACATGAACAAAAGGGAATCAAGGTAAGACAATAAATTTAATATAACTACGATTAGAATGTTGTAGTTGCTTAAAAGTGGTGACAGTTAGGATAAACGCAGTACTTGCTAACATTAAGGGAGAATATTGTATAAAGGATTAATCAATTGTGAATGAACTCATACCTGAGAACGCCTAATTCGTTGTCTCAAAGCAGTAGCTGTACCTTTTTGGAGGTAAGTCTTGAACGTTTCCGTGTGGGCATAACGACGTGTAACGAAGCTGTTAGGTTAGAGAGAGGTGATTAAATACAGAGAGAGATGACACCAGATTCGTTAGCATGGTTACTGGTGAATGGGAAGGTTTGGAAATATGATTACAATAACTTACCGAATTTTCCCGTCTATAAATTGCACTTAAAATAATTAAATTTAATCAAAAAACAGCTCTGCGCTTTATACTCCGGTGGGCCTTATGTATAAATAATACAATGGTAATCAATCACGGCTCTAACAGAAGTAATAGATCTAGACTAAAAGTAAAGAAGATAGTATTTTCTTGGTTGGCCTTACACGCCGTTGCGCGGACCTGATTTTAAATGATACGCCTTATATCCTGGTGAGCCTTATAGAGCGGAAAATATCTATTGGAAAAGAATACGAATTCATGACCAAGGTGTGACAAAATAGGCGTCTATACAGCGCCTGAAACAAACTTGTCCAAAACCCTAGGATTTTTCTCGTTAAGTATCCACCCAAAAGGAACCGTTTTTTAGTTACAAAAAATAACCAAAGTGTATAGTAGCTATATTTCTGACATATCATGCCAAAAAGAACAATATATTCAAAAAATGTTCTAAAGTACATTCAATCACTTTTTGACCGATATCTTAATAAGCAAGTTATCGATTTTTTATTGGCTGTCAGTGTCTATCTGCATGCAGGTGTGCACGTGTGCGCAATTAATTGCAAATACGCTCATAACATTTAGTCGTAAGCAGAACAAAAAATGCCATTAGAGGTGGGCTAATAATGAAGACACAAACCCTGGTGAACTTACGTTTAAACACCCGAAAAGTTACTCACTTCCTGTGCAAAAGACTGTATTATAAATTAAGTAATTTTTTAGAATCTTTTGTTTAAAAAAGGAAAACATTGGTACGACGTAACATTTTTTACAACTTTGTATGTGTACAATACAACTTGGTCAACGTATTATTTAGTAATTTTTTTTTCAAAAAGCATGATTATTTAAGACTGTTTGAAAATTTACTCACAGCTTTTACCATCACAAAAGACACCATTAAATTTGGTTCCCTTTTCAGATAGGGATAATACTGTATTTCCACTTGAATAAGGTGGAATATGAAAAGATAAACTCTTTAATGGTCGGTCGTTTACTGAGACAGCTGGGAAGATATGCAGCTCGCCGTCCAATCAATAACGCACGTCCTTATATGGGCATATGAAATTTATTTTTATTGCGCCAGATGTAAACTAAGAGTTCTTGTGTTCGAATTCACATAAAATTTCATTGGAATCGAAAAACATTCTGTCATAGGGCCCGATTATCGATTTTTCGAAAATTTCAAGTAGCCTATTCCACTCTACGCGTTGAGTTTTATATATATGTGAGGTTTCATGAAAATTGGATGAACGGTGTAGCATGCAAGTTCGGAACAGCAAACAATGTCCATCTTCCCTTTATATATATAGATATATACACACACACACATATATATATATATATATATATATATATATATATATATATATATACACACACATATATATATATGTATATATATATATATATACACACACACGTATATATATATATATATATATATATATATATATATATATATATATATATATATATATATATATACACATATATATATATATATATATATATACACACATATATATATATATATACACACACATATATATATATATATATATACACACATATACACATATATATATACATACAGACACACACACTCTCACACATACACACATAGATACTCTCTCTCTCTCACACATATATACACACAGACACACACACTCTCACACATACACACACATAGACACACTCTCTCTCTCACACACATATATATTTATACAAACACACACACACACGTATTAACTCACACACACACACACACATATATATATATCCAAATACACACACATACATATATATATATATATATATATATATATATATATATATATATATATATATATACATATATGTATATATATCTAAATAAACACACACACACTCTCCTTTTCTGTGTCTATCATACACTCTCGTTATCATTTTCCTTTTTCCACTTTTTGTATTGTTTTCTATTTCCCCTATAAATATGATTACATACATAAGTATGTATGTATTAGTGCAGACACACACACACACACACACACACATACATACATACATGGTGGCTGCCAACTCGTTTTCGAGTACGGCCACTACTTTATATTCATGTAGGAGAACTCCTACCGATGCGCTGAACGAGTGTGACTTTTTAGTCCAGCCAGCGACTTGAAAAGTCTGGTACAAACAGTACACTTGTGACAATTACTGACACATAGTGCTGGGCCCATGGTACCATGTGACGACAAGTGCAGAGAGATCTCCAGATATAAAGCAATGCCTGTGCTGTGAAGCTTTTATAGTGAGCAAAGGCACTGCACAAAGCCAGTCCCACTCTCTTAACCAAGATGATATTTACCAAAAAGAAGAACAAGTCAACATCATTGGATACTATCAGAGTTGCAGGTGTTATATCAGAGTTTTCCTTCTCCTAGAATTCTGCCTTGACAAAGGCTAAGGGGTCATCTCTCCCGGATACATACATACATACATACATACATACATACATATATATATATACAAAAGTTAATGTATTGCATGTGTATGAACATAAATATGTAAATTATATATATATATATATATATATATATGAAAGTTAATGTACGCATATGCATGTGTATAAACATTAATAAATAAATAATATATATATATATATATATAAAATGATGAGTTTTATTGCTCTGGAGTTTCACTGCTATATTTACTGGGTCATCAGATAAACATTTGTCTTGTATGTATGTATGTATGTATGTATGTATGTATGTATGTATGTATGTATGTAGTTACAGATGATGTCGATCTTTTCTTGTTTTCGGGTTATAGCTACTGTCGCTCAGAGAGTGGGATTGGTTCAGTGCACAGTCTTTCCTCACTTCACGCACAACAATCTTCACGCACAAGAATTAATTAATAATTATTAATAACTAGCAGCAGTACCCAGCGTTGCCTGGGTAGGTAAAATAATATCTGCTTTGATGAAAAGGTGTTGATCTTAGCGACTGCTTCTCAATGACTCATCTATGGCCACACACAGGCCATGCGGGGGAGGGTGGTGATGACCTCTATCACTGAGAAACGCGCGTGACTGACGAAGGGTCATGCTGGGGGAGGGAGGTAATGACCTCTAACACTAAGCCAATTTTTCTCACGCTACTTGATTGGAAACCGATGAATTCTCAAATATACAACTAAAAACTCAGACGACGTCAGTGGCTATCGTTTTGCCTTTGACCATCTATAAGATGAGCAATGATAGGTTCTATCGTAGTATAAAAGTTGAACCAAATAAATTGATTTATGTGTGAGGTGGAGCCGAAGTTTCGAATTTGAACGAAATCGGTTGAAAAATGTGGGAGCTAGAGCCGAAAAGGCGGAAATTTGAGCGAAAAGGTGGTATTTTCGAATATTTAAACGGCTGCCACGCCGTTCCTGAACAAAATATCCAAAATGTAAAGCCACTTTAAGACCTGAAATAATCAGATCTAGCGTAGTGTAAAATCTGAACAAAGTAGGTTGATTAATGTAGGAGCTAGAGCTGAAAAAGTGGAAATTTGAGTCTAAAAGTGGTAATTTTTAATATTTAAGCGGCTGCCACGCCGTCCCTAAACAACAAATGCAAAATATAAATCCATTACATGATGTGCAATGATAAATTCTATTTTGCTTTAAAATTTGAACGAAATCGGTAGCAAAATGTGGGAGCTAGTGCGAAAAATCTTATTTTTCTATACCTAAAAAAAGATGACGCCCCTATCGATTTTTATCTGCAGAATGACCTCGGAATAAAATAAACGATACGCTGATATATAGAAAACACTCCCCGATGACTAATCTATGAGCCTGTAAAGTTTCATGAAAATCGGTCATAAGACCCCTATAGGTAACACACAGACACACAGACACACACACACACACATGCTTAATTTTATATATATACAGATGTTATCTTGTGCATACTCGATAACGAGGGGGCAGCCATAATCATATATGTATGTATGGATGTATGTATGTATGCATGTATGTATGCATGCATGTATGTCTGCATGCATGTATGTATGTACGCATGTATGTATGTATGCACGTATGGATGTATGTATGTATGTATGTCTGCATGCATGTATGCATGAAAGGCAAAGTTTTCCTCGACGGGATTTTAACTCAGAGGGCAACGAAACGAAACTAGTACTGCAAAGCGTCTTATCCGACGTTCTAACGACTCTTCCAATTCGTCGCCTCAACTATGGATTAAGAAACAAAACATACCACAGTTTTTTTTTTATTATGCTTAAACAGTTTCTGAATTGAAAAAAATTAAAGGAATGTATTTTTTAAATGAAACGAATAAATGTTTTAGAAAGTCAGGTATACATTCATTTGAATACGTGTTGTATTTATTGAAATTGAATAAATATATTTCCTTTGCCTTACTATTTTACTTACCTATTATTATCAAGCAATTAAAGCTGAAAGAATACATCTTTAACATATGAAAAACAGTACTTTTGATAAACGTAAAAATATATATTTATATACTTCGACCGGTGAGGAAATATGTATATAACAAACTGCAGGTGTAAATACCGTAAGCCTATTAATTTTCCGTGAGAGAAATTAATAATTTTAATGAAAAAAAAAAAGATTGATTATTTTTTTATACGATGTGTTTAATCTGTTTATTCAGACCGGGAGAAGGATCAGCTCCGCCAGGCTTTAAAATGCTTTAGAAATGCCATTACAACGCCTTTATGATTCCATCAGGAGTTACTGGTTGATTCATGCAGGCAAATACAAATAACGTTTCTGATTTAGGCACGAGGCCAGCAATTTTACGGGAGGGGAAAGGTCGATTAAATTTTTACCCAGTCCGTTACTGGTACTTTATTTTATCGACCTCCATAAGGATGAAAGGCAAAGCTAACCTCGGCGGATTTGTATTCAGAACATAAGGGGCCGTTACTATATGCCCCAAAGCATACCCCTAACGCTCTACCAATTACTGCCAATCCACTGCTCTCACTAAATACAAATAACATGATCACTATTCCCATTTTCTGGTACCCCCATTTGTGATTATTATGTCATCAACTTTTTTTTATGTATTTTCATTTTGAAATTCAACAATTAGTTAAAATGGAATGACTTAAATGACGTAAGTTTGTGCATGATTGGGGCCCACTTTCGAGGAATTTTCGTAAGTCATTGCGTATGCGTTAAGATAAATCAGTATAGAAATGAATTTTATAATTATATAGCCTACACACACATACACACACTCACAGACATACACTCACGCACACATAAATAGACAGATATGCATAAATATATCTGTTTGAATATATGGGCTTGTGGCTTGAATGTCTTAGGAGAGAATCGCTGGATAGATGTTGCGGGCAAAACCAACTGACAGGACAGCCAGCGGTAGAGTACGAGCAAGATAATTGGAAAACATCCATGAGCTTAGATGGTCTCGCTTGAGGAACCAGCCGGATCAATTGGAAACGGTTGCTTCTGACAGGACCCACTGGGAGGAGTGTTTGAAGATTCTGCCCCTCATGACCCTCTCAGGAATAAGTGAGAAGAATATTGATGTATGTCGAAATATGTTTGTATCAATCTATCCATCCTTACGACTATGTTGTATGTTTTCCTCTATGTGTGAGTTTGTGTAAGCACAAACACGTGTATGAGTGCGATGTCACACACGTGTGTTGAACGTCTTTGTGTTTAAACTACTAAATGTGTATGTGTACGAGTATGCGTACTATGGCGTGTGTATGCAAGTATGCTTATCTGATTTCTAAATGAGTTTCTCTTTACGTTCGTGTAGAACAAATATGTTTAAGTGGTAGCAGCAGCAGCAGCAGCAGCAGCAACAGCAGCGTAGACTTAGTAGTAGTAGTAGTAGTCGTAGTAGTAGCAGCAGCAGCAGCAGCAGCAGTAGTAGTAGTAGTAGTAGTAGTAGTAATAGCAGTAGTAGTAGTAGTAGTAGTAGTAGTAGTAGTAGTAGTAGTAGTAGTAGTAGTAGAAGTAGTACTAGTAGCAGCAACAGCAGTAGTAGAAGCACTAAGAGCAGCAATACTAATAGTATTATTATTATTAGTAGTAATAATAATGGTAGTGGTTGTAGCAGCAGTAGGAGTAGTAATAGTAACAACAGCAACAGCAGCAGTAGTAGTAGTTATCTAGGTTATGTTGACTTCTTTCTGGGCATTTACTTATATCCTTATTAAAGAATAATTCCTTTTGATGTTAGTCGGCAAAAGAAGGGAGCAAATAAGTTTGGTAATTAATAAATATATTTGCTTAAAAGAGGGACAGTTCTTTTGATCGGATCACGCAAATGAGATCAGAAAACAAAGTCTGGCTCAATTCTAATAAATTGAACTTGACTGCTACAGAACGTTTAACAGAAATGACACTTCTTTCACAGCATACATTTAAACTACTGTTGAAACAAGATCCATTGTGCTGAAAATGTCCCATGAAAAGTAGCTTAAAATCAGGCTTTAGCTAATTCTCAGTAACTTAAGTCATGTATGTATGTATGCATGTATGTATGTATGTATGTATGTATGTATGTATGTATGTATGTATGTATGTATGTATGTAATAATATGTATTTAATAATAATATTTTTTGTGCTTTTGGCACGGATCCAGCGACTAGTCCAGCGCATTACTGGTACACTCTTTTGTTGACTCCGTGGGGATGAAAGGCAAAGTTGACCTCGGCGGTATTTAAGCTCAGAGCGTGGAGAGCCATAGCTTTATGCTGTAAAGCAATTATAATAATACTGGACTGTAATACGAACGGCTTCAACTATACAAACTCTTGAAAGTCAACAGTTCACATAATCTTGTAATCTTGTATCAGTAATGACGGTAATATATATACCAGATAGAAAAATGCGTACAGCAAAAAAAAGTAATATTGTTGGTATATAAACCTTTAAAAATACAGGACAAGAAACTAAAATAAAACTTTAAAAGAATAGGACAAGAAACTAAGATAAAACTTTAAAGAATTGGACAAGAAATAAAACATTTTACAATAATATTAGTGGCAACATTTTTATTGGTAAAAAATCGAGTTCCACATTCATAGGCTCTGGGTTCCACATTCAGAGGTCGTCGTCAGACCGGGGGGATCATTTGATCCTGGTTTGAACACCAATTGGGCCATAACCATACCCCTATTTCATCATTCGGCGACACGCCTCATGTGTCATGCATAATGTGAATGGACCCATGGACCAGCAGCGGACGGTCTTGTCGTCCCGCTCATCCTTGATCTTGACCAACCCGTCCATCTTCTCCTTGCATCTTGTCCTTGAGTTCAAGTCCGGCAGTCCAGATGAATGCGTGCCACAGCTTTCTGGTACAGGAAGGGGGAGGAGGAGGACTGGAGGGATGACGGGACAGAGGGAGGAAGGACCGGTGGTTGAGGGAGGTGCCGTAGTCGGTGGTCAGAGTCGACATCTTGTCCCGGTCGTCTTCTCCATCTTCGTCTGGTGTTGCGGGACCAGAAGTTCATTCTTGGAGGAGACCTGCAGCTGCATCGGCCAATTCTTCTTGCAATGGTCATTCTGAAGGAGCAGAACTGCTCAGCCAACCAACCCCAACCAGAACCAACCGCTCAGGGGCAACGCACAATGAGAGCATGACAATTATTATGAACTAATCAAGAAGATACTGGGGCATAGCACAGGAAACGAATAAAAAAATGTTGCCACTAATATTATTGTAACATATTTTATTTCTTGTCCAATTCTTTAAAGTTTTATCTTAGTTTCTTGTCCTATTCTTTTAAAGTTTTATTTTAGTTTCTTGTCCTGTATTTTTAAAGGTTTATATACCAACACTATTACTTTTTTTTGCTGTACGCATTTTTCTATCTGGTCTACTATTTTTTAAGGCAATGCAAGCAACAACTATCTAATAATTAAAAGATCATAGTGAATTACTGACAAGTGATTGACATTTTAAAGTTCTTTTGAGTATAATTGCAATCTAGTTGAGGCAACTGGCTTAATGACAAAGCTAGTAAATCATGAATGCATTTGAGATGATTAGTGCATATTAGTGAATTGGTGAAACTTGTGCATTTCAATGGTGTTACGGATAAAAACTGATACTGCTGTCTACGACCTTTATATAGGATTGTCATGTTTCTCTGTATCTGCAATGTGGGTATACAAAATAAGAATTATGATATTAACTTTTATTTAAAATCCCCAAAAATGCTGTGCATGAAAACTTCAAAAAGTAATTCTATGTCTATTGATGACCTTTTAGTTGCTCATACTAATTTTGTAAAAGATTTCAAGCCAATAATCAGAATGATCTGGTATAATTTTTATGCAGATAAATGACTAATTAGTATAAAGGGCCATCCAGATATCATGTGGACACCGCGAACCAAAAATGGTCACATGATATCTGGATGGCTCCTAAGCATCCCCTCCACATGGCGGGGACATGGGTCATCATCGTGGAGCACTCACCTATTTTTAAAATATTAGACTATGATAAATGAATTTAGTTAAAAATACAATTTGAAATATATTAGATTACCTCCCCTTGTAATTACCTCGTAATTACCTCCCCTAGCGTCACGCTTACTACTCACTCACTTGAACACAAGATTTATCAGCAAACTTTGATTATAAACTTTTTCCCGCTGGACCAAATTTCTAGATTTTTAAGCCAAAAGATGCGTAATGATCTACTGTTCATGCTCATATAAGTTTTATCTCAGTTAAATAAAGTAGAGCCGCGCTGTACTGTCGTAAACAGACGATTGCCAACGAAAACACGACCACAACAATATTACTAAACGGACTACCGTCCGTTTAGGATATATATGTGTGTGTGTGTGAGTAGCGTGTGTTTGTTTGTTTGTATGTATGAGTGTTGCTGTGTGCGCGCGTATGTATGCGTGTGTGTGCGCGCATATGTATGCGCGTGTGTGTATGTCGTACGTATAAGTGTCAATAAGTGAGTTTTTTTTTTGTTTTTTTTTGCGCGGGGACATAGAAATAATCGGGCTGGATGCCCGATCGCGCAGTTAAACCACTGGGAGTGAAGAACCCCTAGCCCTTATTAGGGCATTCTTCTAGGAGAAGGCATCTCAGGAAACTGGGTTAACTCCGACATAAAACCTGCGGCTCAGTAGTTACCTATGATGATGATCTTTTCTTCTTTTCGGGTTATAGCTACTGTCGCTCAGAGAGTGGGATTGGCTCAGTGCACAGTCTTTCCTCACTTTAAAAATATTCGTCACGCACAGGCACTGCACGAGTGCATTAATAATTATTAATAGTGTACTATTATTATTATTATTATTATTATTACTATTATTATTACTTTTTTTTTTTTTTTTTTTTTTCCAATTCAATGATGTTCCAGAACAATGTAAAAGAGATAATTGGCAATTTAGGTTCTGGAACAAAAAAGATCATTGGCAATAAGGGCAGGGGCCCCAAGTTATCACAGCCTGGGCCCGCTCGTCATCGTGCCATTGTAATAGAGCCAAACAGGGCATTTAGTCTTGGCTGCTGCAACGTACGGACGCTGCTTGACAGGGATTCCTTGGAGCGTCCTGAACGAAGGACCGCTCTTGTTGCAAAGGAGCTTCGACGTTACGATCTTGACATCGTGGCTTTATCTGAGACGAGGTTAGCTGGAGATGGTCATCTTACAGAATTTTGTGGAGAATATAGATTCTTCTGGAAAGGAAGAGATGAAGGAACCAGAAGAGAGGCTGGGGTAGGATTTGCTGTTAAGACTGCACTTGTGAATAAATTAGAAGAATTCCCAGTAGAGATTAGTGAGCGTCTTATGTCCATGAGAATTCCGCTGGACAAAGGAAGATATGCGACTCTGGTGAGTGTGTATGCTCCAACTATGAATTCTGTCGATGAAGAAAAAGTGTCCTTTTACCATGCCTTGAAAGGTGTTTTAAGAAATATCCCTCAGGCAGACAAAGTCATCGTGCTTGGTGACTTTAATGCTAGAGTGGGTAGGGATTTTAACACATGGAATGTAATCGGTAGGCATGGGGTGGGAAAGTGTAACAACAATGGTATGCTCCTGCTGCAGATGTGTGAGGAGCTGGATCTGTGTGTTACCAACACCATGTTCCAACAAAAGAACAAATTCAAGACCGCATGGATGCATCCTGCATCTAAGGAATGGCATCTTTTGGACTACGTCCTAGTCAGGATGCGTGACAGACAGGATGTGCAGTGTGTTCGTGCTCTTCGTGAAGCTGAGTGCTGGACGGACCACCGCCTGGTACGCGCAAAAGTGAAACTAATCACTAAACGTAAAATCCGGGCACCTGGTGTTGCCCTGCCCAAAAGATTGAATGCTGCTCGTCTTAAGGATAAATATGTGAAGAGGACATTGGAAGAAGAGATGCAGGCTGCAGATCTTGGTGAGGATTGGCCGACCCTTAAAAAGTCGGTTTATGATGTAGGCAGGCGTGTTCTGGGATTGGTGCAGAGAAAACATCAGGACTGGTTTAATGAGAATGATGTACATATAGAAGACTTGTTGGCTGATAAGAGGCGTGCTCTGTCACGTTACTTGACGGCAAAACCACAGGAGAGGAATACGTTGCATAAGGAACTCAAGGATGTAAAATCACCTGTTAGGCGGAGTGTTTCTCAGATGAAGGATCAGTGGTGGAGTGAGAAGGCTGGTGAGATACAAACTGCGTCAGATTCCAATAACATAAAGCTGTTGTACAGTCTCTTGCGTGACGTTTATGGACCGTCTTCTTCTCTGGTGACACCGATTCGCAGCAAGGATGGCAAAGAACTTCTTCGTGACTCACAGGGAATTCTACGAAGGTGGCGAGAGCACTTTGATGATCTTTTGAATCAGCCGTCTGTCGTCAGTGAAGATTTCCTCAATCTCATTCCGGAAAGTCCTGTGAAAGTAGCTCTCGCAGAATCTCCGACGCTTGTGGAGGTTGCAGTGGCTATTTCGAAGCTGAACAGTGGAAGATCTCCAGGTATGGATGGCATACATGCTGAGCTCCTACAATATGGTGGTGAGAGCCTCCTGCAACATCTTCATTCTTTGTTTGGCAGGATATGGGCTAATGAATCCGTACCTGAGGACTGGAGAGATGCAGTAATGGTGGTCTTGTACAAGGGAAAGGGTAACAGGAATGATTGTGGGAACTACAGAGGTATATCATTGCTGTCTGTCGTAGGGAAAGTTTTATGTAGGGTGCTTCTGGACCGTCCGCTGACACACATTGCAGATTGTGTTCTTCCTGAAAGTCAATCTGGTTTTCGTGCTGGACGCGGCACTACTGATATGATCTTCTCAGCTAGACAGCTCCAGGAGAAGTGCATGGAACAAGGCTTGGATCTGTATCAGATTTTTGTCGATCTGACAAAAGCTTTCGATACTGTTAACAGAGATGCATTATGGAAGGTTCTCCAGAAACTTGGTTGCCCTGATAAGTTCCTTGCTTTAGTTAGGTCTTTCCATGACGACATGAAGGCTTGGGTTAATGTCGGAGGTAACATGTCGGAGCCTATCTCAGTAAAAAAGGGAGTGAAACAGGGGGATATTCCAGCACCGACCCTGTTTGCCATATACTTTGCAATGGTTTTCTGTATTGCATTCAGGAATTGCGAGCATGGTGTTTACATCCAATATCGAACCTCAGGCAGCATATTTAACATCAGGCGCTTTGCTGCAAAGACAAAAGTATTTACATCAAGAAAACTGTCGTCATGTACCAACCTACCCCAGGTAAGCTGTACAGTGAACCAAATATCTATGTGTATGGTAAACGACTTGGAGTGGTTGATCAGTTTGTCTACCTGGGAAGCACTGTCAATCGATACAGCAACCTTGACAGTGAAATCTCACTTAGGATTAGGAAAGCAAATGATGCTTTCGGAAAGCTAGAAAGGCGACTCTGGGGTCGGCGAGACATATGCAGGAGGACAAAGGTAAAGATGTACAAGGCATGTGTGCTCTCTTCTCTTCTTTATGCCTGCGAGACCTGGGTCACATATCGACACCACCTTAAGAAATTGGAGCGTTTCCATCAGATGTGTCTCAGACGGATCCATGGCGTTCACTGGAGGGACCACATCAGTGATGTCGAGATTTTGGAAAGCTCTATGTGTGACAGTATAGAAGCTCTTGTGCTTAAGCAACGACTCCGTTGGAGTGGTCACCTTGCCAGGATTAAGGATTCTAGAATACCAAAACAACTCTTTTATGGAGAGTTGGTTAAAGGAAAACGACCGCCACATAAACCAAAAAAGAGGTATAAGGATTCCTTGAAAGCCTCTTTGAAAGACGCTAACATCTCTGCTGATACATGGGAAAATATTGCTGCTGATCGTAATAAATGGAGAAAGACTGTATATGAGGGAAAAGTTGCCTTTGAGGCATCTCGAATCGCATACGAGAAAGTAAAGCGGGATGTGAGGAAGGGCATTGCTGTTGCACTTCCAGACGGCGAGGGTCCTCCTATGGTGCTGACATGCAGCGTCTGTGCGAGACTCTGTCTAAGCAAAGCTGGACTCGAAAGTCATCTTCGCAGTCATAAAGTAAGACCAGTGGTTGACTACCAGGCTGCTGTTGGAGATGCTACTCATCATGCTTGCCAAACATGTGGTAGAGAATGTAAATCAGCAGGAGGGCTCAAGCGACATGCAAAAGTACATGAACTCCAGCCACAGCCGACTATTCCCAGTGAATGTTTTGGTTGCCGACTCTGTGCAAGACATTTTAGATCATTGGCTGGGCTAAAAAGCCACATTCGATCGCAGCGCTGTTAGTTGCTATCGTGTGTATGTGTGTGTGTGTGTATAGATATGTTTATGTGTGTGCGTGTATGTGTGTATATATATGTATATGTATATTATTATTGTTGTTGTGTTATTATTATTGTTGTTATTAGTATTATTATTATTATTGTTATTAATGTATATGTGTGTGTTTGTGTATATATGTGTGTGTATATATGTATATGTATGTGTATATATATATATATATATATATATATATATATATATATATATTTCTTTTTTTTTCTTTTTTATTTATTTATTAATTTCTTTATATCTTTTTTTAATTTATTTATTTTTTTTCTCCTCGTGCAATGGCCATACTCGATAACGAGGGGGCAGCCATCATGTATGTATGTATGTATGTATGTATGTATGTATGTATGTATGTATGTATGTATGTATGTATGTATGTATGTATGTATCCTGCAATGGCCATACTCGATATCGAGAGGACAGCCATCATGTCTGTATCTATGTATGTATCTATATAAGTATGTATGGATGGATGTATGTATACATGTGTCTTCTAGGAGAAGGAAAACTCTAATATAACACCTGCAACTCTGATGGTATCCAATGATGTTGACTTGTTCTTTTTGGTAAATATCATCTTGGTTAAGAGAGTCGGACTGCCTTTGTGCAGTGCCTTTGCTCACTATAAAAGCTTCACGGTACAGGCATTGCTTTATATCTGGAGATCTCTCTGCACTTGTCGTCACATGGTACCATGAGCCCAGCACTATGTGTCAATAATTGTCACAAGTGTAGTGTTTGTACCAGAGTTTTCAAGTCGCTGGCTGGACTAAATGTCACACTCGTTCAGCGCATCGGTAGGGTTCTCTTACATGGATATAAAGTAGTGGCCGTACTAGAAAACGAGTTGGCAGTCACCATGTATATATGTATGTATGGACACTGTCTGATGACACCTCATGGCCAAGTCTATGTTCACCATAGGTGAATGAATGTAAGGCATCTTCTTGAAGATATCATTATACCTATATATATATATGTACTGACACATATATATATATATATAGCATATTGTTTTTTGTATCTCTCTCTGTTTCTCTCGAAATATGTGTGACTGTGTGTCTAACGAGTTCGCATCCCAATCTAGCGGTTCTGAGCTAAGTAAGTCGTGGTGTACGGCACCAAAGTCTTGTGGCTAAATTTAGTAAAGAGAACCGTTACCAGATGAATACACAGAAACACACCACACCCTCTTTGTTTTATATATATATATCTATGTATATATATATATATATATATATATATATATATATATATATATATATATATATATATATATATATATATGTATATATATATATATATATATATATATATATATATATATAGCGAAGGAATAGTGGTAAGGAACCAGATGGACCATAACGCCCTAGAGTACTCAATACGTAGGGTAGGAGAGTGGGTAATAGGAAAAAGTATGACCCCGACGGCAGAGCTCAAGCCGTTTCGACGGCTATTTCTAGAAATAGCCGTCGAAACGGCTTGAGCTCTGCCGTCGGGGTCATACTTTTTCCTATATATATATATATATATATAGTAATAATAATAAATGTGAAGACTAAAATCCGAAGAGGGCTGGATAAGGATAAATATATATCAAATATATAAAAACCATAGAGCAAATATTTATTAAAATAATAGATTAAAGTTTAAGCAAAGAATCGCTGCTTTCACCCTTTACGGGATCTTCTGAAACACTGAGTTTCACAAGATCCCGTTAAGGGTGAAAGCAGCGATTCTTTGCTTAAACTTTAATCTGTTATTTTAATAAATATATATATACACACACACACACACACACACACACACCCATATATGTGTGTGTATATATATATATATATATATATATATATATATATATATATATATATATATATACGAAGACGTACTGGACAAAAAACAACACAGTACCTTCGAAATATATTTTGATTATGAGAATATCTTCACTTGTTAATATTTTGAATAATATTAAAACTCCAGGAATATTTCATTGTTGAGTGCTTTTAATCTATTGTAAAACTGTATTCATTGATTAGTCAATGAACCATATTAATCTCTGGCGTTATATATATATATATATATATATATATATATATATATATATATATATATATATATATATATATATATATATATATATATATATATATATACTAATATACATATATATCGCCGGCAGATCGGAACTGTAGAAACTGGTGCATCTGTTCGGATAACTCCAATTTCCTACCCACACGAAGTTGTTTTTATCAATCATTGACGTATAAGCGTACACCTTAATTGGTTAGGCTTGTATTTTAATGATACAGACTTAAATGAATTATTGAGTGAGAAAGTGACCGAGGCTGATCGATAAGCTTCGTTTCATAATTATATATACATAAATATATATGTATGTAAAAAGTAAAGAGAAATAACAACACAATCGGTGTTGTTATTTTTGTATATGGAAGGGATATGTTAGGTTAACGCTTGATATAACAGTAAGAGGGTCTTAACGTTTCGGACGCTAGTCCTTCATACACACATTCATTCATACATACATACATACATGGTGGCTGCCAACTCGTTTTCGAGTACGGCCACTACCTTATATCCATGTAGGAGAACCCCTACCGATGCGCTGAACGAGTGTGACTTTTTAGTCCAGCCAGCGACTTGAAAACTCTGGTACAAACACTACACTTGTGACAATTATTGACACATAGTGCTGGGCCCATGGTACCATGTGACGACAAGTGCAGAGAGGTCTCCAGATATAAAGCAATGCCTGTGCCGTGAAGCTTTTATAGTGAGAAAAGGCACTGCACAAAGCCAGTCCCACTCTCTTAACCAAGATGATATTTACCAAAAAGAAGAACAAGTCAACATCATTGGATACCATCAGGGTTGCAGGTGTTATATACACACACGCATACATACATACATACATACATACATACATACATACATACATACATACATTCATATAGACACACATAGATGTTTAGAAAGGGAGAGAGAGTTGGGAGAAAGAAAGAGTGAGAGAGAGTGAGAGAGAGAGAATGAGCGAATGTGGCTGCCTGGGAGAGAGAGCGAGAGAGGAAGAGAGAGAGAGGGGTGGAGGAGGAGATAGAGAGATCTGATAGAGAGAAGAGGGAGAAAGAGAGCTGAGAGAGAGAGGGAAAGAGAGATAGAGAGGGATAGAGGGAAAGAGAGATAGGGAGGGAGAGGGAAAGTTGAGAGAGAGAGAGGGAGAGAGTGAGAGAGAGAGAGAGAGAGAAAGAGAGAGTGAGAAAGAGAGAAAGATAGATAGATAGATTGATAGAGAGAGAGAGAGAGAGAGAGAGAGAGAGAGGGGATCTGAGAGAGAGAGAGAGGGAGAGAGAGCGAGAGAGGGAGAGAGATAGAGAGAGCTGAGAGAGAGAGAGAGGGAAAGAGAGATAGAGAGAGAAAGAGAGATAGAGAGCGAGATGTAAAGCTGAGAGAGAGAGTGAGTGAGAGAGAGAGAGCGAAAGAGAGAGCGAGAGAGAGAGAAAGATAGATAGATAGATAGAGAGAGAGAGGGGGATCCGAGAGAGAGAGGGGGAGAGAGAGCGAAAGAGGGAGAGAGAGATCTCAGAGAGAGCGGGAGAGCTGAGAGAGAGAGAGATAGAGAGAGATCTGAGAGAGAGAGAGGTGGAGAGAGAGCTGAGAGAGAGAGAGGGATAGAGATAGAAAGAGAGAGAGTGAGAGCTGAGGGAGAGAGAAAGAGTGAGAGAGAGAGGGAGAGAGAGAGAGAGAGTGAGAGAGAGAGAGAGATGTAATAGAAACTATTTAATGAAGTGAAAAATATTAAAGCGTTAGCTAATACAGATCGAACGCAATGTAAAGTATCTGATCTATAAACCGCCTTACGTTGATTAAAAGACCGAGATTGGATATTTAATATTTTTCTCAAACTATATACTAGCTATAACATCGACTAAGATATCTTTAGCCTGCAATTCTTTAATTTCTACACTGTTTAAATAACCGACCATTTGCCTATTTTTTGCCTGCAGAATATGTAATGAGTGTCAGACCATATATTTTCTACATGCACTCGTCATGTACCTAAAACAAAGCCAAGTATACATTTATTTGTTGTTCAGTTTTATCTAGTCATAGCTGAGCTGTACTAATAATTTATTTGACTGATGGACTGATGGACTGATGGACCAATGGAGAGTTATACATATTTTATTGTGTAAACAGACTACATATATTAAAACATGCGATGGCGATTATATAAAAGCTTCCGGTTACAGTGAAAGTAGAAGCGTCGTCTGTCAGTCTGTCAGTCTGACAGTCTGTTTGTCGCTCTATCTGTCTATTTCTCTTTCTATCCCCCTCTCTCTTACTCTCTCTTTATACATACATACATACAGACACACGCATATATATATAAACATATTCATATTCACAATCATATACAATACATATATACGCATATACTTATGCTTACATGCACTTGCATTTGTTCATATATATATATAAATATAATTTCAGCGAGCTCGGATTTCTGCTGTGGTCGAAAACAAAGCGAAACGCAATATCCGAGTTATGCTGGCAAGCGCTCCATGGACCAAATAAAGACCAGAGCAATACACATAGGTTATAAAGGCCAAACAAACTGAGATGGCGGTCAAGAAGCCATTAACCACCTAAGCCAAAAAGATGAGGCAAGCCAAACAGGTCAAACAAAATAATTGAATATTTACCCGGACCCCAGGAAAAGATGGTATAATCCAGTACAGGGTTTCTGCGACACCTAAATCAATTATACTGCCTGCTTAAATAATAAGCTTTTGGCATAATGATAGAACAAGGCTGTCACTTGGTCAACAGGTATTTTGTTCTACGCCAGCATGCAGGATCACGCAGTGGTATGTAGTAGTAAAACCACGTAAGTAACTCTGCAAGGGAGAAAACCCCAGATTTTGGCAGATGAATTCAGTAAGTGTAAAATTAATGCAATAATTGCAAAAACTGCACAAATCGAATTAAGCTCGCGACCAGGTAGTTTTTAAAATAAACTTAAGCAATTAATCAGTCAATAGAATTATCTAAAGAAATTAACTGCTATATATATATATATATTCCGCACGCCATCTCACAGTCTGTGGCCTACTCCAGTGCCACGGAACACCCGCCAATCGCCTTAGAGTCGAACAACGAACTATCTTCATCTTACAGACCCACACTCCCCCGGCCTGAACTCCCCACCCTTATTCCATTAGCCTTCGACCGCCCCCCTCCCCCCACACTTATCCCCCACTAACACCACTAACACACCCCTCCTTTTCACCACCACCTTCAGCCCTCCCCGCTCGGACAACCGTCTCCCTCTCCCCACTCCACCCGCCACCACCCCTACACCCCCACACCCTCCCACCACCTGTTTAACCCCTTTTTAATTTCAGTTTATTTTGATCATGCTTTTATATTTAAATTTATTTCATTCCTTGTATTTTGATCATGCTTTATTTTTATTTTTATTTTTATTTTTTATTTCATTCGCACCGTTTCCTTTCGCTATATGTCTCTTCACCACTCCCCTACACACCCTTTGGACTCTGTTCCCACACACTTCTCACCTGAGGAAGGGCTTATGTTCAAATTTTTCCATTATATATATATATATATATATATTATATATATATATATATATATATATATATATATATATATATATATATATATATATATATATATATATATATATATATATATATATATATGTAAGTATGTATACGTACATACATATATATATACAGACGTACAGTAGTATGTATATATATACATACATGCCATGCACACATATATATATATGTATCATTCTTTCTTCTGATGAAGGACTAGCATCCGTAACGTTAAGATCCTCTTCCTGCTATATCAAGCGTTAATCTAATATATCCCTTCCATATACTGTGTTCTTATTTCTGTTTACCTTTTACACACACACACACACACACACACACACACACACACACACACACACACACACACACACACACACACACACACACACACACACACACACACACACACACACACAAATATATATATATATATATATATATATAAATATATATATATATATCAAAGGTATATATTGAGTTAGAAACTCAAAATACTCTCTTTCAATTAAATAGCTCAAGGAAAGAGATTTTTCCGAGCCGTGTAATATAACTGAATATAAAAGAGAGATAAACACAGATATATACATATATGTGTTCAAATCGTAAGGGACCAGATTCGCTAGGGTGAAAAAGATACGTCCTCGCTGACCTCGATACTTGTATCCGAGCAGCAGCCGAGGAGATATGCAACGTCAAGTTTGACGACATAGGGTGGCAACAGGCCACTTTACCTGTCATGTTTGGCGGCCTTGCCCTCCGGACTCCGATCTCACTAGCTTTGCCGGCGTATCTTTCGTCGGTAACATCGTGCCGCGTCCTCGTCAGCAGGGTTCTTCAAAACACAACAGAACCCTCTGTATTCAGAGAACGTGAGGCCGCCTGTGAGACGTGGGACCGGCTGGGACTTAGCCCAGTAGACGTCCCCCTCCTTTTCCCCCCTTTGACGTTAAGGCCCCCCCCCCAAGGCACTTGGGATGCCAACCAGTTCAGCCTGGCCTCAGACAGGCTCACGTACCAGCTCGACCAGCACCGCCTTGCTTGTTTTCGTGCGGCCTCCAAACCCCATAGTGGTGCCTGGCTCCATGCCCTGCCCTCCTTCTCCACTGGCGCGCAGCTAGACAACTATAGCCTGCGCATCGGCGTTTCCCTGAGGCTCGGCCTCCGGATCTGCCAGCCACACCGATGTCGCTGCAGTTCCACCGTGGACTCTTTCGGCCGCCACCCGCTTTCCTGTCGCCACATTGCCGGCCGCATTCCACGCCATGCTGCCTTCAACGAGGTCACTAAGCATGGCTTGGACGCTGCAAGCTTCCCTTCCCAGCTCGAGCCGGTGGGGCTGGATCGAGGGGACGGCAAAAGGCCAGATGGCATGACCATCTTCCCGTTCCTCGGTGTCCAACCCCTCGTCTGGCATGCCACTTGTACTGACACTTTCTGCAGCCGCAACCCGGGCAGTCTACGACTGACCCAGGTTCTGCTGCACGTCGGGCTGAGGGGGCCAAACTCCTCAAATACCGGTCGCTCTCCGACAGGTCTGCTGTCGTACCCCTGGCAGTTGAGACTTCTGGTGTCCTCGGCCCCAGTGCTACCTCCTTACTCACCACCATAGGTGCTGAGCTGGCCAGCCGCAGGTGTGAGCCCCGCGAGTTGGAGTGGCTCTTCCAGCACGTCTCCCTCACCGTCCTCCGAGGAAACGCCTTCTCCATTCTATCCGCCGGGGCTGTGGGTGGGCCACATCGCGTACCGTTGTAGTTGTTGTAGAAGAAACAGGAAGACAACATCTAATCTAATATGTTCCCCTAAACTTATTTTACTATATATATATATATATATATATATATATATATATATATATATATATATATATATATATATGTATGAACAAATTCGGGATCCCGATGCCTGTGCTCCTGGCGTTTCAAGAGCTAGATCCGATTCATATTACCTACTCCACTACCCCAAGTATTGAGTACTCTCTTGAGTAATGGAGTAATAGTCTAACGGATTTTACCGCTTCCATTCTGATATATATATGTCAGTTGTCTAACCTGATTAGTTTTTTCGTTGTTTTTGGTATTGTGTGGCTAGGTCTCCCTGCCACAATTTTCAATTTGTCAAGCTGTCTAAACGTATGTTATTACTTTAAGGCTTGCAACCTTATTGAGTGCTTTGCTGCTCATTCCTAATTGGAGGTCGTTAGCTTGGCCACAGCCAAGGCTTCGATTTTACTAAGCTTCCACTTGTATATATATACATATATATATATATATATATATGTGTGTGTGTGTGTTTGTGTGTGTATTTATGTGGTGGGTTAATTACAAAATAATAAAATAATGAATATACACATAACCTGCTTTACATGCTGAGTCTTGTGTGCATGAGCGTGTGTATGTGTGTATGCGTGTGTGTGTGTATGCGCGGATGTTTGTGTATATATATATATATATATTGGGTCCGTCAACTCCTTATTATATATATATATATATATATATATATATATATATATATATATATATGTATATATATATATATATATATATGTATATATATATATATATATATATATATATATATATATATATATATATATATATATATATATATATATATATATATATATATATATATATATAATAAGGAGTTGACGGACTTGGCCACAGGTCAACTCCTTATTATATATATATATATATATATATATATATATATATATATATATATATATATATATATATATATATATATATATATATATCTGTGTGTATGTGTGTGTGTGTATTTGTATGTATATATGTGTATATTTATATTAGCAAATTAATGATAATCAAAATAGGCATAATGTGCTTTACATAAGTTGTGTGTGTGTGTATATATACATACATACACACACACACACACACATATATATATATATATATATATATATATATATATATATATATATATATATATATATATATATATATATATATATATTCTCTTTTACTCTTTTACCTGTTCCAGCCATCCGACAAAGACCATGCTGTGGCACATATATATATATATTAATGAAATAACAGGAGGCTGGACTGGTGAAAATCCTTGAAAGGTTTATTATACTATGATCATTTCAATGACTGGATCCCATATGAATACGGTGATATCATCAGGTATTGGAATATAACAAAGGAATATGTAAAAAGCCATGGGTCCGAAAAATCAGAAACAGAGGGGACGGCTGACCAACGAGCTTCTCAGCCAGCCGCCCTCAAAGTGTTAGCAACCGAAAAACTACCAATGAATATCTGGTGAGGGGGCGAAGGCTTACAATGCGCTACCACCACTCCGTCAAAGAAGAAGGGGAAGAAGGAAAGAAAGGGAGTAAGAAGTGTAGTGTAAGGGTCAAACTACATTCATGTTAGAAAATGCCGCGAAAAAATGCTACCCAAAGAATCTATAATGTGTGTCTGTATGGTCTAATGTGTGAACCGAAGATTGGAACGTTAAACTTACGTTGCGAGTTATAGGATGAAATTAAATTAAATTAAAAATATTAAATTGCAAAATGGTAAATTGAAAAATAGAGGTAGCGAGATTTATTTATTTAATGAAATTACGGAGAGAGTCTTATATGAAAAACATTTTTTTAGATATTAGGATGGGATATAGAGTAAAGATTTCGATTGGGTGGCCCAGCCAGCACACCCACCACCATGAGTCAGCCAGTTTCGAGTGGTATCGTCCAGCGAAAGAAATGGAAATTAATTTTTCCGAGTACTCTAGGAACGTAGCTAACTTTGGCCCCGGGATCGCTAGCGGGAACCCCACAATTTCGACAGGCCATCGTCTATACCACGAATACTATTAAATCAAACATTAGGGGTTTATTTACGTGTCAGTGGAGGCATGACACAGCTAATAGTCATGCCCAAACCTGGAGTTTGTACAAGTATAATGTGGCGGCCAAAACAGGCGGCGCGTTGGGACCGGGGCAAAGCAAGTCGCTCCGAGTAATTTCATTTACCGAAAGAGGAGAAATTTATTTTTCCGAGCACTCAAGGAAGGCTGAACTTTCCGAGTGCCCAGCGCGCAGCCGAGAAAGGTCACCACATAAGTCGAAGGTAACAACCCAGTGAAAAGTGCAAATAGGCCAAAATTATGTTAAAGTCCCAGTTAGTCCGGGTTATAGGTAGTGTGGATCTTAGGTGGGTAGGGGGCTATGAAAGGTGCATAATGACCTGAGTAAGGAAAAGTTACAAAAAATATGAAAAAATATGAAAAAATAATATAAAGATAGAATACATTGATGAAAATACATTAATAAAATAATAAAAAAAATAATAAAATATACATTAATGAGATAGAAAAAAATTAATAAAGGTAAATAAGAATCAATATAGATCAAGTTGTAGTAAGATAATACAAGTTGTACATATAGAAATAGATATAGAGGATGGAGGAGATGGAATGGTAACAGGTTGTACCTTGTGTAAAGTTCAGTGCGAGTCACAAAAAATCCTGAGGTATAGAGTAGAGAATTCAGACCATACAATACATGTTTTAGTATAATACGTAGAGTTTTGTCGTAATCGGAATCATCCCGACAAGGAAAGTAGTATCAGGTGGCGGTAGATAAGGCGCAGAGCAGCCAAAATCCGAATGGTAAGTAGATCAGTTAATCCCATGCTGGTAATAGCTGTACACTGAAGTCAGTGCCGCTGTTCAATATTACATTTTGAAGTGTTCAACATTATATATATATATATATATATATATATATATATATATATATATATATATATATATATATATATATATGTAAAAAAGTAAACAGAAATAACAACACGATCGGCACAGTATATGGAAGGGATATATTAGGTTAACCCTTGATATAGCAGATATATACTCCCAATCTTATCTCGACTTCACCTCCTCCCATCCAACCCACACCAAACACTCCATACCCTATTCCGAATTCCTCCGTCTTCGTCGACTCTGTAGCCAGGACGACGATTTCGAAACCCATTCCCTTCACATGGCTTCCTCCTTCATCCAGCGTGGATATCCCCCCACCTTGATCCAAGTTGCTCTCACCCACGCCCGTGAAACAGACCGCACCACAGCCCTCTCACGTTCCTTCCGTATCCTCACTTCTGACCCCGTCACTTCTCGCTTTTTTCCAAACCCACCCATTACTGCTTTTAAGCGCGCGCGAAACCTCCGCGACCTCCTGGTTCGAAGTTCTTTTTCGTCCTCTCCCACGACTTCACCCGGCTCTCCTCCTTGTTCCCGTTCCCGCCGCAACACTTGTCCCTTTATTTCCACCCTCACCACTCTTATAGGCCCTAACGGGTCTTTCCGTATCTGCCATTCCTTCACCTGCACATCCACCCACGTTGTCTTTGCCCTCTGGTGTTCCCTTTGCGGGTCTTTATATATCGGACAAACGGGACGCTGTATGGCGGACCGTTTTGCCGAACATTTGAGGGACATACAACTCGGTTTGGATATTCTTGTCGCCCGTCATTTCTGTTCTCCTGGTCATTCTTCCCTACATGTTTCAGTCCTGGGTGTCCCTTTACATCATGGATCACAGGCCTCGCACGCCAGGACTGAACAAAGTCTGATTCACCGTCTTGGATCCTATTCCACTCTTAGACTCAACTCACCTCCCCAATTTCTCTAATATCCCGTCCAATATCACACCCCTTAATTCCTATCGCTTTCGCTTGATCATTAGCAGCTTCTCTTACAACTAATACATGCCGATACACACCCTTATATTAACATACTTTTTCTCATAGCTTCGTACTTACATGCACACACACTCTTTTACTCACATATACACACACATTTCTTCTTAGCTTCGTACGGACCTATAATAAGACACACACACACACACACACACTAACTCATGCTTACGCAGGTGCTCAAGTATAGCTCTTTTTACAAAGCGTTTTTTTTTCCATTTCAGGTAGACGCCTGCCATCATCCACTTTTCTAAAAAACAAATCATACACAAAACGCCAGCACCAACAGTTTTGCAAGAGATGTCAACATGAATGGACCTGTTATTTTTATCTAGAGACATTTTTTCCAATTTCAACCCGCCCGTCTCCTCAATCTATTTTATTTCTCATTTTTTCTTCTGATGAAGGACTAGCGTCCGAAACGTTAAGACCCTCTTCCTGCTATATCAAGCGTAAACCTAATATATCCCTTCCATATACTGTAGCGATGGTGTTGTTATTTCTGTTTACCTTTTACATACACATATATATATATATATATTATATATATCTGCTATATCAAGCGTTAACCTAATATATCCCTTCCATATACTTGAATGTGTGTTTGTGTGTGTATATGTATGTATATATATATATATGTGTGTATATATATATATATATATATATATATATATATATATGTGTGTGTGTGTGTGTGTGTGTATGTATGCATATATGTATGTATATATGTATATATATATATACACGTATATGTGTGTGCATGTATATATACATATACATATATATTTATATATACATATACATATATACATACATATATATATACGTATATAATACATACGTAACTATGTATTTATATACATAATTATATATTTATTTTAATTAATAATTGTTTCTACTTTAGGCACAAGGCCAGCAATTACCCAGTACATTACTGGTACTTTATTTTATCGACCCCGTAAGGATGAAAGGCAAAGTCAACCTCGGCGGGATTTGAATTAATAATGCAATCCTATCAACAAATAATCGAAAATGTTTTCTTCTTCTAATACGGTGAACCTATCATCTGATAAGTCAACAGAATTACAGTTTGAAGCCTTCCATACTACTTATCTTAGAGACTCATTATCCGAAACGTATCCCCCAAAAAGGACTATTGCCCACACCCACCACAAACAGTACACCAGCACCACCCACCTCCAAAAATACACTAATACCACACACAGCAAACAAAATACAGACACCACCAACCACAAACACAACACAAACATCACCACCACCAGCACCAAACACAAGCACGACACAAAAATCACCACCACCAACCACAACACAAACATCACCACCACCATTACCAACCACAAGCACGACACAAACATTACCACCACCACCACCACAAAACCCATTCCAAACAAATAATAAAAAAAACAGTAACAAATCTACCCCTCCCGCAAAAAAAAAACAACCACACAACACGTCCCTCCCACCTAGCGCTGAAGAGTTTCCCCCAACTTCTGAAGAAGAAGGAGGAGAAGCCTTCAGACAAGTTAAAAGAAAAAAAAGAAAACACACACCCAGCACACCACAAATAACCCACACACAAACACCAACTCCAATCAAAAACACCCCACCCTCAACAAACAAAAATAAATCTGCGCCTCCCCTCTCCGAAACATTGACAGCATCACAAAAAAAGACGTTGCAATACACATATATAAATAAAGAAAACAAAAAACTGGTTAAATTAATAAACAATAACCCTATGGTGCAGACCGAAGGGCCAAACTTTATCTCAACAGAGAACTTCACCCATTTAAAAATGATAAAGGTCCCTCTGGACCTTTATCGTTCCTTAAAAGAACAATTTAGACGGGACGTGAGCCCCCCCTGTTTAAAACCGTTGAATCGCGTCCTCTTGAAAGATTTCCCCATAACCGCCCCTCTCCCTGACACAACTCCAAATACCCCAACCCCACCACACACGTGTACCCCCACACCACCACAAAACATCCCTCCACCCAACACACCTGATGCCATGGAAATTACGCAACCCGGAGAGGTAAGTGCTTTTCTTTCTTCACTTTCAACACCAAAATAGATCAATTGAGAGTTGGATGTTTGAACGCGCGTGGCCTGAGCTCAGCTTGGAAGCAAGCAAAGCTTCTAAGTGACCTCAGGTCACAAAGTATAGATGTGATGGTTGTTTGCGAGAGTCGGATCAGCAGCGTGAGACAGCTGGCGCCCGCCTTCGATGACTTTGAGATGCACGCATCTCTCTGTCAACCCGGAGGCGGGGGGGGAGTTGCCGTACTGCTGGATAAACGTCTGACTCTCGACGTACAGATTGTTCACTCGGACCCGGGGGGTCGATTACTGGTGCTGGACGTCGGAGGTGGTGAAGGCGGGGCTTTCAGACTGGTCGGTCTTTATGCTCCCTTCGGGGCGGAGAGAGCCGACTTCTTCCAACGTCTGGAGACTTTTCTAGGAACGTCGCGTTCCCTGCTTTTAGTGGGGGACTGGAATGGAATCCTAGATGCGCGTTGGGACTATGCAGGGGCATGTCCCGATAGAGGGGGGTGTAGCAGCCTCAAGGGGTTACTCGATCGATTCGACCTGGTCGATAGATTTCGACTAGATTGTCCAACTGCGCCAACCTGGACCTGGGCAAACCGCAGTGGACAATCTAGATCGTACCTAGATAGGTTTTTGGTTAGGAGTAAGGATAGGGACGTATTTAGTTGTCCAGAACTGATCATGGTTGGCTATTCAGATCACAAATTAGTGACCTGCGTGGTCAACCTTGATAGAACGCATAGACAGGGTCCCGGTTACTGGAAGATGAACTTGTCCTTACCGACAAAGAAAGATTACAGAAACCGGATTAGTAGCTTAGTTAAGATGCGGTTGACGGGAGCGATCGTCAACAGCAGGTGGTGGGTATCTCTAAAGAGAGAGATTAGAGTAAGTTCGATAGGTTACAGTAAGGAACTAGCGGCGAATAGAAATAGGAGGGAAAGGGAGTTAACAGATAAACTAGAAGAGGCGATTAGGAGCGGAGACGTAGCCAGAGTGTTAGCGACGAGAACGGCATTGAGCCAGTTCTTTGACGCGAAGCACGAAGGCTGCGTTGTCCGAAGTAAAATACGTGCTTTAGGAAACGAGGGGACCAAAGCTGTTAGCTGGGCCCGCGTGACAGAAGCCAAGAGTGGGATTAAATCCACCATTCGGTCTTTGCGAGACCAGGATGGACGGGTGATCCTTGAACCTGAGCGAATGTGCGAGACCTTTCAAAGGCACTTTGCTCGACTGTTCGGAGGTGGCGGGGGGCCGGACGGGGATGTGGACTTCGGTCCATACCTCGACGGTCTACCGCGTCTTTCGAGCGGCGAAGCGGAGTGCTGCGAAGGGCCAATCACAGCCACTGAAATCGGGGAAGCGCTCAGCCAATGCAGCAGACGCAAATCCCCGGGTCTCGATGGTCTACCATACGAACTTTATTTAGCTATGCCGGTCTTGTTCTCCGAACTCCTCGAGGCTGTCTATTGCAACTGGCAACAGAACGGGAGAATTCCCTGTTCTGTGACCAAGGGCGTGGTCACGCTAGTGAGGAAGGACGAGAGCAAGGGGGACGACTTAAGTAACTTTAGGCCCATAACTCTGCTGAATGCAGAGTTACAGATTTTGGCCAAGGTGTTGACGAAGAGGTTGGCGCTTGTGGTGGGTGGTTTGGTGGGAGACGCGCAGACATGCGCTATCCCGTCCAGGTCCATTCACGACAACCTCCACCTCATGCGATACATCATAGAGAGGGTTGGCTACGAACCCGGCTTTGGTGGGGCCCTGATCAACTTGGATCAATCTAAGGCGTTCGATAGGGTCGACCATGGTTACCTGGATGCGGTGCTAGCGGCGGCGGGCTTCGGACCCGTTTTCAGGGGCTGGATTTCTGCCATGCACAGTGGCAACATCTACTCTAGGATTAAAGTAAACGGCTACCTCTCGGAGCCGTTTCAAATCACCCGATCCATCAGACAGGGGTGCCCCCTCTCCTCCCTTCTGTACGTATTGACTCTCGAGCCACTGCTGCGGAAGTTGGAGTTGCTGCGGGGCATACCCCTGGAACCGGGATTGCACAAAGCGGTCTCGGCCTATGCCGACGACGTAACAGTAATGGTGGCGGACGCCTCGGAAATCGGGGCGATCGCCACCCTACTGGAGGAATACGAAAGGCTGACGGGGGCTAAGCTGAACCAGGACAAGTCGGTCGGTTTGCAACTCGGAACGTGGAGGGGCAAACCGATGCCGTTGGACGGTGTCGTCGGGCGGTGGACGGAGGGCCCGGTGAAGCTGCTCGGGGTCTGGTTCGGACCGGACCTCCAGGTGGAGAAGAATTGGGGCGAGGTGACGAGCAGGGTGTTTGCGCTGACCCAGAAGTGGGCCAAGTGCAAACTATCACTGAAAGGTCGGGCGGAGGTGACGAACGCTTACATAGCGTCCGTCATCTACTACCGCCTGACCGTCGTGCCTTGCCCCAAGGAAAAGCTCACCACCATGGAACGCATGCTCTTCCAGTTCCTCTGGAAGAAGCGGCCTCCCATGGTGAGGAGATCCATCTGCTGCCAGCACCCTTCGAAAGGAGGGCTGGGTATGCCGTGGCTGTTGATGCGTAGGCACGCATTGAGGCTACGGCATCTACAGGTATTCCTCAACCGTCAGCCGGTGTGGGCCCCGTTTGTGAGGCGAGCCTTCCCACAGCTCGTCTCGCTCACCGAACTGCAATCCTGGGTGAAGCAAAGACCGAGAAAACTGGGCAACTGGCACACTGAGTGTGCCCAGGCGCTCACGGCTATCTGGCAAGCGGACCCGACTGTCAGTGGAGAATCCACCTCGACATTCTATAGAGGGTTGGTGGCTAGCAGGGGCGACGACACCCTTGGAGAGTCGCTAGGCATGGAGGAGGACGAACTGGCCAGCCTGTTCGGTAGAACTTTCGGCCCGGGACCCATGGACAACTTCCAGAGGTCCCTAGCCTGGCAGTGTTACCGGGGGGCTCTGCCCGTTCGAGAAAAGCTCTACAGACACGGGCGCCCGGGCAGGGATCCCGCGAAAAAGATCTGTCCCAGATGCGTGCGCGACGAGGAAACCGTTGCGCATGCACTGGTACACTGCCCGGGCGTTGCCGATCTGTGGGGCTACGTCGAACGACTGCTGTCGCGTGTGGCGCCGATTCGATTAACCGCCGAGTCTGTGGTGAACATCAAGCCGCCTCCTCCCTTCAGAAATGAAGCAGAGGCGGTCTTTCTGTGCGTAATAGCCATGATGAAAGAGGTTGTGTGGTGGACGCGCCTGAAAGGTCTGAGGTCGGGTGACTTTCTCTCCGGCCATCACCTGGTTTACTTCTTCCGATACCACTTCGGAAGAAGAATCAGGATGGAGAGAGAAGTGCTTGGTCCCAGACAGTTTTATGAAAGGTGGGTGAAAGAAGCGAGAATGGCCCGTGTAAATGGGCCTTCTCTCTACATTGTTCTGTAGGTGAAGAAGTGAAGAGGAAAGGGGGAGCGCCTCCTCTCTGGGCTTCCCCCGCGAAAAGAGTTGCACACTTTTCGGGGGTATGTGCAATCCCCAACACGCCCCCTCCCTTTTGAGGACTTTTTATTGTTATATTATTATTGTTATTCCTTTTTTCTTTACTCGATTTATGTAAACTCCCCCACTGTGTAAATGTCCCCTTCTTTTGTGCCCTCGTGGCAAATAAATAGAAATTTATCTTAGAGACTCATTAACGTCCTTGTATGTCTATATTCCATAGTACAGCTAAACTAAACTAGACTGTTCAGGTAAACTAAACTGACGGCATGTCGTCGTCTTTAATGTTGTTCACCTGTAGACTAATAGGATTAGAGAACATATCAAATTAGATATGTTTTACATCATTTAGGCCAAGGATTCGTCTTTCATTGATTCAGTTAATTTTTCATGCATGTTTGCGTGTGAGCGTGTGTGAAAGAGTGTGTGTGTGAGTGAGTGTGAATGTATGAAGGTGTGTATTTGTTCGTAAATGTCTGTGTGTGAGCGTATATATTTGTTTGTGAATGTGTGAAGGTGTGTTTTTGTTCGTGAATATATGTGTGTGTGTATTTGTTCGTGAATATATATATATATGTGTGTGTGTATGTATGTGTGCGTGCGTGCGTGAGAGTGTATAGATGTCTGTGTGAATGTGTGAAGATGTGTATTTGTTCGTGAATGTGTGTGTGTGTGTGTGTGTGTGTGTGTGTGAGTGTATATATTTGTTCGTGAATGTATGTGAGTATGTGCCTGTGTGTGTGTGAAGTGTATATATGTTTTTGTGAATGTGTGGAGGTGTGTATTTGTTCGTGAATGTGTGTGTGTGTATTTGTTTGTGAATGTGTATGTGTGTCTGAGTGTGTGTATTTGTTTGAGAATGTGTGTCTGTGTGTGTGTCTGAGTGTGTGTATTTGTTTGTGAATGTGTGTATGTGTCTGAGTGTGTGTATTTGTTTGTGAATGAGTGTGTGTGTGTATGTGTGTGAATGTCTGTGTGTATGAATGTGTGTGTTGTTGTTGTTGTGTGTGTGTATAAATTTATGTATGTGTGTATGTGTGTGTGTTAGTGTGAGTGTGTGTATGTGAATGTGTGTCCATGTATGTGTATGTGTATGAGTGTGTGTGAATGTGTGTGCGTGAATGTGTGTGTGTGAATTTGTGTGTGTATATGTGTATGTGTATGTATAAGAGTGTGTTAGTGTGTGTATGTGAATGTATGTGTATGTATGTGAGTGTGTGTATGTATGTGTATGTTTATTTGAGTGTGTGTGTATGTATGTGTATGTGTATGTGTGTATGTATGTATGTGAGTGTATGTATTTGAATGAGTATGTATGTATGTGAGTGTATGTATGTGTATGTGAATGTGTGTATGTATGTGTATGTGTGTATGTGAGTGTATGTATGTGTATGTGTATGTGTGTATGTGAGTGTGTGTATGTATATGTATGTGTGTATGTGAGTGTGTGTATGTGTGTGTATGTGTATGTGTGTATGTGAGTGTGTATGTATGTGTATGTGTGTATGTGAGTGTGTGTATGTATGTATATGGGGGCGTGTGTGTTTGTGTATATGGGAGCGTGTGTGTGTGTATGGGAGCGTGTTTGTGTATATATGGGAGCGTGTGTGTGTATACATGGGAGCGTGTGTGTGTGTGTGTATGGGAGCGTGTGTGTGTGTGTGTATGGGGGCGTGTGTGTGTATATGGGAGCGTGTGTGTTTGTGTATATGGGATCGTCTGTGTGTGTGTGTGTGTGTGTATGGGGGCGTGTGTGTGTGTATGGGAGCGTGTGTGTGTGTATGGAAGCGTGTGTGTGTATATATATGGGAGCGTGTGTGTGTGTGTATATGGGGGCGTGTGTGTGTAGTTGTATGTGTTTGTGTACGAGCATGTGTGTATGTGAATATATATATATATGTGTGTGTGTGAGTGTGTGTGTGCATATAATCCTACCTTTATCTATGGTCATGAATCTTGGGTAATGATCTAAAGAATACGATTACGAATTCAAGCGACCGAAATAGGGGTTCCTCCGAAGGGTCTATGGCGCAACGTTACTCGATAGAGTGCGTAGCTCGGAGATCAGAGAGTCACTCCAGGTAGAGCGACTACTTCTCCGAATTGAGAGATCGCAGCTCTGATACTATGGACATGTGGTTAGAATGTCTCAGGAATGAATTGCTGAACAGATTTTACAGGCAAAACCAACCGGTGGGAGACCCAGGGGTAGACCCCGAGAAAGATGGTTGGATAACATCCACAAGCTTGGCTGGTCTCTCTTGGGGATCCAGTCGGATCAGTTGGAAACGGTTGCTTCTGACAGGACCTGCTGCAAGGAGTGTTTAAGGACTCTGCCCCCACGACACACTCCGGAATAAGTGGGGAATGAAGAATTTTGTTGGACTTTGTCGTTTATATTTTGAAAAAACCTACATATCCCTATATATACCTTTTATACCTTGAAAAGGGAGTTGATCCTCCAACGATTTCTAACTATTTCAGTTGTTTAACTGATCTACAAACTCATTGAATTATCCTACATACATACCTATACACACATACATATGCACACAAGCACCCATGCATACACACACACTCTGACACACACACACACACATATATATATATATATATATACGCAAATAAGACCGTTGTTGCCCAATTTGTCTACTCCAGGAAACAGAAAGCACGCACACAAACGCCTGCGCAAAGAGAGACAACAATAAATGAGAGACAAGTAAATAGATAAATAGAATAGAAAAAGAAAACATTACAGCAATACAACGGGAGGAAACATAATAGTATCACTGACGATGTCACAGGTGTGTGACGAAAGAACTCTGAGTGACTATATTTATATATTTTTATATGTTTTTAACTGTTGGTCAATCAATGATAAACATTGATTGCCAGCTGAATTAATTATAGAAGTATAAAATATACGGAAACGAAAACCAACGAAACAGTGAGTGTGTTATTATATATTTCTTTGTAGTATAATATTATATATTTCTTTGCGCTTAACGAGCGGTGGATTGGCAGTATCGGTAGAGGGTCGGACGCCATGCTTTCCAGCATAGTTACGTCCCTTTACGATCTGAGTTCAAATCCCGCCGAGGTTGACTTTGCCTTTCATCCTTACGGGGTCGATAAAATAAAGTACCAGTAATGAACAGGTAATTGCTGGCCTTGTGCCTATATAAGAAACCAATATTATAACATGACCTTCCCCATATATATATATATATATATATATATACATACATACATATACATACATATATATATATATATATACATACATATACATACATATATATACATACATATACATATATATATATACAAATATATATGTATATATATATATATATATATATATAGACGTAGTTACACATCAGTTAGTTCACCGTACCAAACTTCTACCAAACTCGTCCCTTGGACTGAGTGCTCTACTACTACGGATATAACCCACCAATATTCTACTATTATATACACACACACAAACACACACACACACACATATATATATATATAATTATATACACACACAAAGAGACGAAGAAGGGGAAGATGAAGGAGGAGGAGAAACAGATAGTGATGGCAAATGTGATATTAATGTTTGATTAATGTTTAATGTAAATTAATATCATAATATTGAGAAGTGCAGGGGCGTCGTTGCTTAGTCATCTTGCTGGATGCAAGTAGTTAAAATGACAACAATTCCAATAATAGCAACAATTTCTTCTCCTCTATTCAAATACAGTCATATCCTTTTAGTCTCCTTCAACAACGCCAGGATACTGACACGGAACATAACCCAACGCCAGGATACTGGCACTGGACATAACACAACGCCAGGATACTGGCACTGGACATAACACAACGCCAGGATACTGGCACTGGACATAACACAACGCCAGGATACTGGCACTGGACATAACCCAACGCCAGGATACTGGCACTGGACATAACCCAACGCCAGGATAGTGACACTGGACATAACACAACGCCAGGATACTGGCACTGGACATAACACAACGCCAGGATACTGGCACTGAACATAACACAAATATTCACGTAGACACCTCCACCAGTCCTGAAGTCCCAAAGAACATGCAACTAAAATCCTTTACGTAACTACAAATTCTAGGCCCCACAATCAATAAATATTCTTGACGGCGATCTCACATCATCATCATCTTCTTCTTCTTCTTCTTCTTCTTCTTGAGAGGGTCACTCGTGAGGGTCACCAAACATGCTTTCTAGCTGCTCCTATCGGAGGCAACTATCACCAACTTATCCGGGTGGATTCCCGAGCAATACCAAATCAGGTTATGTATATTATCCAATTATCATACTCATGAACCACCCATGGATCTCTTGCCGGTAGGTTTTGCCCGTAAAAATCCGTCCTGAGATTTTTATCTTAGATTCTTTTCTAATCAACTAAGATGTTAGCCTGAGAGGAATGCAAAATATTCACAATTCAACGAATTGTGTTTATCACAGGAACAAACATTGCGTTCAGTATTGACAATATGGCGTAAGAACCTTGGATAATTATTTCAGGTCTCTGCGTTCTGAGTTCAAATCCCGCCGAATCTCGTTTATCTTTCATCCTGTCACAAACATTAAAGAAATGACCAGCTCAGTGATGGTATGGCTCACTTTATCCCCTTCCATCCTTCCAGCTGTTAAATCTTGGATGTTTCGCTGGACCAAGGATGTGAGCTTCTCGCGGATATCTATGTGTGCTCACAATTTCATGGGACACTTAAAACCCTTAGGGAAAGCATGGTATATACTACCAAGTTATACTAGATTTAGAGTGAACACCCATCATCATCATTGACAGCTCAGTCTCGGAAGACCATCCTTAATATGCCTGGAGTTATGTCTAGTCACTGGCATCGCCTGCTTTGACTGTGCGCACCGATGTATGAGTGACAGTCTTTGTTGCACTTGGTGCAGATATATGTAGAGTCCTGGGTTATTGTTATGTCTGCGATGCGCTTTTTTCTGTCCCTCTTTTTTGCCGCAAGTTGACCTCTCATCGCATCTGCATCTCCGATGCCCTTGCGGAAAGTCTGACGCCAGACATCACCGTCCCCAGCCTGTCTCTCCCGAATGAAAAAAAGGGATGTTGCAGGCTTTCATGTCTGTCTTGCATGTATCCCTGAAACGGAGCGATGGGCGATCCACTCGACTGGTGTCAGTGGCCAGCTGTCCGTACAGGATGCCTCTTGGCAACCTCCCATCCTCCATACACCGAATATGTCCTAACAAACAAAGACTGCGATGGGTCAGCAGAGAATACATGCTGGGAGTCCTAACACGTTGTAGCATGTCATTGTGTGGGATATGGTCCTGTCAGCTGACACCGCATGTAGAAGGCAAAATAGGTTCTCATCTACCTCCAAAATCTCTCACGTGATGGCTCATAGCTCTGCAACCCAGTACACCACTTCAGCTGGCGGGATAAACCATGTGAGGGGGTAATGTTTACACTGCACCACTGGGCGGAAGAGCTGCACCTGACAGCCAGGACGGAAAAAGTCCATGTTTGACTCAACGACCACGTCAACACCCACTACCAGATAGAATGACGAATTTTCATTTCGTGACTTACCATGTAGGAAGTAACATTCTGAAGTAGGTGTATTATTACATAACCAAGTTAATGATATAAGGGGCCTTCATTTATATAACCCATCATCATTTAGTTACTTTGGTCTTTTCAAGTTCTCACATGCCGTATTCATATCTATCTATCTATCTATCTATCTATCTATCTATCTATCTATCTATCTATCTATTTATTCATCTCTCTCTCTCTCTCTCTCTCTCTCTCTTTATCTATCCATGTATCATTAACATTATACCAGCGGGGCGGTGGATTGGCAGTATCGGTAGAGAGTCAGACACCATGCTTTGAAGCTTAGAGTTACGTCCCTTTATGATCTGAGTTCAAATCCAGCCGAGGTTAACTTTACCTTTCATCCTTACGGGTTCGATAAAATAAAGTACCAATAATATACTGGGTAATTGCTGGCCTTGTGCCAAAAATAGAAACAATTATCATTATACCAGCGGGGGGATTGGCAGCATTGGTAGAGCAGCATAGAGTTATGGCCCTTTACGATCTGATTTCAAATCCCGCCGAGGTTAACTTTGCCGTTCATCCATACGGGGTCGATTAAATAAAGTACCAGTAATGCACTGGGGTAATTGGAAGCCTTGTGCCAAAAGTAGGAACAATTATCATTATTTCAGCTATTCTTTTATTTTTCTTTCTTTGGTTTATTAATTAATTAATTAATTAATTAATTTGGTAAATCCATATTTATATTTGAAAGTTTGCAAGACAATCTCCAAATTGACAAGATTTAATATTAATGTCAAGAAGAATTTGTATCGTAAACTATGGCTTCCGGGCAGGAGTTATGTGTGCGTATGTATACATAATTTGATTTTTTTTATACACCCTCTTTCTCTTTCTATATATATGTACACGCACACACACACACACACACACACACACACACACACACACACACACACACACACACACATATATATATATATAAATATCTATACATAAATCCCCCCGCACTCACTCTTTTTCTTTCCTTCTCTCTCTCTCTCTGTATATATATATATATATATATATATAGATATATATATATATATATATATATATATATATACATATATATATATATATATCCGTATGTGGTTGACGGCTGAGAGAAAGGTGTACTGAAAACCCAAGTACAGTTTTAATATTCAAGTTCTTGTCAAATGACCCTGTGATAAACAGGCGAAATTCCAGAGTAACAAGACTCTCTATTTAGCCTTTATATATATACATATATATATATATATATATATATATATATATATATATATATATATATATATATAATACTATTTATAGTTATGTATATACTATAAACAACTATAAACAGGAAAGGTCAGGAATTTATTACTACCTTATTACCAGTAAGAGAAATAGCTCAATGTAAGAACATCAGGTGTTTTACGGAGCAGGAATATAAAATATAAAATTAAGTAATACTTGCTTAATCTAAGACATCATTTACTCCTACAAGGTCAACATAAACAACTCTTCTAAAACATATATTTTGCTCTACTTCGAACTGCTTCAAGCGAGATACAACTCGCACCTCCACTCTTTCAAAAAACACAATCTAGCCAACTCCACTTCACTATCTAGCTACGTACACTCTCTGAAAACTAGGAATAGAACATATACACTTCAATGGGATGACTCCAAACTAAGATGTTTGGAAGAAACAATTGTCAGCGATTAAATGATTTGAACATAACTTTGATACTTGTGTATTTTATATATATATATATATATATATATATATATATATATATATATATATATATATATATATATATATACTATAAACTTTCGGAACGGCACCAAATTTGCACCATAGATGTAACTTTTTCCAAGTAAAAAAGTGAGGGTATTTTTGTCTACTGAATTTTGTTAAAAGATTAAAGACATAATTTAAATATTCACTTCCTTAAAATTTTCAAATGTCAACACTTCCGGTTATACGACATTCCTAACGTCTTCACGAACCAAAGTATCATCTTCCTGTTTTCTTTCGGTTGCAACGTTTTTCGAAATATTTACTTCTGCGTTCAAAGATTTATTTTTTTAGTTTCAGAAGATCCCGTTAAGGGTGAAAGCAGCGATTCTTTGCTTAAACTTTAATCTGTTATTTTAATATATATATATATAATTATATATTCGTGTACAGATATTTTTGAATACACGAAAACAAAATATAAACAAACGTATTTATTTCACGAAAGCACAGACGGCTTATCCTCATTGTTACTGCCGATATGCCACCCAAAAAGTCCTAGCCTGGCCGCAAGATCAGCTTTTCCAGAAGAAAAAATGTTACTAGAGCAACAGAGAGACTAAGCTTCGCGATTACCATCAAGAAAGCTCAGGGTCAAACCCTAAATGTGGCTGGCCTTCATCTGGGAAAACCATGGTCAATTGTATGTAGGATGCTCTAGGGTGAGCTCGCCAAACAATCTCTTCATCTTTGCTCCCGAGAGCCGAACAAAAAATATTGTATACTCTGAGGCTCTAACAATGTAATTTATGTATTTTCTGTTACTTGGAATTTCCATTATGGTTGTACAAATTATTGTAAAGTTTCTTAAAAAATGTGTTCTCTGTTCAACCTTTATTGTTGTAACTATCAATTTTCTTTAACGTACTGGCTGAGAAAAGAAACCTACAATGAAAGAACATCTTAAAGTTTACCCAAGCCAAATGTATTTATTAACATTTCTATCTGCAGGTTCTTAGCAAGCTTACTGGCGCTTTAGTATGGTATTCAATTCTCATATCGTTTTTGATTGATATGGCGCATATATCGCAGCTATTCATATGTTTTAAACATTAGATAACGATTGCTGATGTATATTGTACGACAGAATTTGATGAAAAATATTTTGAATGAACAAATAAAAGAGATATAAAAGAGAAATGTTTGTTAGTTGGTTCCTTCGCTTATCACACGAAAAAAAATCGAAGTGACAATATAAAATATGTACAGAATTGGGATACAAGTATATCCAGGAAAGTTTATTTATACTAATTTTATAACACCAAAGAAGAAGAAAGACATACCACGTATGTTAACCAACCTGACTGCTATTTCTAGCAGGTTGGGAATCAACCATAAGGATTCTTTCTCGAGTTCGTCGTCAATGATGATCGTGTTTCGCCGCCTATGTCTCCGATTCCAACGGTGGTTTACACAAGCACACACGCACACGCACACGCACACGCACACGCACACGCACACGCACACGCACACACAGGAACACTCACACAGGCACACACTCACACACACATATATATATATATACACACACAAACACATATATACACAAACACACACACATATACACACACACACAATACACACACACACTGTAAACAAGACAATGCATTCAATACAGACGGTCTTCTCTTATCATTTGTTAACCTTGGCGAAGCTGGGTACCTCATCTAGTATATATATATATATATATATATAATTATATATATACGGGCGTGAGTGTATGTGTGTATGTATTTATGTATGTATGTTCTTCTTAAGAGAGAGAGAGAGAGAGAGAGAGAGAGAGAGTCGGTTTCTAACATAGACACAAGACTCTCTCATTGGAATTTACACAAAATTCAACTAGGTAGATATGTATGCATGTCTGCATGCTTGCATTTGTAGATATGGATCTTATTGTATGTGTGGATGTGGATGTTTTGAGTTGTATGTGTGCATGTGCATATGCTTTGTATCTGTACAAGTGTATATGCAGTTATTAGATGCAGAACTTTTGGAATGTTTTACATATTTTACTGTTCCATTAATGGATTGTACTTGTAATTTCCTAACTAACAGACTTGCTCAATAGATGGGCTCCTACGCTTCGAGGTCCGTGTTGGAGGGATATGATGCGACATTGAAATGTTGTCTGGACGGATGTGAGGCATCTGCCCCCCTGCTTACCTTTCAAGTAGAGGCGGTTTATGTGACTGTTGATGTGGAAGTTTCCGGTGTTGTTTAGAATTTTTTTGGAGTTTAACATCAATTGCTCGTCTATCGTCCAATCGAGTATTCCAAACGTTGGTGTTAGGA
>OZ024743.1:65983444-65985944 GCA_964016885.1 Eledone cirrhosa
GGAGAAAAAGGGAGAGGGGGTTTATATATATATATATATATATATATATATATAAATTTGTCTATGTGTTGGTTGGTGGCCGACACTTCAATATGCAGGGTAGAGCACTCAATGAAGTGCGCAGGTGGGTCTGTTTACTCTGGAGTAATTGCGGTCATTTGATATGCCCTGTATGGTGTTTTTTTTTTGATGAAGCAGCTCCATACTTCGGGACAGGGCATATCGAAGCACCGAAATGACGGAGGTAAACTTTGTTACATCATTATGTTTTTCTGCTTTTTCTGTTCAAGTTCTAGCTGGCTGATGAAGTAATAACTGTTGAATAATGGTTATCATCGAAATATATATATAACAGCGAATATGAATAAACGAAGTTAATTTTAACCTATTGACTTACACGTCTTGTTTTTGTATATATATATATAAAACGTCCTGAAATACTTTGCCTCCTCACAATATTTTATAGCATTACTACCAACTGCAGTCCTGCACAAGAGGACTGAAGCTTGACGACAAGCTTGCTCTGTCGTTTCTGTCGTTTTCGGCCCACAAATCCCGATAAAATGACTCTCGAGAACATATATATAATATGTTAATATCCAAGATTTAATATCACGTAATTGTCTAAGCACTCCTTCATCTCATCATATACATATCTTGCACGTACAGAAATTTTGTTCGTAATATTTAACAGAAAACTCTGTATCTGCAGACAAACGGCCGTGGATTGGCAGAATTAGTTTGGAGCAGTCAATAAATCATTTTGCGTCATTTAATTACGACTTTCTAACTTCTGAATTCAAATCTTATCGATAAATTCTTCCTCTATAACTTTCTTATTTCTCCTCCCTCTCTCGCTCTTTCTCTCTTTTCTTATTTCTCTCTCTCTCTCTCTCTCTCTCTCTCTCTCTCTCTCTCTCTCTCTCTTTTACCTACTTTCTTTCTTTCTTTCTTTCATTCTCTCTCTCCCTCACTCTTAGTCTTTTGCTCTCCTTTTCTGTAACTAATCGGTTATGTTCTGACCTGAAGAGACGTTGGGCTCCACCAGGTTTAACCCTTTAGCAGTTACATTACTCTATATTTACTGTTTTATTTTCACAGTAAAGGCCTTACCTCACATAATTATTTCGCATAATATTGAATCTATGACACTTTGATATCATTTATTTTGAGAACAATACCTTAACATCAGTATGAGGGCTGGTTATGGGCAGTTTGAACAGAAAGAGGTGGATAATTCTGGCCGGATACGGCCAGTTTAAATGCTAAAGGGTTAAAGTGTTCAGTTCACGCCGTATTTCACGACGGCAAACGTACGATGGTGCCAGTTACATACTAAGGTAGATATAACCCGACTCTCCCTCCCCTCTCTACTGACCCCCACCCCTATAAACTGCTGGCCTTGTGTCTATGTTTGAAACCATTATTAAGGGCGTTTCATTGTCGGAATCGTTACACCGCCGGATAAAATACTCTGCAGTATTTGCTTACAGTTCTTTATCTCCTGAATTCAAATCTCATCATGGTCAACTTTGCGTTTCATCCTTCCGATGTCGATAGAGGTACCAGTTAACGACTGGGGTTGCTATAAACTATTCGCCACTGCTTTCAAACTACAGGTTTTCTATTCATAAAAAAATGAGAAAACTCAACGTTGTTAAAACAGCCAAATGCTGTTGATGACAGCGATGGGCAAAAATGCCCCAGGGGACATAGACCAGCAGTCAACAGAGACAATGTACAAGGTGGGTGAGAAGCAGATGAAATATAGAAAATAAATGTTTCTACTATTGGGACAAGGCCAGCAATTATCCAGTGCATTACTGGTACTTTATTTTATCGACCCCGTAGGGATGAAAGGCAAAGTTAACCTCGACGGGATTTGAACTCAGACCGTAAAGGGACGTAACTATGCTGGAAAGCATGGCGTCCGACCCTCTATCGATACTGCCAATTCACCGACCTGAGGAATAGAAAATAATGAGAAAGGAGAAGGACAACCAAAAGTGTGTTGGCGCGTAGAAGTGACTGGCAGAAGGAAATAAAGAAAGGCGATGTACAAAACAAGTTTGCACTCACATCTACACCCTAATTCAGCTCTCAAACCAGCAAAATGGTTTTGTGTCTAAATTAGAAATAATTACAGGTCAGCAATCCTAAGCATCAATAAGGATTATACAACAATAATAATTATTATTTCTGATTTAGGCAGAAGACCAACAATTTTCTTTGTAGGGGAAGGTCGATTAAACCGACCCCAATGCTTTATTTTATCGACCCCCGTAAGGATGAAAGGCGAAGATAACTTCGGCGGGATTTGAACTCAGAACGTAAAGGGCCGTAACTCTATGCTGAAAAGCATGTTGTCCGATGCCCAACCATCAATAATAATGATGATTTCTACTAGAGGCACAAGGCCAGCAATTTGGGGAAGGGAAAGTCGATTATGTCGGCTCCAGTGCATTACTGGTACTTTATTTCATTGATCTCTTAGGCAAAG